>JACTOM010000891.1:2475450-2588879 GCA_015832385.1 Elymnias hypermnestra
TAAGCCGTCGGTCCTGCGCCTGACCTCTCTCCGGTCGTGTCGGATTCCCGCCACATCGAACTATGAGAGTGAAGGAATAGAGAGTGCACTTGTGTACAATACCTGCCTATCCACAGTGGAGCAGCGTGGTGGGTCTATGCTCTAAAAATCCTCGCTCCTCGGAGTGAGGCGGCCTGTGCCCAGCAGTGGGACGTTAATGGGCTGCTACTTACTATTTTTATTATTATGTTGTAGTACTGAAATTGTTGAATTTAATTTGATGGCCTCGATGATGCAGTAGTGCGAGTAGTCGCTTTGTTGTCAGAGTTGGCAACGTCTTGAATTCGTACGTGTTTTCGCCTATAATTACAATACAGTATCAGATATCAATAAAGAATTGTACTGTATGTCATGTAATACAATGAATTTGTATAATAAGTAAACCTTTTAACATGTCATACATTAAAACAAGGCAAGTTTTTCATTAGGGGTATCAAAACATTTATATATACACACGCATGCTTACATATGTATCCCCCCCCCACACAGACACACAGAAACAGAAATACGCGCACGCACGCGCATACCCACATTCTCTCTCTCACACACACACACACACACACACGCATACTTGTTTGCATTATTATTTAAGTTAGCTTTGGTCTGTTACATTTTTAGTTATGTAAATAGACGTAATCTGTCATGTCCTTCTTTTAAGCGTAAAATGAAATGTAAAAATCGTCTCTGTTTTGAAATTTGACAAAGATATGGTGTTTCTCTCAGGCGTCTCGTTATCATCGAAGCAAACACGGTGGCGTGTAATTCCATTACCTTACCTTGTCCATCGAAGCGCGGTTGCCTGACGTCAATTGGATTTCAGAATATCCTGGATCATCGCAAAATGTGGTTTTCATTCTTGATATAACAGTCTCTATGGCTAAGGTCTTCTCGTGAAAACTTCTTAAGCCACGTTTTAGTAGGGGAAAATCTTTTGGGATGCCGACATGCTTATGTGACATGTTGAGCAACATTAATGCCAAGTATATTTTTACAATTAACGTTCAATAGTTAATCTAATCAACGTTACTTGCAAAATGATTTCGACCGTAAGTAATTTAAATTATACATATACTTAAACATTATTAACGTCCACGTGATTGTCATTATTTGTGAATTATCAGTCGAACGTTTGAAATTTCTAACGACGCTTCTATGAGTGATAACTTCTATTAAATTATATTTTTCTTAAATTAAAGAGGAAAATATTTCATTAATATTTTGCAACACATATTAAACTGCATGAACTAAGAATATTATTTGTTCTGATAAACTTTTAATTTGCAACTAAAATATTATATATTCTTCCACTCACAGACTAATATCATTAATTTTATTGGAAAACGAAAGTTTGCGCTGCTTTTCTTTGGAATCATATTGAATTCTTACTTAATGTTTTAAACAAACACCGGCTGGCAAAGTTTGCAAAAATTCAACTTATTTCCACTGTGAAAGTTAATGAAACAAAATTTTCCGAGCAAATGAAATGTGAAAGCGTAGTCGCGTAAAGAAACTTAGTTATTTTATTATGCGAGCTCAATGAATCGAGGCGTCGAGTCGTTCCAATTGAAATAAAGAGCGAATATTTCGATAACGATTCCGATGGCCGATGTTGATTCGCTTCAATTTTGCTCGCTATGAATTTTACGCTTTTCAGTCTGATGCATTTTCAACATTTCCAGTTATTCTCTATGCTAGTGGAGATTTATAGATTATACTCCTATGTCTATTGTAGTGAGGGGATTTAACTCTTGTATTTATTTCGAGATCCTTTGAAAAATTGCTGACAAGTTAGTGCTGGACTGCCTCATTGGTCTAGTGGTTAGCATGTTTGACTATAGACATGAGGTCCTGGGGTCGAGTAAAAAGCAATATTGAGTTTTCTTATAACTTTTTCTCAATATTTTCCCGAATTTGGGAAGCTGGCGATGTGCTCCACCCTCGATCTTCGGAGATCACGGTAATCCTTCGCCCCTGCGCCAGATCTCTCGCCCGTTGTATCAGATTCCAGTCACATCTAATTATGAGAGTGAAGAAATAGAGAGTGCACTTATGTTATATGACTGCGAACTTGCAGTAAAACAGCGTGTAGGTCTATGTTCTAAAACCCCTCTTTCCTAAGAGTGAGGAGGCCTGTGCCCAGAAGTGGGACGTCAATAGGCTGTTACTTACCTTTACCTTAGCACGTGACTATAATCTTATCTCATGGTAAGTGATAATCTTGTCTATCCTGGTGACAGATAATTACATCTCATTATTTTTACACAGCAGCATACCAATAGACAAACGTTATGCTTAGTGATACTTTTGTACTGGTAGGGTGATAACCAGCCACGGCCGAAACGACCACCAGTGTCTACAATGATAAATTCCAGTTTCAAAGATAAATTATTTACTACGAAGCTACCTTTTGAACTTATGATATATATTAAAAAAAACGATTACTGTTTGGGATCAATGGACCCTAAGAAAGAGAACTTCCCCTCCTTCGAATTTTCCTGTAAGTATCGTGGCATATGGCATCCAGCACTAACCTGTTGTCTAAAATTTTTGTGGTGGTAAAAAATCAGTAAAATGTATCTTATGTCTTTCTCCTGGTTTTAAGCTATCTGTCCACCAATTTTCAGAAAAATCGGTTCAGCTGTTCCTGAGTTATAAATAGGGTTACTAATACGACTTTCTTTAATATATATAGATTATACAGAACACTATTATTACATTTTTCAGTTTGTTTTATTATCTATTTTCCCAATGAAAATGGAGCAAGGCAATAGCGAAATTGAACAGTTTTCATAATAAATAAGGCAATTATTTTACAGATGAAACATAATTAGCGTCAAATTCATTTAAAGTTAAGCTAGTTTTAATATTTACAAATAACATGTGGCTTTTTAATTTGTCACTCGTCATTTAATAATTTAATATACTATTTTTAAGTTTTAAATTGAAGAACAAAATTTTATTAATGATTTCTAATATTGACAAAAAACACATGTCATTTTTATTTACAATTCGTCATTTGAGATTTCAGTAAATTATTTTTATTAATTTTCGACACATTTTAAACTTATTAAATTCCTAACATTCCTTATTCCTTCTTCCCTCCCTCTAAGTTTCGGAAATCTAAAGTTTTACATTTGTATAAATATGAACAAGACTTAAACACCAGTTTGCCAGGGAAGTTTCTCTTCTGACATGTATACTTTGTACGCACGCACTTTTCGCATATAATATAATTGGAATTGAATACTATATTGATGACATATGTGTTATTATAATTAGTTATCATATTTTGTTATAAAATCAATGTAATGCATTGTATGAAGAGACGTGGAAAATTACGACACAAACTTATGTAATAATAATATGTAGTATTTTCTATTATTACAATTCAATTGAATACATATATAACTCCAAATTTTAAATCTCTTTAACGAGCATCGGTGGTTCAGTGGTAGAATGCTCGCCTGCCACGCGGGCGGCCCGGGTTCGATTCCCGGCCGATGCATTTGTCTTTATAATTTTATATCATTTTTGGTTTTAATTTGAATAACTTTTTTTTTTTTAACTAATCGATAACTATAACGTCTGAGCAAATTTTTACTCATAACGTAAACGTACATAAGATAATGATATAGATGCAATACTTGCAGGTAAGGGCCGTTCTTGCGATTTACAATATGGTTCCAAGAGTGTTGCTAAGAAACAAATTCAAGGCAGTAAACAATGACAGTTCACTGCGTTTACATATTAGAAAACTTGTTGTACGTACATAAAAACATTGACTCTTAATAAAAAGAGTGAATGTACATCATATAACTTACGAAATCAAAACAATCTTGTTATAAATTCTAGTAGGCTGCATAAAATTAACAACTCATTTAAGGGTAACTGTATACGTTTCTATAATAAACTCCCACAAGACGATTTAGAGATGTCAAATAATAAATTTGTTAAAATAAAGTTGATAGAAAAATCGTATTATAAGTTGCAAGATTACCTAGACGATAGAAACGCGTTGGAGTGAACGAATTGCTCCAATTTTAATTAAAATATGATATTGTAATGATGATGGTAACAAAAAAAATATCCGCCTGAGTTTGTAGTGAGTTCTTCTCGGATCAGGGCGCGTAGGAACCCTCGTAACTTTAGATTTTAAGCTCTTCTTGAGTACAATCATCAGACGTATATTACAATTAGAGTGTGGAAAAATATAATTTGACAATTCAAAAGTGCTGTAATATGCCTACTTGAATAAAGATATTTTTGATTTGATTTGAAATGGTATCCCAAAAAGTTTCGAATGGTAACTTATGCAAATGGTACACAATAAAAAAGATTTTTGAACGGCAATAAAAAATTAATGAAATAAAGTAGTCTTCTATAGGAATTTTGAATAGTGAAATGTAATCATTTCCTCATAATACTTCCAATGTGCTACCAATAATGATATTAAAACAATAAGTTAGATAAGTACAACATAATTTATTTTTTTAATTTTAAGTTAGAACAAATAATTTTCAAGCACCCTTTTTTATTGTCTCAGGTAATCCATCAAATTGTAGTATGATTTTGAAGTGAAACTTCTTTAGGCGCATGAGGGTAAAATTTTTACGGATGAAACCCATGATTTGTGTTACGGAGATGTGCAGCGTTGTTTATGCTAATATGATTGAAGGTTAGGTAGTTTTAATTTTTACAAAAAACACTATTTTGCATAAAATAAAGATATTTTATAAATTCAAAAGCAAAATTTAATTAATAATTTCTAAGTTTTTGACTCTTTTTATATTTTAATGCCAATGAAATTCATTAAATCCCTAACATATCTTCCTTTTTCTCTTTTTCTAAGTCTCGGAAATCTGAAGTTTTGGATTTATATAAATATAAAACGGACTTAAAAATTTATTTTCCAAAGAAGTTACACTTCTTACATGTGGACTTTGTACGCATGCCTTTTTTGTACAACATTGTTGTCGGTGCAACTTTTATAAACAGTATGTATAGATAATACATGCTGTTCCTTCTGGTGTCATCCGCGTAGTTCATTATCCCATAGAGATATGGGTAAATTCCTTATTTATCGGATCCAATTATCAATCTAAATCATACTCCTATCCACGTGAAGATACACTAAAAATTTCAATAAAATCGGTCTCACCGTTTAGGAGGAATTCAGTGAAATGCACATGCACCTAAGAATTATAAATATACGAGTATTGTGTATAATTTGATCTAACTTGAAATGATAGGATAGTTTTCCTTTTAATTTATAAACAAAAAAATATAACCAAGAGATCATTTAGTATGGATGCTGCTGTCAACTAAGTTACATAACCGCTTGATAGCCAGTACCAAGAACCGGTTGCCACAGATGACTGGAAGGAAGGATTAAGGCATCTTGTCAACTACTCGTTGACATGATGCCAATGTATTGTCACAAATCTGGCAATCGGTAATAGGAGCATTTTTTCTTTTTAAGTCATAATGTGTATTAATTATTTCATTTCTTGGTAACTGCCGTAACACAATATGCGTAGAGATAAGACAAAAATACAAAATAAATCAGTTATAAACCAACCGTTAGTAATGGTGCATGTCTCGCGTCAAAGTCGTTAAGTTTTTTTTGTGGTATTTTATAAATTTTGATTGTTTATTAGTGATTATTTGTGTTTTTGATTATATAAGTGATGCGAATAACAATGAAATCCCTTGAGGTAAGTTTAAATTTATAAGATATGAACCATTAAATACAAGACGGCCCGTTTTCGCTACATCAAAGTTTAACGCAACATGAAGCTACACCAGAATGTTAATTTAATAAACAAAAGGTATCATTGTATAGTTTAACTATTAGCAAACATAAAAATCTTATAATTTGGTAGTCATTCATGAACATTTAAGTCCTAAGAGTTACTGTGGCGACATTCAAAATGCGGGGCAATGAATGCAAAAATGTCTGTGCGGGGACGGGGCAGTCTACTGTTATTTCCGTTCAACAACCGCGGACAGATTACTACGTTAGAAATTATAGACGAACGAACACTCAAACGGCTAAGCATCAACTGAATGGTAAATAAGTAAGTCCCATTAATGTCCCACTGCAAGGCACTGGCCTCCTCACTCATAGGAGTGGGAGTTTTTAGAGCATAGATCCACCACGCTGTTCCACTGCGGGTTGGCACGCACAAAACACAATTGCACTCTCTATTTCTTCACTCTCATAGTCCGATGTGACGGAAATCCGACGCGACAGGAGAGAAATCTGGTGCAGGTCTGTCGGGAGTGGAATACACCGGAAACTTCCTAAGTTCGGGTAAATATTGAGAAAATCCGAATAGAAAATTCAATTGCCAGCACCTCATGTCCATATCCGAACATGCTAACCACTAGACCAATGTGACAGTCTTAAATGGACGGCATCTAACTTTAAATACCACATTGAAGTGTTCGCAGACGAAGTTGCACCGCTTACCTAGTACTATTATATGTGCCGATAAATAACGTGAATGCCACAAACAGGACTAAGAAAAATCTTAACCCTTATTGCATTTATCATAAAGCGTTTATTTGTTCGGTACATCGTAGAAATTTGATGCATCCTTACACCAGATAGTAATTTAACTTCTACCATTTATAATATAAGGTGTATAATTGGCTGTGGAGGCCAGCAGGCAATAGCCTGTGAAGCCACAAGGCGTTTCTAAGTGGCATTTAATTAAAAATATGTCAGGAACCCTGCTAGGGATTATTGCGGAACAGGATTGGACTTGGGGTTGCCGGCTTCGGGGATTTAAGACTGGAATTATTTGTCTTATTAGATTTAAGTGCGACTGCAATTTGTTGGAAAATATAATTATTGAAATATTAGAGAAAGAGAATACACTTTATTTGAGATACCTAGGAGATATTGAGGAATAACACACAGTAAAGAAGGGAGATGAATTGTAAATTCCGTCGAAATCGTATAGGCTGCCCCTTGAGCCTTGTTCGATATCCTGAGACATGCTCATATTTGCGTAGTCCAAATCTGAACCAAATATAGAGGTTTTGTAGTCGCTTGTTTAGTTGGTCGTCGGTTAGATTAGGATAGCTTGCATCGGCGTAATCAAGAAACGAGAGAAGTAAAGACTGTGCGAAGAGAACTCAGGCATATTTTTTTGAATTGAAATACGTTTTGTAAGTTTCTATTTCTTAGTAAGTTGAAGATCTATTCCTAATCTCTGTATGAGATTGACGAACATAGCCGAAATTCTGTCTGGTGGAGAATTATAATTATGACTTCATCCTACTCTACCCACGTCATTCTGCATACCTTTTTATCGAAAGTAGTATAGGTTACTTCTATAATATCACTTATCTGCTTGTGAAAGTCCAGTCAAAATTGGCCCAGTGATTTGTCACAATAAACAGGCAGACATACAGACAAATTTCATAACTCATCTTTTGATTTAAGTACTAAATGCATATGAAAACACGTGACAATATAAAGTCGGTAATGTTATACAATAAACTGAAATTCCAATTATATTTGTTTGTAAAAATATATATAGCAAAATTAAATTACTCACGCATTGCTGTGGAGCACTCTGTTATTATTAAGATCAGATATTCGAATATCTCCTACGAATTCTTATTTTTATCAATAACCGTTGCTATAGTTGACGACAACATTTCTCCCTTCCTAGATTAGCTATAAAACATTTCACTGTTTTGGAGGAATATGGCACAATTTTATGTAGCAATACGACAATTAATAATCATTAAATAAACAACAATAGTTGAAGACTTTGAATATATACAATTATGGATTCTTCTCTGTCCTTAAATAACTTTATAGACTGATTATTCAACCGTAGCAGCTATAAATGTTTACATGGCAGACTAAACAATGAGTACTAAGCACCACGAAAATGCCATTATATTTATATGACGTTATAAATCCGAAGAGTGGAGGGTGGTTTATGAAGTTACTACGCGATTGCACGCCATAAAACTACCGTAAAGGGCTCCAATCGAATTAAAAGCTTGTTACGATTTGTACCACAACGTATTACTGCTATTTGATAGACCTGATAATCGTATAAGAATTAAGTAGTCGTAGTTTATTGAACTAGATCTCAAATAATACACTAATACTAAGTTATTTGGTGTCAATTTTTATATAGAGTTTAATCAGCATGAAATACGATCTGACATTCTAATATATAGAATACAATAGAATGAAGCAACGCTTTTCTATCCACCTCCAAACTTACAAAATATGCAATTACTTTAAACGAGAGAATACGTGTAATACAACAGAAAACTCAATTTTAATTATTTCGCCCGTCACAAATTACAGATTGCGATTTCTTCCATATCTTGTCTGATCCTTTAGGTTTTCTTAAATTACTTTTTCTAAACCAACCCCGTATTGAGGCAAATAAAAAAAAATTGAACTCGGTGGAGTTATTTGGGAGATTTCGCGCGATCAAAGATTTATAAATATATATATTGGGAAACTATAAAATGATAGTGTGTCTTCAGTCTACATTATGTTATACATATAAAACTTCTCCCCTTTTTAATCGTTGTAAAATGCTCTTAGGCACAAACCTCGACACGTGAGTCAGAAGTGTAGGACTCGGCGAGGGAGGAGGCCTTGCAATTACCACTAAAACCCAGCGGAACCCTCTTCATCCATGAGTGAGGCTCCAGGTGTTCAACTATCACATTCGTCCCTGGTGTCCCGCATGGAGTCGATGGAGGTGCGCAAATATGGTCTGCCTTGGCGAGGGGCAGCATCCATTTTATTCTTCCTTTTCTGGCTTGTGGGCCTCCTTATGCAAAATTGTGGTCTCGCAGAAAAAGGCCACTCCCACCCACATTCTATCGCATCGGAGAGAATTGGTCCTATAATGCTCCCCAGAGAGAGGCCACCGCTGATCAGCGCTACCACGAGATGACGCTGAGGTCCCCAGCCTACACAATCTGCCACAGTGTGTTGCGGTATATCGATAGCTCCATCACACTGATAACAAGCGGGTGACTCTTCACGGCTAATGCAGTAAAGGAGCTTTCCGAAGCTTCCATGCCCGGTCAGAATATGCACCGATCTGTAGGAGTGCGTCCCGTGCTCACTGGAAAACCATTGTTCCAGATGAGGACGGGCCGCTTTCACAATGGTCCTCCCGCTACAGGAGACCCGAGGCTGTCCTTCCATTTTTGACAACAGACCGCAGGCCCTGCGTTCTCGCTTCCGCCTTGATAGACGGCCGTTAGAACCTCCGCCCGTAACTGCCTCGGAGGATCTTCTACCAGAAGAGTCGCCGTTTTCCAAGTTACTGTACGGTATCCTCGTATTGCTAATCACTATTACCCTTTTTGCCTTGTGCAAGCAGAGGATATTTGGTGCGGTGAGGGCATAGACCCACACGGGTGCACCGTACAAGGCCATACTGTCGACCATATGTAAATCGTCCACCTGAATCTATGTATCTATTATTGAAACTGCGTTGAAATCAGTCGAAATGATCTAAGCTAACTGACAGCGGAATCGACTTTATTTTATACTATGTAAAGATTACTTTCTTTTATACTTTGCCTACGGTAAAACGCGGTAGCCAAGAGGGTATTTTTCATCGATATATCTTGTACATGCTTTTGTCTGCATATCGACTGCAACAATGGTAAGCCATTGTTATATGCTCATATATAATATATGTTCATACATAATACACATTGTAAAGGGATGTTGGGCGGACGGAATATCACTCGCTCGGCGACCAGCGAGCGCGCCGCCCGCCCACGGCGCCTTCTACACGACCACGACAACACATTCAAAAAGTTCTTTAACTTCATTAGTGTTTAGGCAGCCTCTCGTGTTTTATATTCTATAAATAATTAACAAATAAAGGCCTATTTTAGTTTAAGAATCTAACATATAAAAGCGAAAAAAGCCTACTGTATTTTAACCCTCATAAAGTAGCATTAAAATTATTTAAACTTTAGATTATACATATTCTAGTCCTAATTAATCATTCACATCTAATTCTTTATTATAACTGCAAAAATCAATTATTGATTAATAATATCGAATTTTTATGTAAAAGTACTTAGTCAGAGCGTATAAAAATACCTTTATAAGCCTGGCAGTTCAAAAATAACTATCAAGTTAAACAATCGGTAACCAGTAGTCGTTTGTTTGGACGCGGCAAACAGGACACGTCGATGGACTTACAACCGATGTGTTTATACAATTATAGACCTTAACGACATTGGATTAGAAGATACTTTTGTTTGAAGGAGTAGGCGTAATGAACAATTGGGAAGGTGTTGCGTAGACAAATATTTACAGTAGAGACTTCTGTGTTGAATCGATGAAGTGCACGACACTCGTAAAATAATGTAAGTAATTGAAATTTTTATTATGTAGCAATGTATTTATACTAATATTATCAGATACGATATCTTTGTTACCTTTTTTCAACGTCAATGTATATGCAAATATTTGGTTTTTTAAGAAATATAAAACAGGAAAAGGATGATATGCGGGGTGTATTGGAGTGAAGTATCTATTAGAGCAGTTAAAATAATGACACATATACGAAATCTTGCAGTAAGTCCATAAAAATATTGACTTCTTTACGAAGAAAAGTGAATGCAGCTCATATTACTTAAGAAATAGAAGTAAAATTATTATTACTTCTACTAGGCTGAATAAAATTAGTGTTTCCTTTAAGGGTGGCAGTATACGTTTCTATAATAAGTTCCCGGAAGAAGTTACAAAGATGTCACTTAATAAGTTTACATCTTTTATTAAATGAAAACTGATTGGGAAATCGTTCTATAACTTGAAAGACTACATGGAGAATAAAAAAGCATTGCAGTGAAATAATTCCTCAAATCGACATAGAATCTATTAAACATTAATATATTGTATTGTTGATTTGAAAAAAAAGTGAGTTTGTTGCGGGCTCTTCTCAGAGCTGGTCGGGAAAGAACCCTCGTAACTTTAGATTATAAGTCGTTCTTTAATATCATCATCAGTCGTACATTGAAAATAATAATATTGAAAAAACTATATCTGACGACTCACAAATGCTGTATTAGCCCCAACTAACGATGCCCACAAGGTTAGGATCTTTGTCCAGCAGTGGACGTCCATCGGCTGAAGTGAGTGAGTGAGTAAAAGCCTACTTGAATAAAGATTGTTTTTTAAAGATAATAACATCTTCATTATAGTTTTGGTACAAAATAATTCATGATTTTGACCAATAGAAGTATTTTAGGGAATGATATGATATTTTTTAAGTACACCTCTTTGTATACCTATCAATACCTACTTTACTACTTTTTTTAAACTTTTTAAATTTTTATATAGTCTATATTTTATTGTATTTTTAGACTCATTTAAATTTAACTCATGTTATGGCTACCTTAAAAATTTGCACACTTCAACAATTTATAGATGTAAGTTTTTATATTTTAAGACATTAAGTGTAGTAACTACTGGTGGTCCTTAAATAAAAAAATAAAAAAATACCCATATCTGTTCTACCCGCTTTCAAATTTTGCCTAAGCAATTCAGTAATAATTCTAGCTGACGATTTCGCGAAACCCAAGTAGTATTAATCTATTCTGGTACAAATTGAGTTAGTGTCTGACTAAATTTGAGCTCCAGCACTAAAAAAGATTTTAATACACTTCATTTTATTAACTATTTTGAATCTTGACTTCACAAAATGTATTAATTTATGCACGTACACGCATAAATTTGCTTATTTTTATTTCAAAGTAAATTTTAAGGGTTTTGAAAGCCGTCATCTCGTATTATTTTATGACATAGTTATAGAGCATTGTATTGAAATAAAATTTATTTTGTTTAGCGGCACGTCTTTTCTGTTAGGATGTTAACTTGTTCCCCGAAGACTCCCACAAGTCCAGAACTATACAAATTTAAAAAAGTAATTCCCAAGATTTGCCATGCTTTTAATCAAACCTAGGATTACAGCTATCAATGCGAACATTAGCACTATTACAGAAGCAAAACCGTCGATTTTATGTCGTCGGATAAGTAGCTGACGTATTTTTAGTGTCCAAATATGAATATTCGCACTTTATTCACCAGTTAGACAGTCAACAATGTTTTGTCGAATAAATATTTGAAGTTCTTTGCACCACAACTATGATATAGTTATGGTGTCCAATTATGATTTACAGTGGTAATTGAATGTAAAGTGGAATAAGAATGTATTTTTAGTGTCCAAATGTGAATATTCGCTCTATTAAATTGGTAACTTAATATGTAGAGTGGAATATGTTTGTATTTTTAGTATCCAAATGTAAATATTCGCTTTACTACACTAGTAACTAAATATGTAGAATTTGTGTGAATTTTTAATGTCTAAATTTGAATATTCGCATCGTTAGTGTTAGCATCCGAACTTGAATTTAATTGCTTACAGCTTAGCATATGGTAGCTGAACTGTAGTCTCACCTAATGGCAATTGATCATAAGGTCTAAAGTGGAAGCGTGCTGACCTGATAAAAGGTAATATATCTCAAATGCGTTCTACTCTACTTCATACCGGAATTCATATTTTTTGCTTAGCAGCATGTCTTTGATATGGTAGTAATTAGCAGGCCGAAGCCTCCTACCATTCGAGACCAAGACAAATTAGAAAATTGCCAAAACTTTCCTTCCTAAGATCGATCTTAGGACCTCATAGTGCGTAGTAGTGAGGGATGCGCTGGGTTTTAGTGGGTATTCTGGTTTCAGCGAGTCCCACACTCCCGTTTGGAAGAATTTCTTCTTCTTCCGGGGTGCGTAAAAGCATTTCCCAGCAAGAAAAAAATCAAGGACTCCCACTAGTAAGTTGCAGCCCATTAACGTCCCACTGCTGAGCACAGGCCTCCTCACACCGAGGAGCGAGAGTGTTTAGAGCATAGACCCACCACGCTGCTCCACTGCGGATTGGCAGGCATAGTACGCAAGTGCACTCTCTATTCCTTCACTCTCAGAGTCCGATGTGACGGAAATCCGACACGACCGCAGAGAGGTCCGGCGCAGGACCGACGGCTTAACGTGCTCTCCGAGGCACGGGAGTGGATCACACCGCCAACTTCCCAACTTCGGGCAAATATTGAGAAAATCTAATAGAAAACTCAATATTGATTTTTGAATTGGCCCGACCCGGGTCTCGAACCCAGGACCTCATGTCTGTAGTCGAACGGACTCCCACTAGTAAAGTTAAAATTCCTCAGGACCAAAACCGTGAAACATCTTTAATGTTCAGACATTTAAAACAGTAATTATCCTACGTATGTAACACAAAGTATAAAGTGATTCATCATATCGCTGTACCTAAGTAACAAGATTGACGAGGTCTCAAACATCTGCGCCGACAGCCGCTCGTTCATTTCAGCTGTGCCAACATCATATTGCTATTTATAAAAACCTTAATACACGTCCATAAGGCTTACATTACAGTTTATCGTATCGAAATATTCGCAGATATATCGATAGATTGATCGCTTAAATTATACGTTTTTGTTATACAAATTCTGTAATAATAACATTCAATGAGGACACTGTTATTACAAACGTTAAAGAAATTGTTTATATTTTGGACTATATATATAAATAAGTAGAGTATGTTAAAGAAAATACACACAGACATATATATATATATATATAGGGCATAGTTGGAGAGATAAAAAAAAATACAGAGTTTTAAGTCTTGTTTATATTTGTATAAATCTAAAACTTTATATCCGAGGCTTAGAAGCTGGGAAATAGGAAAAAATGTTAGAAATTTATTTAATTTAATTATCATTAAAATATTAAAAGTGCAAATAATTTATTGAAATCTCAAATGTAGAAGTGTAAATAAAAATGCCACCTGTTTTTTGTCATTACAAATTATTAATTAAATTTTGTTTTTCATTTAAAATTTAGAAAAGAGAATTTATGAAATATATTTATTTTATACTATATGACAAATAGTATATTAAATTATTAAATGACGAGTGGCACAATAATATGCCACATGTTATTTTTTAATATTAAAAGTACCTAACCTTCAAACGGTTTAGCATAAAAAAGCTGCATCTTCGTGACGCTAATCACGGGTTTCATCCGTAAAAATCTTACCTTCATGAGCCTAAAGATAATTCTTCGCTTCAACCGATGGACGTCCACTGCTGGACATAGGTCTCACGTAATCACGTCCACAAGGCCCGATCTTGCGCCGCCTGGCACCAGCGGCTGCCGGCGACCCTCTTTATATCATCGGTCCACCTTGGGGGGGGGGGTCTGCCTACACTGCGCCGTCCGGTCCGGGGTCGCCACTCTAGCACCTTCGGCCTCCAACGTCCATCGGTCCTTCGGACTATGTACCCCGCCTGCCACTTCAGGTTTGCGATTGTAGAACTATGTCGGTGACTCTGGTTCTACTACGAATCTCTTCATTTCTGATTCGATCATGTATAGAAACTCCGAGCACAGCCATCTCCATCGCACCCTGAGTGACTCTGAGCTTCCGCACGAGGCCCATAGTCAGCGACCATGTAATTATATATCATAGACAATAAAGCTAAACATAAACTATATATAAATTATTTAAAAAATGTCATTATGTGGTTTTAGGTAATTACGATTCATGCAAAACAGTAAAATAACTGATGAAAGCTATATTGGCCTTGACTGTCAAGTGCTTTTCACGGTAATGAACGAAATCGATGCGATCGAGGAGATGTAAAAATACACATGGATTGAGAGATAAAATATTCTCTTACAGTGCGGGAATGCGTTTATCGAGGGTATAAAAATAAATAAAGTATCGTACAAGTTAGATCTGAATAGGAGGAATTAGAATTCCAAGCGTCGGCCAATCACGCGGTATTGTGGGTACATAATTAAGTTACACGGGCTCCATACGAGAGCTGAATATGGGATCTTTAGGGGATATATCTTTAGGGAGTTAATTTCTGACTACGATTTCTGATGTGTATAGTGTGCACAATTTAAAAAAAAAGTTAAAAGTACTTGAGACTCCGAGACAGAGGGAAGGAAAAAATATTGAATTGTAAATAAAAATGGAAAAATGGTATATTGAATTATTAAACGACGAGTGGAAATGAAAAAATTAAAATGCCAGAAAATATTAAAACTACCTAACCGTCAAACGAATTAGTAAAAAAACGCTGCACATCTTCGTGACGCTATTCACGCAATTCATTCCTCAATTTTATCCTCATGTGCCTAAAGAAGTTTCACTTCAATACACATATACGTGCGAAAAGACATATTCCTCACGGAACGCCCTGCAAATGAGATTACTGACAGGTTATTGCTTGACTGTGACCACACCTGATGGTACGTGATCATACAGTCTCAGATGGAAGCGTGCTAATCTGAGAAGAGGCCACGTACCTCTCACAGTTTCTACGCAACGTCGTACGGGAACACAAATTTCTTGCGGTATATTTGCTGGTAGGGTGGTAACTAATCACTGCCGAAGCCTCCCACCAGTACAGAGTCAGACAAATTCGAAAATGCAATTTGCTAAATTAGCAAAGCGAGTACTCTCACCTCTGTGGCAGTGAGGCTGTCAAATTTATTGGTACCTGGGGAGAGTACCTGGTGTTATAATAGGCGACGTGACGACGCCACAGCATGCATCGCCACAGCTTAATGTGCTTCGTCACAACACAATATTTTGTTTTTCTTTTAACATCTATGTTTCACACTTCATTTTATATTTATAACTAACTTCCTGCGTCCACTTTTTCAAGTATTACTGTCCGTGATCCACTGAGCATATTATGCCGACATGTTTTGTCAGCTGTGAGCATCTACGAAAGATCTGTAGATTATTTGGACCAAATTTAATTAATATATGTATACATTTCAAGTAATTATGTGATGCGATAGAGATGAACGTAAATACAAACAAAAATAATTATTTGGATACAACATTGATATCTTTTGCCTGATTAAGGGAGGATCGGCTACAAGGGAGTTCCGTAAGTGCGTTTATTGTCTATGGTACATGTCCTAAGATATTCATTTAAAAGATCATTATAATGAATAAAATACTAAATATAAGTGGATACAGATTAATACTGTGTCTATCGATAAATCTGTATAAATATATGCCATCGCGGCCTTTGCTATAAAAGCGTGTATTGTTTTGTTATATCTCTAACAGTTTAGGTAGCTTTTTCAATGAAAGCTCCCAGATAGCTTGCTTTTTTACACACTTCCAACGGTTATCGTTACAATAGAAATAGTTGACACAATATACAATTAAAAGTCCTCAAAATCACTCTACTTTTTTGTGAAAGTCATATTATAATCCGTTCACTATTGCGTTTCGCGAAGTTAAAGAGGCTTTGTTTTCTAATATGAGTATGTGAGGATAATTGTTTGTTGTAATGCATTCGATATCTTATTCATTTAAAATTCATGCCTATTTCATTCCGTTTCATATTAAGTTGCGTTGTATACAAAAAATTGCGGTGGGATGGCGAAAGTGAATCGATCTTATTATAATATAAATCGAAAATCCCCGTGACTGACGTCGAATATTCACACTGGCAATTAAAAGGGGTGGCCCGTGGCTGTCATCCATCACGTTGGATTAAGGGGACACTATTATTATTAGCAGCCACCAATAACCGGCTTAATCCGGTTTTTGTTTGGCAATTTTCGGGATCCGACGATCGGGTATTGTTAAACAAATACGCGGGATTTGCGCTTTCTCGCTATCACTATTTGATCTTTGCTCCAAACTTAATTTGTTGGCTGTTAAGTAAAAATCACACTCGTCGGTGCTAAGAAGCATTCTAAATGTGTCGCATGCTTCGTACCAGCTGGTATTCTTAAGGCCAGGAACGAAGAAGTTCTGCAACACATTGGATATGCAGCTCCTCCAAATCACTAAACAAGAAACGATCCCCTACCTGGACGTACGTATGATCACTAAAACCTCCTCTAGTTTACGATGGACTAGCTGAACTCGCGACTTTGTCTGCGTGGAATATTTTTTGGGTAGCATTTTTATTAATTTAGGCAAATTGGTTTACAAATAAGAAAAATACCACCGCAACAACCCTTTCGGGTGGAATTTTGTAAAA
This sequence comes from Elymnias hypermnestra, assembly GCA_015832385.1. Lineage (NCBI taxonomy): Eukaryota > Metazoa > Arthropoda > Insecta > Lepidoptera > Nymphalidae > Elymnias > Elymnias hypermnestra. The sequence continues at coordinate 2,492,611 of JACTOM010000891.1, forward strand.
GCCGCTCTTAGCTCTACTCGTGAAAAGGAATATTCCTACCAAATTTTAAGTCTCTACGCCTTATCGTTCCAGAAATATCGTGATGAGTCAATAGATACGTGGATATCTCTTATATATATAGACTAGATAAACTCGCGACTTCGTCTGCGTGGAATATTTTTGGGTATCACTGTGTATTACTACAAAGAGCTTATAGTATAATCTAGAACCTGAAAAAGGTTCAGGCTCTAGATTATCTATTATATTATATTATACTATATCTAGATTATATTATACTATATCAGGTTCTATTCGGTTAGCATGTATTTTTTTTGTTCGCACTGAAATGCAATTACGCACCCCGCCTGTGAGACACACGGGAGTGTGGGACTCGCCGGTAGTACCAGAATACCCACTAAAACCCAGCGGAGCCCTCGTCATTTGAGAATGGAAGGACCAGAGGTTTGTTGTGGCATTGCACTCTGGCCCCTCCGAATGAAGCCGGCTCAAAATTGCACTACAGGGGGAGGAGTTGGATAAACCTCCGTCTCCTGTTTCCTATTCCCTTCAGTCCGGGGTACTGTGCTTCAGCTGCATTCGGCCTCTCTCTTTGCCGTGTCTCCTTTAGCGAAATGATAGTTTCGCAGAAGGTAGCAACAGCATTCCAGGCCCGCTCGTTGACAAGCATTGCACCTATAATATTGGCCATTGCTCCAATAATGACGGCGGAATGCCGCAGTTATGGCCGCACCGGCTGCTGGGGACCCGAGGCCCTGTTTCCATGCTTGGATCAGGGCTCTGTCGGCAATGATCTTGACCCTCCTAACCTCGTCGGCATTAGGTGTTTTCCCTCTGGTCCTCGCAGCTACTCTGCACTGGGAAGAAGCTGCGAGAACTTCCGCTTTCAACTCCCAAGGGGGATCGCCCGCCACGGTTAGCATGTATGTTATAATGCGGATTCCAGGTTACTGAGCCGTATTCGAGAATACTTCTCGGTAGTGCCTGGAAAAGCAGAATCCTTATTTTAGAGTCCTTAAACTTTTTTTTATTTCGATTAATAAACCCATTTAACTTAGAAGCTTTAGTACAAATATTATCTATATGTCGAATAAAGCTCAGTTTATGATCTACAGTGACTCCCAAGTCCTTAATATGATTTGAAATTTGTACATTGCTACCGTTAATTTTATAAATATAGGATATCGGGCGGACTTTTCTATGAAAAGATATACAGTAACATTTTTTATGATTCAGTACCATCTTATTCGCATCACACCACTGTGTTAATCTATTGAGGTCCTCCTGTAGTAACCTTGAATCGTTCAGAGTGTTGATAGCTTTGAAGGTTTTTAAGTCATCGGCATAGAGTAAGACTTCGGAATAGATAAAACAATATACTATGTTCTTAATATATTGAAGAGAATTGGACCAAGAATGGATTCTTGGGGAACTCCAGAATGTGCTGTATAAGAGGTAGAAGATTCAAATCCATCCAACGCTACAGTCATACGTTTATTAAGTAGGTACGAGGAAAGCCAATTCATAAATATTTCCAATAAAACCGTGAGATTTTAATTTATTTATTAGCAGGTTGTGGTCAACTAAATCGAAGGCTTTTGAAAAATCCGTGTATCAACTTGTACATTCTTGTCAACATAAGACGACACAGTATCAATATATAAAACTAAATTTGACTTAGTGGATCCTGTTTAAAGAATACATGTTGTTTGGACGTTAGTATTGATTTCATGTACCAGTTTATATAAGGGCATACTAGTGATTCAAATATTATAGACAGTATAGATAGTTTAGAGATTGGCTGATATTTTGTGACATCTCTTTTGTCCCCATCCTTGAAAACAGGCAGGATGATACCATTTTTCCAAGCCGACGGAAAAACACCCTCTTGAATGGACCCATTAAATATAGCAGCAAGGGGCATGGCTAAACTCATAGCACAATTCTTTAAAAAAATAGGTGGAATTTTATCAGGACCTGCACCCTTACTTGTGTCGGTATTTATAAGTTTATTTTTAACATCTTCAATCGAGAAAGATACGTTATGCATCATAAGTCCAGAATCCTTGATATTATTTTGGAAGATTTTTATTGGACCTTTAGGAGTATGCGCAGCTGAAATTTTGTATACACTTGAAAAGTGTAATACAAACTGGTCACATATACTCGTTCCGTCAGTATAAGTTTGATTGTTATAAACCATCGATGCTGGAATTCCACACTTGCTATTACGCTGTCCCTTTAGATAAGTCCAAAAATACTTTGTGTTAGATTTTATATTAGACTCTATTCTTTTAGTGTAATTATTTTAACAAAGGTTTAAAGGCAGTATCACCCGCGTAATTCAAGATCCCGTAGAAATATGGAGAATTCAGAATCGAGTTGTTTATCTTAGCCATATTAGTATCTAAATTCTAATGCGGTGAAGATATACACATAAAAAATCATCAAAATCAAAAGTAAGGCTCAGTCTAGTAGTTTAATATTTTTATCTTAGCCTGGAAATAAGTAAGAATGTGACATATATTTTAGGAATACGCTCTCAGTAAACAATGTATTTGTGAACATGCTGGGGATTCCTAAAACACACAAGAGCAAATTGAACCATTTCCTCAATTCCGACGACAGAACGTACATCCGATGGAAGATGAGGCTAAATTAGATATCTCAATGAGAAAACATCGTTTAGTTACGCTCCAATTTTTTGTTCCTTCATTTATTGGTTTTTTATTATTCAACATAAAGACGCATTTGCTTTTCTCTTGAATGATACAAGATGCTTACATTTAACATATTCCGTATATAAAGTATTGAAACCTCGCTCCATTTTGAAAATATGTGTAGAATTATATCCTCAGAGTAGGCGAAGCTAAAAGTTTTGGTAAATTCTTTAAGAACCATTCTTTAAAAAACAACCTAGCTTAAATAAGGCATGTAGCAGCCCATTAACGCCCCACCCTGTGCCTAGGCCTTCTCACTCACAGGAGAGAGGTTATTTAGAATACAGACCCACCGTTCAGCTCCAATTAGCCGACAAAAATGTTCATTTTTAGGCCGACTTGTTGAAAAACTCTGCTGAGGTCTACGAGCATTGCATTGAGATCTTCCAATTGATTCCATTCCAGAAATTCCTTAGTAGAAATCCCTGTATGACTATAAAACCAACTTTTTCTAATGCCAATAAATGCTGATACTCCACAAAATTTATTGAATATTTTTATAATATAAGTACAACTATAATTAATAAATGCAACAGACTACCTGCATAAAATCGAACTTGAAAACTTAACTAAACAATAATAATTAACAATTATTCTACTTTCTTAACTTGTTTTAATACTCTAGTGTACAATATTATCTCTCTCTCTCTCTCTCTCTCTCTTTTATTAGGATATTTATTATTATAACATAAAAAATCTACAAAAACGCAGTCTTAAGTAAATGGGTAAAATAACAACTTCGTACATCACATACCCATTCTTCTTCATAAATAATCAGCTTCTGCAGCATCTCATAAATATCGTTTAAGTAATCCCGACTTGTTCAAAGTAGCGAGTTTTTCTTCATTTATATTGCACCCAGCTGGGAATTTTTTCTCGCTTATAAAACATTTTTCTACAGCCTCATGTAACAAGTTAACTTTTGCGTTAAACAACTCTTTATCATATTTGTTTGCACGTGGAAAACTCGTTGTGATGAACCTATTTATTAAACGAATAACTAATTCCTTAAACTTCTCTTTTTTTTTGTAAAAAATGGATCGTTAATTTACAATAATATATGTCATCACAGATAATAAAAATTTTGAGAGATAGTAAAATAAATATATCAAAATGATAAGAAACATTCTATATTTTCGACTTTCTTACCAATCGAGGGGAATAGGAGATAATTTCTATATTGTTAAGTGGTAATATATATTTGTTGTCATGATGCATTATATTTTATTTGTATACGCAGACGAAGTCACATCCATCAATCAGTTGTAGCAAATATGATGGAAAGCACCCGGAGAGAAGATGTAAATATTTTTGATTACATCTAATTAAAGTAAATTCATAAACAGAAAATGCAAGCTTCCAAATTCAGCTACTAGGTTACCTAATTATATGATTGTTACATGCTGTCAGGCCTTTAACTGGCACATAAAGGTAAGTGATGAAACAATTTANAAAAATGGATCGTTAATTCACAGTAATATGTATCCACAGTCAATAAAACTTTAGAGAGATATTAAAATAAATAGATCAAAATGATAAGAAACCTTCTATATTTTCGACTTTCTTACCAATCGAGGTGAATAGGAGATAATTTCTATATTGTTAAGTGGTAATATATATTTGTTGTCACGATGTATTATATTTTATTTGTATACGCAGACGAAGTCACAGCAATCAATCAGTTGTAGCAAATATGATGGAAAGCACCCGGAGAGAAGTTGTAAATATTTTTGATTACATCTAATTAAAGTAAATTGATAAACAGAAAATGCAAGCTTCCAAATTCAGCTACTAGGTTACCTAATTATATGATTGTTACATGCTGTCAGGCCTTCAACTGGCACATAAAGGTAAGTGATGAATCAATTTAAAATACTAACGCTCTAAAGTTTAATAGTATTTAAAAATTTTCCTCGTACTGGTTTTAATATAGATTTTCTTTCGTTTGGTGTCACTTCTTTCCTGGTAGGGTGTTACTAGCTACAACCGAAGCCTCTCACCAATCCAGACCTTGATAATTAAGATAATTTCCTAATTTGTCCTGCCATTTGAATTCAGTATTTCTGCTAGCTAAATACCAGTTCTGTCGGCGAAATCACCGGTTTTTATCAAAATATATAAATTGCAGTCTGTTTTTAATTTTTGATCTACTTTTAAATCCATATAAAGGCGCATCCTCTGGTTGTGGAGTTACAATTTTGGGTTTTGTCTGCCATGACGTGAGTAGTCGGCGAGAAGATCAACGTCGGGTATTTGAATAAAATATTCCACGATACAGTTAGTTCCTTCTTCATTAATTTCAATATAATAAATCAACACTTACAATTTTTGATAATTGACAAAGTATAACTAGATTTTAAACATTCCACCAGAATACGTGGGCGCGTGCGCACTCTATGACATCCGAACTAATAATTGCCGCCACCCGCTCGGTATTATGTCAGCTGTCAACCTCAAAAATGTCAAGTCCGATTCGATTGTAAACCTATTAACAATCTGTGCGCTGTTAGATATGTTACGTTTCGTCATATACATATAACGTATTTATAAAAAAAATTAAACTATTGTCTGTTTGAGCCGTTTAATATCCGAAACGGCTATAATTAAATTTTGTGGGGACTCACTGGCGTAAGGAGTAACTTGGCTACTTTTACAATACAGTGATCCGGATTTAAATGAGTAACAACACTGGGAATAACGAGTACTAAATTATGATTGTAAGAAGCCTTTTACAGTGCAGACTTGCAAAGTATCATGTAGTCTGAAAATAATATAAAGTTAACCAACAAGAATAGTGCATGAAGAGCTTTTTTTGCGAGCTTGTTATGTGAAACTTCGAATGAAGCAATTTTCATCCCTGAATGCTCCGTTGAACATCAAACGGCAATAATACTTGAGGCAGTAAGGAGGTAACGCTTCGAGTTGTTTAAGTAGCACATGTATTAATAGCCGGGTTACTGGTTAGTTTGGTATTGTTCTGACCGCTCATTATAAACAGAAAGGAGATTAGGAGGCATTTATATACTTCAATAAATTTAATTTTGGCGTAATAACATAAGGGTCTTTTAGTTTAAATCCTTACTTAAAATAATAAATGCGAAAGTAACGAACTCTGTTGCGCTTTCACAAAACTACTAAACAGATTTAAATGAAATATAGTATACAGATAGTATACTCCCTGAAAAAGGACATAGGCTACTTTTTAACGCAGACAACGTAGACACTCACTAAGAACGAGTTTTTCTACATCAACAGAAGCCGGATATATAAGCGAAAAACGACTAATTACTGTGAGATCTCCAAAAATATTCACCAGATTGACTTGAAATTTGACATATATTATCCTCTTGCGACGTAGTTACTAAGAACTTGTTACGCAATATTCCTATGGAATCCGTATAAAAGCGAATCTTACTGAGAGATATCCTTTAACATTCACTCTTTAATTTGACATTCACTATACATATTCCTTTCGCGACGTAAACCTGCACTAATAACAGGTTTTTTTGTGTCTCTTGTTACAAATTTATTAAATAATTTATCAGCTTGAACTATGATATATAAACGGACGTTGCCTAAATCATTCTCGGGTTCCGAGGGAGAGTAGAATTGAAAACTCGGCGTTCCCCAAGACAAACGACTGCACATGACGCAGCCAGCATAAATTTTGCAGCGTATCTTTGTAAAGGTCTTGGAAATCCTAAATACGTAATGTAATTTGCTTGTTCAATGTAATCTTATTTTTAAAATGTCTTTTTCATTTTTTTCTTATATTATAACCAACCTATGGTTGTTTTACTATATAAGACCGCAATCTAGCCTTACAGATGAATTAGTAATCAAACCTTGACCTAATCTACCTAATATGTACTTGTATTATGTAAGTCTAGAGTCCAACGACTATGCTTAATTTACTATAATGTATATTGACTCACATTGTTCTTGAGTTCTTGCTTAAGAGCAATATTGTTTTACTGCACATTCACTCACTCAAATGATTTTGTTCTTTTAAGTCTACTCTTTGTCCGTGTGATATCCAGAAGTTTAGCAGCTTCAGGATTCACGTCAATCTTTGGTGATGAGCTTTCGAAATTCTTTCGATGTAATTATTAATGAGCTCTATGTTAAGGTCTTTCATGTATAGAATTGTCTGTAAAGTTGATTTTTCTTGTCATTTTTTACTATGACTATCTATAGTGAGAGTGTTATCGCTGTATATAATATTTGAAATATAAATTGTTTATATTCCATGATAGTTAGTTATATTTTGTAGTAAGTAACGTGAAAATATTATCTTCTAAATTGTATATTTATTTGTATTTAAAATATGAATTAGAAAATTTGCTCGAAGCAGAAAACAAAATGTTCCATTACTTGTAAAAATGTATTCAATTCTTGTATTTAAACTATCCCTCATCAACTGAGAGAGTTGAACTTGATATTTCCGGTATAATAACAATATAATAAAGAAGTATCGTGACGGTATCATGACAACATAAGAACGAATTTTAAAATGTTGGTAAAAACCATAACATCCTGTACAATGACATCGTGATTAACAAATAATTTAATATAGTTAAATCAATAACTTTTTTCGTAGTTACATATTTTTAAAAACTATATTTAAATCCTGAGGAGCATAATCAAAATATTGATTTTTATATATCACTCACCAAAATCTAATCTAGTTTCAGATATGTATGCTTCACAAGTGAAATCACTGTAAAGATCTAACCTGTATAAAGAAAAAACAAGAATATATATTCACATATCATTTTCATCATAACAAGCAAAGTGCAATTACAAAAGTTCACAACGACATCATTTTCATATGAATTGAATGTGAAACAAAACCGCCGCTAACGGGGGAAAACTTTTTGACGTCCCGTCAACTATTTACTTACGCCATTATATTATCCTCACGCGTTGAATATAATAGTTTCCTTTATAAATTCATACGGTTTAATTACAGCGTCCGTACAAAGTTACCCCAGGCGTCTCCTTGATTTACAACCTTGGTAAATTATGCCCTCCGTCTGATTTAGCACCGTACATTTTTACCTTATTCTCTTAAATATGTAAAGAATTATAACACGTATTCCTAGTGATAAAAAGTTTATAATAACTTCTGATATTGTTGCGTGTGAGGGAACCCATTCAGTAGTTTTATACGTTAATTTGTCGGATATTTCGTTATTGCTTCTAGTTTGATATTGTTGCCCATTAGAGGCGTGTGACGGTTTAACGTTTTTATGATAAGACAAAATGGTTGGAAGAATAGTAAATCACTAATTCCTTTATTATAAAATCACAACAAGTTTAATCTAGTATTCAAATAATACGCTATTAGTTGTCCTTCAATATTTTTTAGACTATGAGGTACTTTTTCACATTTCATTGTATGTTGTAACTCTCTCTCTGTCTATTATGTTGTACGAATGTAACTCTCTCTGTCTATTGTGTTGTACGAATGTAACTCTCTTTGTTTATTATGTTCTTCCGACGAGTCCACTAAACCAACTTAAATGAATTTTAGGACAATATTTAAATAAAAGAAGCTAGCAGCATTACAAAAAAATTATATGTTACAAATTTTACTGCGAAATTAATATTTGAAAAAAAATAAATTAGGCAATGGAAGTTTATGTAATAGACTGATATTATCTGAAATTGTAATAAAATGTGTCATATTAGTTAGAATTTATTAATAAGGAGTGTGTTTGAATGACTTTCATAAAACTTTTGTTTGACGGCCTCTACAGCGCAGTGCCGAGTACTCTCTTAACTAGCAGAGGTCCCAGGTACGATTGCCGATAGGAGAAATTTAGGAAATTTAATTTCTAATTTGTACGAGTCTGGAGATAAGACGTACCGCCAAGCAAAGAGATTTGTATTTCCGTACGAAGCTGTGTGGGCACCATCTTATGAGAACTATCACGCTCTTTTTTTGCTATTTCATATGAAAGAGTGTTAAAAGAACACAAGCACGATGTATGATTCTAAGAGGAGACATGAATTGTTATGTTACTCGCATAAAAGGGTATGAGACACCTCAATGCTACCCACAGTCCCTGAGAAATGGAGGAAATATTTCCTGTGCTCTTTGCAATATTTTATTAGACGTCTAGTTTGTTCCATATAAGTCCAACAATAGCTGACAAATATACACGTACAGACAAAGTTCAGGTATCTATTTATAATGTTAATATAATAGCTATTTACTAAATGCTTCCCAACTTTAAAAGAATAGTGACATAATTCAAAAACGCGTACTTTACAGGAGAGACGTTTAAAAATTAAACAATGTACTGAATCAACTAATGGAATTCTTCAACTTTAACGAAGTCAATAATTTTGTTACAGATGTTAATATACCATAAATTAGGATTGGATAGAAAGAAATTGTCTTTTTCTTAACAAAGCATGAAAGCTTTCTTTCTTGACTTTCGTATAATGGTTACTAGTTGAATTGAATTACTATCCCCATAATCTCAATTTTAACAAAAGTATTTCGGCTATCCATGAATCCCATAAAACTGACAAAAAAACCCACCCCCAAGTTACTAAAAAACAAATTCGAGGTTGAATTACGCTCTATGAATGCGACTGCATAGTTCTTTCGTTAACTTTTGTCATAATTTATAACGCTCTTTGCGAAAATAAACCCCGCTTTTTGAACATCTCTTTAAAAGATTGACTTCAATCATTTAATGAGTAGTGATGGGTAGTTCGTTTGTGCGTCTGGTAGGTTTCCATTGTTTTACGATAAACGCAGCCTAAAAGAACACATTACGATACTCTTTACTGTACAACGAATACTGAAGACGTTTGCACATTTGAAAGCACAATTTGTAGATTTATTTATATACACATCTCCTTTTCCTCAATGTTGTCTGGAAGAAATAACTGACTAGTGACAAGCATTGGATATTCATCAATTGTCATTGTGTTTTATAAGGTCTGCGCTAAAGAATATTAGTATTATAACTAGTTGCTTCGGCCAGTGTCACAACCATAACCCGTAGAAATATGTGTAAAACCGTTATTTAACGGATCTTTAACGTCCAGTTATCTGGTTATTAATTTGTTAAGTTTGTACAATAGAATTCTTTTTTTTCTTTATTTCTGTTTTGTGTAAAAGCCATAAAAGGTATATTACCTCTGACCGAGTTAGCGCGCTTCGGTCTTTGACTGTGTCATCACATTTATTCAAGGTCAAGGTTCACCAACAAACTACTTACATTCTAATATGGAAGAAATAAATATGCTAGGACTTACTTTCTACATAAATGAAACAATTTACTTAAAAGTTAACACCGCATAAGTAAAAAAAGCATGAAGTTAATAAAAATATCTTATGACTACCGTACATTATAATATATAGAACCTAACCCTTTTTTTGATACTTGCCAAGTGGATCGAAGTGTAAATCTATATTACTACTACAACTTTTATAACTTTACAAAATCTAGCATAATGAGAATTAACGCCAAGGACGGTTTTACAAAATGGGGGACAAAGTGGCATTTCTGGTGTGCGAGGAATTCTACTTGGTACGCAAAATCGAAATAGGCTCAGTAATTATGGACTGTCCAGTTTGTTATTAAAAATGTTGAATACAAATATTGTGTCGCTACTTAATCTACGTTTCTCCAGAGAATCCATTTTAAAATAATGTAATCTACTATTATAAGACTGATAGGCTTTACACTTACCTTCGTTAAATATTAAATGCCACAGAAAACTTTTTAGAAATTCGCTCTAAACACAACATAGCATCAGATAAGTTAACAGTCAAGCACTAACTTGTCAGCAATAAAAAATGGGGTGTGGGTGTGTTGTGAACATGACCTTTTGTTTTATGTGAATACGTCTCGTAGCGTAATAAATTATTTGATCCTTTAGCTATACCGTGGTGTAATTGAATTTCTGATGGAGCTGATAGATATAGCTAAAACACCGAACACCATTCGTTTATTTGAATTGCCCTATAGATGCGATTTTACAGACGTATTCACGTCAAAAAACGTTTTATGTAGCAACAGTGGAAACATGGTCTAGAATGCGTAGTAGCAAGCACTCCGGCCATTACGGGTTTTTGTTTCGCGTAAAAAGCCCGGTTTTAGATGATACGCATCGTCTCATCCTTTATTCAGCTGGTTCAGTACTTATGGGAATGGCTTTCATGGTGATAAACATTCAAATTTAAATGCAATCATCACACCAGCATATGTACTAATAATGGAAGGCTTAAAAGAAATGTTACTTAGTAATTACAGAGCAGTGGATATAAAAAATAAGAAGCTTTGATGGCTTAGTGGTGATAGGCGTAGAATCTCATTCACAGAAGTCGCGGGTTCAATTTTATAGACAGACATCGGTAAGTTTCTTATAAAAAGAAGCAGGCGTTCAGGCAAAGGCCTTCTCTCTCCTATGAGTGAGAAGGCCTTTGTCCAGTTGTAGGACGTTTATATGCTGTTACTTAATTATATGAAGTAATTATACAAGTAAAATAAATGCGGTAGATGAGAGCGTTGAGAAGTATGAGTGCATTAAAACTGAGTGACAGAATAAGAAATAGTGTGATAAGGGAACGTTGTGATATAAACGAAGATGCAGTGACTAAAATTGAGAAAGGTATGCTTAGATGGTTTGAAGACTGACAAAAGGATTTATGAGTCAAGAGTGAATGGGAAAATTGGAAGGGGAAGACCAAGGCGATCGTTCCTGGACCAAATCCAGCACATTTTAAATAAGGGCAAGTCAAAAATATTCTAAACCGGCGAACTTGTATGAAAGGTTTAATTAGAATGAAAAAATCGAAGGAGATATGCAAGGATCGGGGCAAGTGGAAGGACGTTGTCTCTGCCTACCCCTATGGGAATAAGGCGTGATGCTATGTATGTATGTATATTGCTTGGTGTAGTAAATATGATATTTTAATATTATATTATGAAACTAGCTATTCCCCGCAGTGATCGCATGATTATCGATTCCGTGGGAATATAGGGAAGCCCTAACCCTATATTAGTGGGACTATGTGGCGAACGCAATAAAGAACTAATTTCTTATTACATTTTTGGAGGTATTGTAATAAATAATCCGATCCCATGGGAATTTTGAAAAGTACGTTCTTAGCAATCTTTTAAAACGCAAGAGGAAAATATATTCCGAATTTCACATCAATCGCACGAACAGTTTTGGAACAAATCAGATAACATTTAAACAATTTTAACTGTTTTTGGGTTATATATAGTGTAATTAGGCCGTTGTTGTATTGTATACACTATATAGACATTACTAATAAATTACAAGAAAATGATTGTTTAATAATTGATCTAATGTAAGTTCAAATTATTTTTATGGTAGGACAAAAGAAATGTGTAATTAATCAGATCCTTTTGGCATGGTTAATAAATCTGGTTTCATATCTAAATCTGATATATGATTACGATATAATAATCCGACAAAATATTGTCTGTTTTTAATGCAACCTATGTAATGTACTATAGCTGTATCATTGGTCTAGTGGTAAGTATGTTCGAGGACAGACATGAGGTCCTGGGTTCGAGTTCCGGGTCGGGCCAATTCGAAATCGATATTGAGTTTTCTATTAAGATTTACTCAATATTTGCCCGAATTTGGGAAAAATTTGGAGTGTGATCGACTCCCGAGCCTCGGAGAGCACGTTAAACCGTGGGTCCTGCGCCTTATCTCTCTCTGGTCGTGTCGGATTGCCGTCACGTCGGACTTTGAGCGTAAAGGTACAAGTGTACTATACTTGTGTACTATGCCTGCCAATCCGCAGCGGTGCACCGTGGTGGGTCTATGCTCTAAAAACCCTCGCTCCTCGGAGTGAGAAGGCCTGTGGCCAGCCGTGGGACGGAGAGAGATCACGAGCAGGAACGGCGACTTAACGTGCTCTCCGATGCACGGGGGTGGAGCACACCGTAAATATCCCAACTTCAGGCAAACAGTGAGAAAATCCTAATAGAAAACTCAATAAGCATATTTAAAGTCTATAAACTGTTCTCGAGAGTCATTACGAATCGTCTCGCTCGCAGATTTGACGACTTCCAGCCCCCCGAACAAGCCGGTTTCCGAAAAGGCTTTAGTACCATAGACCACATCTTTACGCTGCGGCAGATTATNTTATTCCCTCCCTCTAAGTTATAATTTTAACTTCATGTCCATAGGAAGCAGTCGTACAGTGTTGGATATGGTTCTGTTTTATAAAAATATTAACAGCCTTATTGATTCTTTTGATAGTTTACGCATAAATTTTAAAACGCTTTAATTTTGGAATGTTGTGAAATGCACCTCAAGACTTTCAATCTGAATTCAGTGATTCTGTTTATAACTTATTATTAAAAGGTATTTTGTAATTTTTAGTTCGGTTTACTATAAAAGCGTGATTTTTTTAAACTATTATTTATTACTGCTCGTCTCCAATTACAAAAATTTTACTTTGCCATTTTGTAGCACGAATTTGGCTAAAGATAGTGCCATTAATAGGATAGGTTCCTTGTTAAACAAATTTCGAAACGATTGTAATATTTTTTCTGGTTTTGTGGCCTCGTTTAGATATTCCTTTAAGGGTACGGGTAGTAATGTAAGTAAGGTAGTAAAGTAAGGTTACTTTTATATAATTTAATTACTATGCTAAAAAGTGATTTAATCCCGAAGTTCTGATGGCCAACTAAGGTATTCAGTAAATTATATGGTTAGTAGCAGTCCATTAACATCCCACTGCTGGGCACACGACTGCTCAATTATAGGAGAGAAGGTTTTTAGAGCATCGACCTACCACACTCCTCCACGGCGGATTGGCAGGAATCCGACACGACCGGAGAGAGATCAGGTGCACGAACGACGACTTAACGTGCTCTCCGAGGCATAGGGGTGGAGCACACCGTAAATATCCCAACTTCAGGCAAACAGTGAGAAAATCCTAAAAGAAAACTCAATAGGCATATTTTAATTAGCCCGACCCAGGACCTCATGTCAGTGGCCATACTTGCTGACCACTAGATCAACGAGGCAAATTGTTTGACCCTATATTAATTTATCTCGAACTGAGTTAAAGCCAATGCTTTAACTTAATCAGTGTCGGGTAAGTTAGGACAATTTTTGATTGGTGACAAGTTAATGCTATAATTTCACCTGATGGTAACTGATGATACATTGTAAACTGAAAGCGGGATAGCCTGGTGAAAGATAATTTACTTCTTAATGTATCTGCATAGCCTCCAAGAAATCCAGACTCAGCTGAATCAAAAATTGTTATTTTCAAAATTTTCTCTGTCAATACGCAACAGAATTTCCTTTCGTTAATTTTTGTTTACCGAAACAAAATTTCCATTAATATAGAATACACGTACAGCGATTTTTAAAGCGAGATAAAAAAGCGGCTAAAACAAATCCGAGGAATAAGCGGCTTCAGTATTCTCATCATAATATATTTAATAGAAAATGCCGCAGTTCACGAACCGCAGTAATCTGCTTTTATTTTAAAATGAAAAACAAATTGCAGAGACTGTTACATTTTAAAAAGGACATCCAGAGTGTTTTCGTAGTTCAGGCGAATTCATTTGCAAAATGTAATACCAGTGCTACATTTTGATAAAAGATTACTAAGTCTTTAAACGTCCCACCGCTGGACTACTGCTACGAGTACGAGTAAGTGCCGCTGTGTGTGTTTTTAAAAACCTTAATATTTTCTAAGATATCAATTTTAATGTTATGCGGTTAAGGGCAGTTTTAATCTGTATGAAATATGGTACGAATATAATGTATTTAATTAGATAAGTGATAATACTGTATTGTATAAAATGGCTTGGTATATAAAACATGGTTACTGTGAGTTATCCTTCAGAGATAGATACGCGTTTGTGATTTAAATGCACAAAAAGATGTTTGTTGCAACATCATATTACAAGCCCTAATATATTTCGGCTTTTCTAAACCATTTCCTTGAATAATTCTCTTTATTGCTGCAAATTGCATTGTTTAAAAGATTTAAGCGAACAGACAGCGGAAACGACTTCATTCTATCTAAACTAATATTATAAAGAGAAAACATTTGAGTTTTTGTATGTATGTATGGATTTATGTTTGTAACGTTTTCACACAAAACCTACATAACCGATTTAAAAAAAATTACATCATTAGAAAGTTGTATTTTCACTGAGCAATATAAGCTACATTAGCATCTCAGTTGGCTGCGTAAACTATTGATGATAGAACAAAAACATGTTCTACAACATTATAGAAGCTATTAATATCTACAAAAAAGTCCGACGTACCATATGTCCAGCTAATGTAGATATGCCACTATAACTATTTATTTACATTTTAAAATTTAATAAAACAGGCGACAACAACCAAACCATATTATTCATACCTCTGTATAAATACTTATCCTATTCCTCCTCCTCTGGTTATCGCTCACTGCTGAGCATTGTGATGTTCCCGACGAAGCAAGCTGTGCCATTTTTGCCGATCGGTAGCGATGTGTATGGCTTGACTGGCTTTGGTATCCAGCTGTTCCGCTGCCTGATGGGACCATCGCTTCGGACATCGGCCTCTGGGTCTTTTGCCTTACATCTTTCCAGTCACTATGAGTTTCTTTAGGTTATCTCTCGGCCTTCGCGCGATATGTCCAAAGAACTCTAGTATGCGCTTTAGACATATCGCGGAAAGCCTTTGAGTTACCTTTAGCTCTTCCAAGATGGAAACGTTCGTCCTGTGTGCAGTCCAGGGGATCCGCAACATTCGCCTCCAGCACCACATTTCAAGAACGTCTACTCGTCGTCTATCAGTCGCTTTGAGTGTCCAAGTTTCTGAGCCATATAGAAAAATCGAGTCCTAACAATGTATATTTTGTTCTTTTTAAAATGTTCCCGTTCTTCCAAATCTTCTCTTGCTGGCTCATTGCGGACTTCGCCATGCTTATGTATCATTTGATTTTAAGGTCCGACCCATCTCTGTTCGATATTGCTGAACTCAGGTATATTAATTTATCAACCATGTCGTTTCCGATCAGCATATAATAATAATAAATAATAATATGCACACTATGTAGAAGTATAGAGATGACCATATTCATTTTGTTCGCAGTGTACCATTTTATTCATATAATACACACATATAGACATAAAACAATGTATTCCTGACTGGATTTATACGTTAGCACAGTTCTTCTGTACACATATTTGTATTCCTGCCCTAAAGTAGTTAAAAAAGTAATGAAATAAAACCTTTATATTAACAAAAATAAATCTATATTCCGACTTAGTATCTAAAGATATAGTAACATTTTGAATATTATTCAGTCTACCCGTCGTCATAAATATTGTCAAAAATATACATATTTTAATCGCGATAAAATCCTTAAAATATATTGTTTTATCATGGAGGAAAATCGCGAAAACCTTTAAACATTCTCAAATTTCCTGGCGACTGAAACCCGGAATCTTTATTTATTGCCACGGGGAAATTTGTCAGGTTGCTATAAGATATTCATAACCCGCTTACATCCACAGGATTTACGCGAAAGAATTATTTTTCCCGTCCAAATAGTACAGAGCTGTCCAGTTATAAAACTTGCACGCATTGGTGGGAACGAATGCAAGCAGTTTCGGCCCCCTACTGAATAAATGAAGCGCTCGCCTTACCCGCGTTGTATGACGTATATATACGTATCTCTGCTTAAATTTTTCGGTTGTTTACAGTACAAAATTGTACTGATAACTTACAAAGGAAATACAACTTAGTTACAGCATAATTGCGCGATTCTTCGTAGCATAAATGAGGCAACTAGCCCAAGGGATTGGGTTATAAAGACTAGCATATTCATCAAAAATGAATCATTAAATCAGCTTGCCTGTCACTTGCTTTGTAAAAGTGTATGATTTTGAAGAATCTTGAACTTATACATTAGCGTATAGTTTTGCAGTTTATATCGAGCATCACCTATATGTTATTTATTACGAAAACATGGTCTTATTTGTGGTGTAATGGTGATGTAGTATCTAAGTAAACAAAATATATTTATTTAAGTAGGCCTATTACAGCACTTTTGGATCGCCAAATATATTTTATTCACACACACTAATTCTACTGTATAACTGATGATACAATTTAAGTACGACTTAAAATGTAAAGTTACGAGTGTTCCCTCGCACCCTCTCCTGAGATGAGCCCACAACAAAATATTGTAATAATGATTGAAAACAAAATAGTAAGTTAGCATATTTCATATAAGTTTGTCATATTTAAATACAAATTAGAGCAATTCCTTTACTCCCACGATTTTCTATCATCTAAGTAATCTTGCCACTTATAGTATGATTTCTAATTCAACTTTCTGTTAACAAAGACTTTGAAATTATTAAATAACATCGCTAGAAGGTCTTGTGGGAGTTTATTATAGAAACGTATACAGTTACCCTTAAATGAGTTGTTAATTTTATGTAGCCAATTCGAATTTATAACAGGTTTATTTTTATTTCTTAATTTATATGAGGTACATTCACTCTGTATATTGAAAAAGTCAATATTTTTACGTACCCACAACAAGTCTTCTAATAAGTATACGCAGTGAACTGTCATGAATTTGGTTCTTAGCGACTCTGTCGGACCCATATTGTAAATCGAACGGACGACCTTTTTCTGCACTACTAATATTGCATATATATACCGCATGACATAATCCTGTTAAAAAAGCTGAAATATTGAGCCTTTTCGATAGACCACTTATATAAATATAATTTATTATCTAACGTAATACCTAAGAAAACAATATCCAAAATCTAATTCCTCATTATTAAGTTTAAGAACATTATATACATACAAATAGTACAGTATATGAAGGTAAACAAAACGAAAGGTATGCTTTTTGAAAGAGATGAATCTATGACGAATGGCAATATTTTGATAGATGGAGAACAAGTGGAAGAGGTGAAAGAACTTGTATACTTGGGATATTGAAATGAGAGTGAATGCAGGGAATGTGGTAAATGGCGCTCTGCACGCTTTTTTGGATAGCCAGATGGTGTTTCAAAGGGCCAGACTGACTGTCCATGGAAGAGTGTTGGTGCCAACACTTACGTATGGTAGTGAAAGTTGGGTATGGCAGAAGAATCACAAAAGTAAAATAAATGCGGTAGAGATGAGAGCATTGAGAAGTATGAGTGGATTGAAACTGAGTGACAAAGTAAGAAATAGTGTGATAAGAGAACGTTGTGGTATAAAAAAAGATGTCGTGACAAAAATTGAGAAAGATATGCTTAGATGGTTTGGGCATGTACAGAGAATGAATGAAAGGAGGGTGACGAAAAGGATTTATGAATCCAGAGTGAATGGGAAAGTTGAAAGCGGAAAACAAAGGTGGACGTTCCAGGATATTTTAAATAAGGGCCAGGTCAAGTGTACTAACTTGTATCAAAGGGTTAATGAGAATGAAAGAAGCAAAGGAGATATAGCAAGATCGTGGCAAGTGGAAGGACGTGATCTCTGCCTACCCCCATGGGAATGAGGCGTGATGGTATGTATGTGAATAGTGCAGTTTACTCACAGGAGTGGGCTTCGGAGTCCATCATATAATATATAAACGATTCCTGATTACTGCATTGCCAAGTATGACAGGCATTAGTTGATTTAAACAAACTCAAAATATTCTTTATTCAAGTAAGCTCAAAATGAGCTTTTAAAACAGGCAAGAAACTCAGTGGTTACTATTTTATAGATAGTTTTGTATATTACAATGTAAATTATTTAGCTTCTGTGTGCAATTGGAATCAAGTCCAAACATTTCTATCGCTTAAATAATCTTCAACATTATAATATGCCCTTTGTATGCGTTAGAATATTGTTGCATATCGGGGATCGCATAAATTTTTATTATATTATAATCATTAATATATGTATTGTGGCTTTTATATGTTATTCAAATTTTCAATCGTTAATAAAATATCTTTTATTCAATCATTCAAGTTTAAATAGATTTGTTCTAATATTAAATCATTTTTTGATTTTATTTGCGAGAAATCATATAGCGTCATGAATCTCATAGTTTACGTAAAATATTTCGACTAAGATGTATAAGATACAGTTATACATATATATGGAATAAGTTAGTGGAGTTATATGACAATAAACTCAGAGAATACCATAAAATAGATAGATATAAATAACTACGACGCTAGTTTGTCCAGATTAACCAGGTAATGCTCTAGGACTACGACGTAGCACAATAGCCAGAGACACAATACGTTTCACTAAAGAATTTTACAAGAGTTTTGAAATCGAGTTATTAATATACCATTAAGTAAAGCCTGTCTTAGGAATATAATAGAAATAGAAATTTAAATAATCATACCTGTTTATGATTTCCAAAAAAATAATTGCGTAATTTAGTTCGTATGCTTCAGATTTTGTGACGCATTCGCTCTTTTTTGTAGGTCAAAATATTTAACAATTTGTTGTGCTGCGTCATCAAAATTTATTATTATTTCGCCCTCTTACGATATATTTTCTTCAACTTATTTTTTTATTGATTTTATAAAGTTTTGCCGAGGCATTGTTAAATTTAGTAATTTATAATTTTATTTAATTAATAGGTGATTCTGTCTGTGTTAAATTAATGAACATAAAAATACATCGGTATTTTAAACATACAAAGCCTTTAATATTCGTAATTATAAATTTTCATTATAACAATGAAATGCACAATTTTAGGGAGAAAAAGGTTAAGAAATCATTTGTCTGGTTGAGCAAACACATTTTAAATAAGATACCGCAATTAGTCCTGGGTTTGCCTCCACATAGTTTTAAAAAATGTGTCAAAAATATCCTTTTACAAAAAGCATGTTATCATGTTGAAGATTATTTAACCAATTGAAATTTTTGAACTTGATTCCAGTTTCATATGGGAGCAAAATATTACATTTTGACAGATTTTCGTGACAGATTACTGACGATTCAAAATTGCTTTATGACACAACTTGAGTAACGAATATTTTGATTGAGTAAGAAGGACAAGAATTACGCTGTTTATCAAAAATAAAACTGCAGACTGTAGGTCTTATAAGGTTATTGAAGTAAAAGAATTCTCACAATATTGTGTAAAAATTTCAATGGTAATAAACTTTAGGAGATTTGTGATTTGCTATAAACAATCATAAAATTTTTAGACATATAGATTTAAACCAAAAATATTTTCCATTGAAAACGTGACAATGCAACCATATTTCAGATTACTGGAGTAATATTTTGTTGTAGCGACGTAGCATAATGCACTACGTACCTTGGAGTCTCGCCAGAAAATGGACGTTTGAAAATGAACGACTTCAATAAAAGCCTTCAATATTTGATAAATTTACTGTAAGACAAATATAGTTAGCTTAATAAAGACTAAATTAATATAGATTCAAAAACTAATCATTATACAGGTTTTACTATACAAGGATATACTCGAAAATGTAACTGATCCATTTTTAAATTCGTTATATCTATTCTCTACAGGTTTTGAAATTTTTTTGATTTCAAGGAGATCGAAAGATTTTTTTAAATCGCTTCAGTGATTTTTAGCTTGTGGGTGTCATTGGTATCCTTGGAATATGAGCTAGCTCACCAGTCGCAGGCTCAGTTATAAGGGTCATTACCATTTTCTTTAGAATAACATTTTTAAACTCCATGTATCTTTGGAATAAAACATCCGATTTTAATAATTTAAAAAGTTAGTTACGGGTATTAAAATGGTCTTTAATATATCATATATTATTTAAATTATTTAAAAGCATACGGATTAATACAGAGGTATGAATAATATGGTTTCGTTATTGTTGGCACTTTTATTCACTTTATAAATGTAAAAAGGTAGTTACAGTGGCATAACTACAGTAGTTGCACATATGGTATCTTGGACTTTTGTGTAGATATTAATACCTTCTATAATATTGACAGATTTTGTGTGGGCAATTTTTTCACACCTTGGGTTACATTAATGCATTTTTCTTAGGTATCCCTATTTTTTAAAAAAGAAATATAGACTATGATTTGAGTCCCAAATTCAGCTTTCTAATGGTGAAAAAATTATTGAAAATCGTCCAGAAAATTTTGTGTGACAACGTTACATCCATACTCATCACTGAACTCCTAAACGGAAATTTTTTTTAGTGTTTTCTGTGATCCGATAAAAAAAGAATTTACCCATATTTCCACGAGATCATGAACTACTCGGGGGACAGCCCCGGGAATAGCTAGTATGTATATAATAGCAAAAAATACGTTTAAAGTGTATTCAATTAATTCGCTAATGACAATCCTTTTGAAGTACCAGCCGCATTAAAAGCGCACCGGGGCATTGTCATTGAGAATTGAAAACAGCCGTTCGATATTTCAATACTTAAGTAGTTTGTACGAAGGCTTTGTTTCGTTTTCAAATGAAGCTGCGCCAAGTTTTGTACTGTTCCAAGACCGCCTTTTCATTGCTCTTCTGTTTGGAGTGGTGTTTTCTTTCCTTTTTGTTGACGTACTTTTTATATAGAGTGGTCATTGTGGTATTAATTCACCCGGACATAGAATACACCAGAAATATGCAATGCATATAGATTTTTTCGTATTAGAATAACATTATTTCTAATAGGTAAGGAGCTGTTTGTTAGCTTCCTACCTTTAGGCCCAGGCCTCCGCGCTCAGAAGATAAGGAGTTTTCTAATTTATAACTTACCGTCTTTAACTAAGGATAGGTAAAAATCGTATCAAAAACGTTAATTAAACAGCCAATGATTAGTTTCAAAGTCTACAACGAGTGTAGATTGATACAATTTGCGTTTCATATATTGATATTGCAGTCTCTTTGATTTGGCAGTTAAATTAAATGATTTAAAAACAATTGAACAGTAAAAAAGTGAAAATCGTAGCAAAAGTAATTAAACAATCAATTCAGTCAATGGTTACTTTCATAGGCCATAGACTTAGGTATGTATATGTATATCTATGTATGTATATGTATGTATATGCATTAAAGGTAAGATGCTTGAAATTGAACTTTTTTTAAATAATTTTAACATTAACATTTTATGTATTACAGAACACTGGCTAAAAAGTAATGAATATGTATCTAGTTTTGGTAACTACCAGGTTCGTAGTTCGTTCAACAGAGTATCATCCATACATGGGGGCTCGTTAATCTTAGTAAATAAAAATTTTAAATATAAGGAACGTACAGACATAGTGAGCCTGTCTGTTGAACGGACAATAGAGCTGGCATCTATTGAATTGGAGCAGTTTCTTGTAGTAACCGTGTATAGGCCCCCTTTGTCCAATTTTGAAGTTTTTGAAAAATTAATGGACCAGGTACTATTCATAATGTCGAAAACGAACAAGAAGTTAGTAGTATGTGGAGACTTTAATATTAATATTTTAGAATGTAGCTCCTCAAGCATGAAACTGTTAAACCTTTTTAACACTTACAATTTATCAAATATGTTTATGGAGCCTACAAGAATAACCTCTTCTAGTGCCACTTGTATAGATAATATATTCACAAACATAAATCCAACTGTGAAAAAGATAATTACTAGTTTAGATTCTGATCACTGTGGCCAACTCATTCGCTTTTCAATTCCAAGAAAAAATGTAAATAAACGTAAAATAACTTTTGTGCCAGTAACCACTGACCGTATCGAGAAAATGAGATCAACCCTTATCTCAAACTCCTGCTTTATACCCAATTCTAATAACCCAAATGAAATATATAGCAATTTCTTTTTCAAAATTACTAAAATATTTAACTCAATATTTAAAAGTAAATCGATCATTCTTACTGACACAATGGCATTCAGTGAATGGGCCACGGCTGATTTGCATAAAAGTAGGCACAAGTTGTATGAATTGTATGCTGAGCGTCAGTACAACACTAGTGTGGAGTTCAGAGATTATGTGAGATCATTTTCCAAGGATTTTAAAAAGAAATGTGTTATTGCTAAATCGCAACACATAAAATATAAGATACAAAACAGTAGTAATGTAATTAAAACAACTTGGAAAATAATTAATAATGAAACAGGAAAAGCAACTCCGCGTTTTAATGAATTTAATTTAGAGTTAGAGAATAAAAAAATATCGTCAGACTCAGAGGTTGCTAATACTTTTGAAGAGTTTTTTACAAATATTCCTGTCTCAACTACTAAATCGCTGAACTCATCACCTTCCATTGCACTCTCTTGGCTAGCTGATAGCATGCCCCAATGTCATGGTATCTTTAAATTCAGTCATGTCGATGCCTCTGATGTTATTAAGTCATTTAATTTAATCAATAACAAAAAAACTAACGATTTGTGGGGTCTATCGGTTAACCTTGTAAAATCATTAATTGACATCGTTGCACCTGACATGGCGGAAATTTTTAATAATTGTGTTGATTGTGGTGTATTTCCTGACTTAATGAAGTACAGCAAAATAATACCGATGTTTAAGTCAGGCAGTACTTCTAACCCTAGTAACTTTAGGCCAATATCGGTTCTCCCAACCTTTAGTAAAATATTTGAAAAAATAATGTTGAACCAGTTGCTAAAACATTTCAAAAATTATAATTTATTACATAATAAGCAATTTGGCTTTACTCGAGGTCGCTCGACTACCGATGCTGGCGTACAGTTATTACTCAATATCTACGAGGCCTGGGAGGATTCACGTGACGCGCTTGGCGTTTTCTGTGATCTGTCTAAGGCCTTCGATTGTGTTCAGTATGAAACTCTGATCGGGAAATTGCGACACTATGGCCTCGCGGGCACAGCATTAGACCTGATGAGTTCTTATTTAACCAATAGAACGCAAAAGGTCTGTGTCAATGGCAAGCTTTCTGCGGGGTCGGTGACAAAAATGGGAGTCCCACAGGGTTCCATATTAGGACCATTTCTGTTCCTCATTTATATCAATGACCTTCCTTACTTTGTTAAGGGTGATCATGAGATTGTTCTGTTTGCTGATGATACTTCGCTATTGTTTAAAGTTAATAGACGACAAACAAATTATGACGACGTAAACAGCTCTCTCAATAAAGTGGTACAATGGTTTGAAGCTAATAATTTATTGCTCAACGGAAAGAAAACAAAATGTGTAAAGTTTACTCTTCCTAATGTGAAACAAACGCAAACCATTGTTAAACTTAATAATGAGGAACTAGACCTTGTAGATAGTACCGCTTTCTTAGGTATAACATTAGATAATAAATTACAGTGGGGGCCCCATATAAGTGGTCTATCGAATAGGCTCAGCTCCGCGGCTTACGCTGTTAAAAAAATTCGTCGTCTGACAGATGTTGATACTGCCAGACTGGTATATTTCAGCTATTTTCACAGCATTATGTCATACGGTATTCTACTTTGGGGTAATGCTGCTGATATAGATGCAATATTTGTGCTGCAGAAAAGGGCCGTTCGTGCGATTTACAATATGGGTCCAAGAGAGTCGCTAAGAAACAAATTCAAGGCAGTTAACATAATGACAGTTCACTGCGTATATATATTAGAAAACTTGTTGTACGTACATAAAAACATTGACTCTTTTAATAAAAAGAGTGAATGTACATCATATAACTTACGAAACCAAAACAAACTTGTTATAAATTCTAGTAGGCTGCATAAGATTAACAACTCATTTAAGGGTAACTGTATACGTTTCTATAATAAACTCCCACAAGACGTTCTAAAGATGTCAATTAATAAATTCAAAGTCTTTGTTAAAAGAAAGTTGATAGAAAAATCGTATTATAAGTTGCAAGATTACCTAGACGATAGAAACGCTTGGGAGTGAACAAATTGCTCTAATTTTAATTAAAATATAGTAAACTAATTTGTTATTGTAATGATGATGGTAAAAAAAAAAACCCGACTGAGTTTGTTGTGGGTTCTTCTCGGATCAGGGCGCGAAGGAACCCTCGTAACTTTAGATTTTAAGCCGATCTTGAGTACCGTCATCAGATGTATATTAGAATCAGAGTGTGGAAAAAAAATATAATTTGACGATTCAAAAGTGCTGTAATATGCCTACTTGAATAAAGATATTTTGATTTGATTTGATTTGTCTGTATTGTATATATTCATTTTGCATGTACTTGCATTTCTAGTAGTAACTATAGTAGGATATATATACTATAATTTCTATAGTAGGATGTTTTATTGCACTTACCTAGTAATTTCATGCGCTACTATTTCCAAGGTTGTCTGGAGGAGATCGCTATAAGTGATAAGACCGCCTTTGTACACACTTATCTAAAATGTTTGCTTTCAAAATCCGTATGTTTGTGTGCAATAATAATAAATAAATAAATAAAAAAATTGTGCGTACAAAGTACACATGTCAAGTGAATCTTTGGTAGACAAATTTTTAAGTCTTTTTTATATTAAAACAAATCTAAAACCATAGATTTGTATAAAGACTCAGAGAGAGGGAAAAAGGAAGATATGTTAGGAATTTAATGAATTTTATTGTCATGAAAATATTAAGTGTCGAAAATTAATACAAATAATTTATTGAAATCTCAAAGAACGAATTGTAAATAAAAAAAGCCATGTGTTTTATGACAATCTTAGAAATTATTAAATGACGAGTGGCAAATTAAAATTCCACGTGGTATTTGTAAATATTACCTTAAATTCAAACGAATTAGCATAAACAACGCTACACATTTTCGTGACGCTAATTACGCATTTCATCCGTAAAGATTTTACCCTCATGCGCTTTAAGAAGTTTCACTTCAAGAGGAGAATCTTTGCAAAAAAAACAAGCAAGAGTTCGGTTCAGAGTCGGTAGTAAGTGGATGTAGTAGAAATAATTTTCGTGTTTTTGATTGTTATAGTCTTCTATATCAATATTATTACTGGATTGGTTAAGGTTTAACAGTTAATAGTTAAATTCAATAATTTAAAAACAGTTTAACCGTGAAAAAAGTTGAAAATCTTAGCAAAAGCAATCAATCAGCGTGCACTCTCACCGCTTTGCGGGGACACCGCACGAATATCTAATTTTGTTTGTTACGTACCTCCCTCTCTCCCTTTTAACCCCAAGGCTACGGCGCAGGCGTCGAACCCCCTAAATCCTAGCGGACGTTTTGATGGATCACCCTTAATGACAAGCACTGAAGGGGCGACGTAGGGTTGTCTGTTGCTATCGGCATTCAATATCGGTACTCGATGTGAAGTTGATGCGATACCATCTAATCATTATACGGAGCTGATATGCTCATACATCTGATGGAAAAATCGTACTTGAAATTGGCAGTCACTAGAATATTTGCCTCCTTCTGTAAGATTTGCAGGAGACCGTAGTCTCGCTTAAAAAGGCCTACGAGCTGGAGAAGGGGAATGCAATGGATGCACCCCCTCACCACCGAAGGAGTCATTGGACTCACCCGGGACACCAGGGATGAATGCGAAAGTTGAACACCTGTTGCCTCACTCATTGATGCTGAGGGTTTTCCCTGGGTTTAATTGGGAATTACGAGGTCTACTCCCTCGCCGAGTCCCACGCTTTTGACCCATGAGTCGGTGTTTGTGCCTAAAATCATTTCCCAGCGAAAAAAGGAGAACTAATCACTGGCGAGGGAGATATACTGTGTAACCTTATTTTCTCTTGAAAGAAGGGGTGTACAGTTAGTATTGCGGGGCTTACAGATTTTGTTAAAATGTCAACGAATTACATGTCGATTTTGAAATTTCATTGTGACAAATAAGTTTATGCCGGTCTTCTGAATACCTACATCATTGTTGATCGAAATCTGCATGACGGTTTAGGCATGAAAACCTTAAAGATATACAAACTGAATGCTTTATATATTATAAATATAATAAAACGGAAACACACATGTTTCCTCTTTACAATATTAGCTTAGATAAGTATTCTTATTATGATTTCTTATGTTATATGTTAGGTGAAGTCACATTTTTTAAAGAGTTCATATTTTTCTAGAGGTATAAGTTTTTTAAGACTAAATTCTGACTTTTTTTTGTATCGAGGGTAGTACAACCTTATTCTTGCTCCGGCATACGCCCTCCGCTATATGAACAGCACTCGCTACAATTGCATTAGACATTAGCGATTCCGTGCGCTCTTGCTTTTATTGTGGCATCCTTTCAGCCGACGCCGGAGAGAGGTGTTGTGAGTTTTAATTGTCTTCGGCCCGACGCTCCACAAGTGCATTGATTCCATTCAATACCACTCAGGGCTCACTACACTTTACAAATACAAATACATAATCATCACATTGTTCCTAAAATTTATTATTTATAAAAGAAGAAAATAGAAATGACTCTCATATATGTAACACAATACGACACTTGCGACATCATTGTTTGTTAGAGGACATATATAGTTGTACGAGTAACAATAATCGTTAAAGTTTATGGAATAATTTTACCCGTATCTGTACTAATACTAGATGCGTCACACAACTCCGTCTGCATATATAATGTCACAGCAGAACTTATATTACATTATTACATTTTAAAAAATGGGAAAAAGGAATTGATTTTAATATAAAATACTATGTTCCAAATTATAATCTAAAAATGCAGCAAAATGAAAAAGATATCAATGTAGTTGCAATAAATTTTCTAAATTTCCTTCATTTACTTAACGAACTTCGCTAGCACAAAAAAAAAACAATTATAATAAGGATTGCCATATGCTGGAATCAAAGCAGATAAGTTTCGGATTTGCAAATTCGATTAATAAATTTATTAACCTGGTAGAACAAAATATCCAATGTGTCAAAGGAGTTTGAACTTTTTTAAATAACGTAAATATTAATGTTTTGCATATTACTGAGATTGTCATATATTCATGGAGGCTTCTTAATCCTAATTAACAAAACTTTAAAGTATAAGGAACGTAGGGGCATAGTGAGCCTATTTGTTGAACGGATAATAGAGATAACTTCTAATGAACTAGAGCAATTTATTATAGTAACTGTGTACAGACCACCTTTGTGGAAATTTGAAAATTTCGTGGACCAAGTGCTGTTCATAATGTTAAACACGCATAAACCTAATAGTATGTGGTAACTTTAACATTAATATATTGGAATATCACTTTTCAACCATGAATTTATTACGTTACATGAGCACGTACATGCGTTTCGTTAGCAATCAAATAAAAAGTTATTTCGAAACTAAATTTTAAGGCTAATGTATATACGAGAATAGATAATATAAGGTTGAATGTACTGTAACTACAATGAAACCTAGCTACAGTTTAACAGCAAACAGTATTAAATATGAAGTAGCTGACTACACGATGTGGTAGTTCATTAATGAACCGAGTCACGACATACCGTCATCATTTGAACGCAATCATCGGACGATTGTCCCTATCGATTCAATTGAGGGACGCATGGCGCGCTTCCTTAATAATAGAACTTCGGGAAAATGTAACTTGCAATCGATATTACTTACTATGAACATTGGGATATTGAATATGTAATAAGCAGCACATATAAGTTATGTAGGCAACCTTTTCATTGTTCCTAACAGTTTTATTATAGTTCAATTCAAAAATTTTTAATTATAGTAGTTTTTACTTACGACTGCTTCATTGGTCTAATAGTTAGCACGTTCGACTGCAGATTTTCGTATGACTTGTTCATATCGATCTCGCATCAAATAGGATAAGAAAATTTGTATGGATTTTTAAAAATCTAACTTCAATCAAGACATCTTAAATACCGTGTATTTGGCTCTCATTCAATCTATTATATCCTATAGTATTACTGTATGGGGAGTAGCAGTCTAAACTACATTTCTTGGTAGGGTAAGTAGTAGCTCATTAACGTCCCACTGCTGGGCACAGGCCTCCTCACTCATAGGAGAGCGGGTTTTTAGAGCATAGACCCACCACGCTCCTCCACTGCGGGTTGGCAGGCATAGTACACATGTGTACTCTCTATTCCTTCACTCTCATAGTCCAATGTGGCACGTGACACGTCCGGAGAGGACACAGGACCGACGGCTTAACGTGCTTTCCGAGGCACGGGGGTGGATCACACCGCCAACTTCCCAACTTCGGGCAAAACTCAATATTGATTTTTTAATTGGCCAGCCCCGGGACTCGAACCCAGGATCTCATGTCTGTGGCTGAATATGTTAACCACTGCACCAATGAGGCATTTATTTCTTGAATTAGAACCCAAAGTTCTCTATTAAATTCATGTTATTTAAACCTTATAAATACCCTATTGAACTGCGTAATTTAAACTCTGTATTACTTTCAGTCAGAACATTATATCTTTCAAACATCATTCTGAGACTGCACAAAATATATTACCTTCGGTCGGTCCCGTGCCTGATCTATCGCCGGTCGTGTCTGATTTCTGCCACATCGGAGTATGAGAGTGCACTTGTATACTATGCCTGCTAATCCGCAGTGGACCAGCGGGTTGGGTCTATGCTCTAAAAACCTTCTCTTATATAAGCAAGGCCTGTACCCAGCAAAATGACGATAATGGGCTGCTACTTACCTTTTTTTTACACTTATAGTACTTTTAAGTCGTCAAATATAGGATTTTCCACACATTATCTCTAATTATTTGTAATATATTTCTTACTAAAAGACATCATTGTCAATTCTAAAGAGTTTATCAGCCTGAATGAAGACTATTTCGACGGCCTCGCTGACGCAGTGGTGCGAGTACTCGCCTTGCTAGCAGAGGCCCTGGGTTCGATCCCCGGTAGGGCGAATTTAGAAAATTGTATTTTCTAATTTGTCTGAGTCTGGTCTAGTGGAAGGCTTCGGCCGTGGCTAGTTCCCGCCCTACCAGCAATGACGTACCGCCGAAACAAAGAGATTAGTGTTCCGATACGATCCTGTGCAGAAACCGTAAGGGGTATATCGCCTCTTACCCAGATTAGCGCGCTTCCATTTTAGACTGTATCATCACCTACCATCAGGTGAGACCATAGTCAAGTGCTACTCTGTCAGGAATTTTAAAAAACTATTTTTATTTTCATTCATGTATAAAAAGTTAATTAATAAGTGTAATTGAATATTAAATAAATTATAATTAAAAAATTATTTATTCCAATAGGCTTTTACAGCGCTTGAATCATGAAACAAAGGTTTGTCCACACATTAACTTCGATGTACTATTAAAGAAAGACTTAACGTTAAAGTTACGAGTATTCTTCGTGCCCTGTCCTAAGAAGAGCCTACAACAAACTCAGTCGGGTATCCTTTTTTTCTATAATCATTACAACATACCATTACTTTGTTAGAGCAATTTGTTATTTCTGATCTTTTTATCGTCTAATTAATCTCACAAATTATAGTACGATTCTTTATTAATTTTATTTAAATAAAAGATTTGAATTTCTTGTCATTTCTAGAACGTCTTCTGGGAGTTTGTTAAAGAAACCTATTCAGTTGCCTTTAAATTAGTTGTTAATTTTATTTGGCCTGCTATAATTTATAACAATTTTAGTTTTATTTCTCATTCTATATTCGTAATCACTTTTATTCTTGAAACTGTAAATTGTTGAAGTTTTTAAATATGTATTTATACAGTATACCAATGGACTTCCTACTAGCATAGGCATCCCTACTCACAGGAAGCAAACAGAGAGTTACAAAAATTTGTTATCGGTACCTCATTTCCATGTGTATTGTGAAAAGCTGTTAGTTTTAAATTACAATCATGCACATCGATTATATTTATTTGTATAAATGAGTCGTAAATATTTGTAACCAAAATTTGCTTGTTTCAGTTGATAAAAATATCTCATGATTTTTTTTTTATGTTGCAGTTTTCGAAACTACGCCAAGAGAAGTGTACAGGTAAGTACTGATAGAAAACATAAATGTACAATGTAACTAATTGTCAGATAAAATGAAAGTTTTAATTCTGTTTCTTCTTTTCTCGTACTCTAAACCTGTCATGATTTTCAATTTTAGTAAAAAAATAAGTAATCTGTGTTAAAAAAAAGGTGAATTACTCTGTGGCTGGGGATTTAATCAGATGGGTAATTTAGTTTTTTGTAAAAGGATTTTACTGTATTAGTTCGAAGAGAGATGTCGAGTTTCATTGTTTTGAAAGGGAATATGCAATAGTTGAGATCAACAACAGTTGTTTTTCTTATAACTTAATTACTATTTCTTTATATAGTTGTCGTATTAGTTGTTTTTCTTAAAAAATTAAGCCTTCGAAATATAAAAATGCTATACAGATCAGTGTACCAAAATATACACCAAAAACATATATTAAAAAAAGGATAAACGCCAATATTCCACAACAATGGATGTAAACTATGTAATTACGCAATTGAAAAAGTTTACGAGAAACGATTTATTAATCGTTTCGTTACATACATTATCAATTACAAAATTACCAGTATTTGATACGACAATATAACTTTATTCAATCAATAAGACCTGTTCACATATACAAGTCTCTAAAGTGTAAAAAGACAACGGATGTTTGCACACTTTCTAAAATTAACGCAAAAATGTATTTGCTAACAGCACAACAATATCGCCTTCAATACCAATGAAGTAAAGTTTAAATTCACCAGCTTATACCTCGATATATTCCGCAGAGTCGTAATCAAGGAAATAAAACATTATGAACCTTAAAATTAGTTATGTAAAGTTCAAAATTAGTTTATTTTAGCAGTACAGTAAATCGATCGACACGCGCATTTCGCTGTCATCGCAAGCGCATAGGCACGCTTCATCCGCAGTACTGTGACAATAACTTTTAGTGTCATTTGCTGAAACCAATAAATAAAATTAATGCCTACGGATATCCGCTGAAACATTCCCCTTATTATTAAGTACTCAAGTTTTTATATATAAACATCTATTATTTGTTATATTAAAGTTAGACATAATAAATATTTGAATTGTTAAGTGAAACCTAATACTTATCGTTTATTGATACCATGTATATAAAATACATATTCGACATTCTGATGATGTTACTTAATAAATTAAAATCTTTTATCGAGAGAAAATTAATTCAAACATCCTGCTACAATTTGTAAGATTACTTAGATGATAAAAAAGTGTGGCGGAGAATAATCATCATGTTCGCCTTTTCCCGGTCATTCGTGGTCTGCCCTCGTAACCATCAGGTGTCACTTTTTTCTGTTGAGCGTCATTTTTTGTTAAACAGTCTTCTATCAAGTCTTTTTTTACATGCAATTGTTTTTGCCTGGCTTATTTCTGCCACTCCGGCAGTGGATACATGGTAGGGAATTAAATCCTACCTTAATAAGTCTAATGGACTTTTGCACAAGGGTAACTTCGAATTTCATCATAGAACCCGGAGCTACCTTACACGTTCAGAGGCAGATTTATTACGTTGAGAACTCCTCTTGGATACCTGTATTACTCGGGAGGATGGTCCAGGTTATACTGAACTCGTACCGGTTAAAACCTAGCAGTGCTTCTACATGACAAGAAGATGAGGTCACGAGAACGCGATTGACATGCATTCGCAACCCCGCAAGCGATGGGCCCGTTTAGGCCCAACCCAGTCTTAAAGAAAAAAAAACTTACTTCAAAGGTGGCTTGCTTGGAGCACCTGGTAGGCCACAAACCACCTCGCGGGACCTCTCCTACTTAGGCAATGGATCCTACATTCGTTACCCAAAGGTCACCACTAAGGAATGCAAGGGAAGATAACCGAGGGGGTTTGAGTGGGTACAACTCTCTGATCTCTCTCCGGTTTATCGAATTGCTGTCACGTCGGACTATGAGAATAAAGGAATAGACTCTATACTTGCGTAGTATGCCTGCCAATCCGCTGTGGAGCAGCGTGGTGGGTCTATGCGCTGAAAACCCTCTCTCATATGAGTGAGGAGGCCTGTGCCCAGCAGTGTAACGTTGATGGGCTGCTATTTACTTTTACCTTACCTGGCTACAATCACGCCTCATGTTAAGTGAGGCGCCTAATCACCCTGGCTTTAAAAATACTCAGATTGTAGGAGTTAAGGAACCGTAGCTGGTAATGTATTTCACTACATTGCAGTGTGGATCTGAAACGATTGGTCAAATCGAACGATGCGGACTCGTGGGATGACTACTATGTTGGGATACCAATCGTTCTATATTTAGATGAACTGTAGTAAAATGGCGAATGAGAAATAAGATTATATAGTAGCTACGCAATATTTACTGTAAAATACCGACAAACAGGCAACGTTACGTCGATGTAATGTCTCTATGGACCCTCGTCATCCATGTGGCTTTCAATTCCCAAGGGAGGGAAACAATTGCTCTAATTTAAATAAGATAATTAATATTATTTTGTAATGATGATAAAAAAATGATACACTATTGTGTTTTATGGGTCCTCTCAGGATAAGGCAGCAAAGAACCCCCGTAACTTCTGATATGAGGGTATTGGCGCGAGCCACAAATGTTATGAGCATTTCATTTATTAAAAAACTTTATTTTAATGGCACTATTTCTGTATTTTGAACCAAATTTACTCTGACTCTCATGTGTATGCCTGCGGACAGTATTGCGGTGAGTTAAGGGTTTTAGACAAATTATTTCTTAGTGCAATAAGTACAGGATTAAATGTACTGATTTATGGGAGCAGGGAACCTTTTAAATAATCATGGTTACACTACTCGTCCACACTAAACAAATTTACTACCGCACAACTTGAGCTATCTGTTATCTGGGAGCGTCCTCGTGGGTGGTCACCGTTCAACGTAATTCATTTTGCTACAATGACCCCCTGTTACAAACTAATCACCATAAAATGCTAAAGCACATTGTTTTGCGAAGTTTTACATATAAATGAAACAGTAAACATGTGGTCTTTCTTTGTTTTACAGTATTTTACCGAGATTAGCAGTTATACTGTCATTTTATCTTATTGCATAGCTGTTCCTCGCGGTGTCACTCATTTAGTGAGAACATGGGGGAATTCGTATTTGGGTTACTATACTGCAAAAGAACTCTGCAAATTAACTAAAACAATTAACGGTCGATTATTTCTCTTTTAGAGATCTCACTGTATTCAGTTTATCTTAAAACGGTAGTTCCAAAGTTATTCAGACGGATACATAATTAATCCTTATACTAAAAAAGGTTGGTTGCCTAAAACATATCGAGCACTTAATTATTTAATCTTTTACATCGTACAATTAAAAGGAATATTTTAGAAGATATTCCAAAAATCAAGGCATCTAAATTCATGCGATCCTGCGTCAAAATAAATTCAAATTCAAATTCAAAAATACTTTATGCAGGTAGGTTTGTAATACACCTTAATATATTATATGGAGCTTAAAAACTCAAGTGTTCTGTCCTGAGAAGAGCCCACAACAAACTCAGTCGGGTGTCACTTTTTTATCATAACCATTGCAATGTCATTATAATTTACTCTATTATGATTAAAGCAGCTCATTCACTCCAATAGTTTGTATGCGCTTGTAACTTGAATTAATTCCGGGTGTCCCGTGCATTTATCTAGAAAACTTAGGCGAATAAAAGTAGTAACTAGTTAATGACAATCAAATAAACTGTTACAAATATTATATAAAAAAAATCATATCTAAGAAACATCGACTGTCCGAGAGTGACATAATCCCATGAAGTTTTCAAGAACTCTCATGATGATTTCTTTGCGTTTTGCTTATAAAATTTAGGCGCTTGATGATTTTCTTTAGTGTAGGCTTCAATGTCTGAGCATGAATATTATAATTTGGGTTCCAAATTATTGAGCAGTACTCCAAGTCACTTCGGACATTCGGCAAAAAAGAGGACTTTCATGCATTCTACATCTTTAAACGGCTGCAAATTTCTTCCTAAAGGAAGCAATATTTTGTGGACAAAGAACAAGTTTTCTATAAGTAATTCTTCTTCTTAAAGTGCCACTCCGACTAACGGAGGTAGGCAGTCAGTTCAGCACATTTAAACCTGTCTCTGACGAGGCAAAATAGTTCGGCGGCACTCCCAATCCCAGCCCATTCCCTTATGTTGCGAAGCCATAATTTTTTTCTACGGCCAACACTCCTTTAACTAGCGACTTTGTCCATCATGCTAAGTTGAACAAGTCCGTACCTCTAGTGTCTAAAAACGTGGCCTAGGTAGGATACTTTCCTCAACTTGAAAGTCTACAAAAGTGCGCAGTTTTGGTTGACTTGTCGTAACACTTGTTCGTTGGATAATTTCTGTGTCCAACTTATTGCCAATATGCTTCTGCATTCGAGATGTAGGCATCTACATCTAGAATGCTTCAATACGTAATTCTAGTATAATTAATTTCAATAAATTAATATGTATGAATAATATCCTCTAATACTAGTGCAAAGCCAGGGCTGATCGCTATAATATATACATTATAAACAGATTTACAATGTACTTACTCAATGCAAGTGTTTTCATAAACCTCGGGTCCTAGAGTGACAATGCATCCGCTAGTGCGCCTTTCTCGATGACCCTCTAGTGAATCGTTTATTTTAATGTTTTAAAAACAAGTGTTTTTCAAGATACCTGTATGTTATTTTTTCTATACATTATGCAGACTATGTTTGTTCGGGCATCACTTCACAACTGCGGCAGGGACATTTATTTATTGAGGTTGTGATATGTTATTTTTTATCGTTGACAGGCTACATTAAGCTAGTCCTTATTTAAAAAGGCTGATCTACAAAAACACAACTAATCAGAAGAGCAGTTTGACGTTAGTTTCTTTAAAAACACTTGATCATATGTACTAAGAGGTAGCATTTCACTTCTGAAGTGATTTAGAGTTTTTATCAATGAAACTAACTTCAACCTGAACCGCAATCCTGAACATTTGTCCAATAAATCCGACTTTCTGAATAAGGACCAGCGATTTGAAAGCATATTATTAGATATGTCATAGAATTAGTAGTTAATTCTTTGCGAACGAAGCAACGGGCGCCAGTGAGATTATTATTAGTTATACGTAGATAAATAAGAGACATTGATATGCATAATATCAGCTATTTAACATCTAATATTAATTACGTTGGTATCAATGAATATAAGACAGATAGTAAACAGATAGAGCTCAATGTTTTCAAAGAACGCTGAGCACGGCACGTGGATCGGATTACGCAGTGCGCAAGCGCATCCTCAGCAATATCTATAGGCATAGACGTTTTTTATTAATTTTTAAAGTTAATAATTGTCATTATTTTGGATAAAAAGATGGGTGTCCCGAAATCATTTTATCCTTTTTATAAAATTTCTGCTTAATTTTATTAAAAATTAATCATAGTTTATGAATGTTCTTTCAACAACAGAACTATGTGCACGTTTCATTTTCATTCTTTACTTTTTCCGCATTCTTGATTGCATATTAGTTAGCATCTCTCGACCGAATCCTAAATAGACACAACTAATTTTAATTAAATGTTATTTAGAAATCATCATTGTATTTTTCGACAATGAGAAATATTGTGAGGATATTTTTGGTAATCGCGTACTCCGCTAATGCGTTATTTCTAAGTTCTATCCACTTGCCCTATGAATGATAAGGCGTTGGAAGGCACTTGTTTACTACTTCTAGTTTTATATTAAGAGAGAGAGAGAACAGTTTTATCGTACATCACACAAATTACAACAAAAAGAAATGAGAAAAATAGGGACAAAGCGGTCTCATTGTATTAAGGCAAAGTAATTAACAGGTTATGAACGTGCCACTGCTGTACGCTGGGCTCGTCTGTCATAGAAGAGTGGTTTTTAGAAAATTGATCTAGAGCTGTAAAGGTTTCCCTGCGATGTTTTTCTTCACCGTAAAGGACAATGTAGGATTTAATACATACATACATACATAGCATCACGCCTCATTCCCATAGGGGTAGGCAGAGACAACATCTTTCCACTTGCCACGATCCTTGCATATCTCCTTCGCTTCTTTCATTCTTATTAAACCTTTCATACAAGTTCNCATGCCCAAACCATCTAAGGATTTAATAAAACAATTAAATACGCAAGTTTTTTTTTCTTAAAGGGCATATTGACATAAAGATATCCGAAAATCGAGTAGGACAAAATATAATAGTTAATAAACAATCGAAAGTAAAAGTAAAACGCCGATCACTCTATAGATAAATGTTCAACCACACGTGATTGACCGCAGCTAGGTATTACGATGAATGGGCACTACACTCCGGTGAACCGCGTTGATCTTGAACAGACCCACCTGTTCTCAAAATTTATGACAGATCTATGCTTTTATTGAATGATTGAAAATTATTAAAGAACCTGCATTTACATTTTATCATCGTGAATAACTATTATATAGAAAACTCGCGTCACAACGGCGGGACCAATTTTTATACCTTTTTGTTCAGCGAATAGGTCGTAAATATATTTTTAACCCAACCTTTTTACAGCATAGCGCCTTTCCATCGTGTTTCTATCTTAGACTGTTAAGGAAGTACTAGCCTATAAGGTCCAACTGCTGGACATAGGCCACTAACTGACAGGAGTGAGTGTTTTTAGAGTACAAACCCACGACGGTGCTTCTGTGGATTTCCTAGCTACACATACCCCAGAATTCCTGCCGGAATATGTAGGTTTCCCCACATTGTTTTCGTTCACCGAAAAGCAACCTGATACATTGGAACTTAGACTGTAAATATAAAAAAAACGAAATCGACAATTTTAATATAAAAATAATAACAAACTTTAAGGTAAAGAAGGTTCGGAAATTATTTGTCAGGTTGAGCACATGTCATTTTAATAATCTACCTTAATCAGTTTTGTATTTGTCTATAATACTAATAATAAAAATAAATATATGAAAGAAATGTTGTTATACCTAATATTAGGAGACCGCTTCCGAAAACGAAGACAATACTAGTCACACATTTGATGATGGAACGGAAAAATGTCGATCCTGATTTTTAAAAATGTATTTTTAAAACTTTTATGAGCATTGTTAGCGATCCATCATGTTAGTACAGCTAAATGAATTGAGCTTCATAAAAAATACATTATTTTGCTAAAAGAAACCAGCAATGAAACACAAAATCAATCAACGTTTCATTTCGCAGTACTTACATGATGGAGCGTAAATAATCCTAATAAAACGTTTTTAAAATTTGTTTTTTTTTTAATAAGACTTCGTTTGGAAGAGGTCTCCTAATAAGATGTTGGATATTGTTCAAGCGATAAAATGGATTTGATTATATACCTACCAAACTAACTTTTAAAAAATCACTGTTGAGTTGCATACCGATTACTTCTCAGTGGAATAAACGTGTCGAGCTGGTAAATATATTAGCAATGGTCAAACAACTAACGATTCAAAAAAAATTAAAAGTGCGTGCGTACAAAGTACATATGTCATGAAGTGAAACTTCATGGGCATACAAATTTTTAAGCCTTGTTTATATATATATAAATCTAAATCTTTAGATTTCCGAAACTCGATGGAGGGAACAAGAAACATATGTTTCAAAATTAATTCTCATTAAAATATTGGAAAGTGTCGAAAATTAATACAAATAATTTATTGAAATCTCAAATGACGAATTGTAAATAAAAATGCCACATGTTTTTTGTTAATATTAGAAATTATTAATTAAATTATTAAATGACGAGTGGCAAATTAAAATACCTCAAAAGATTTATCCTCATGGGCCTAAAGAAGTTTCACTCCAAAAACTTTTCGAGGCTACTTGAATACAGAGTACTTTGATTTGGATTTTATCATCACTTATTCTTAGATGAGGTGATACAGTCAAGTGCAAACGTGTACCGTTAAAAAGATCATTGCTACCTGCCAGTGCACTCAGTGTCGCCAACCCGTCGCCGCCTAGTCGCACAACTGTCACCACTTGACGTCTCAAACACTACAAAAACACGAAAACCTAATGGGTACTACTGATAGATTTGTTACCGAACACACTTGAGACATGTGCTCTGAACGTTTTTTGGTTACTCGAAATTCTAAACGGAAATATTAGTCGTTTGTCTGTCATATTGTCTGTGTTTTGTTGAGATTTAATCAATTATTTTTGTCACTTTGTATTTCTAAAATCCGTTATTACAATAGTTCTCATGGTTTGAAAAATAACTAAATATGTATCCGGATTTTAAAATTAATTGGATTACCCTCGTTCTCAAAACATACTAGTAATTTTGCAACTTGGGTGGTCTATGGTTGGAAATAACGTTAGATAAGACAGACGCTCTGACCGCCCGGTCGTGGATACACCAAGCTCAAAGAATCATGGCGGCCAGAGTAGTAAGGGGTTATCGAACTATCTCGTGCGGAGCAGCCTGCGCCTTGGCAGGCACACCGCCATGGGAAATGGATGCAGAGGTTCTGGATAGCGCCTACTTTAGGAAAAAGGAGGCTAAGCCGCGGGGAGAAGACCTTCCACCGGAGACCGAGAGAAGGTGAGTATCAATGGCGCGAACCTCTGTTATCCTCAAGTGGAAGAATACTTCGAGGAAGCCCGACGCCGTACATTTGCGACGGTTCGCCCTGTTCTCGAACAATTGGTGAAGAGATCCCTTGGGTGTTGTCGTTTCACCTTATGCAGGTCCTATCGGGGCGCGGTTGCTTCTGGAGGTACCTGTGTCGAGTGGTAAGGAGGGCACTGACGGAGGAGTGTCATGAGTGTAGCGCGGTGGAGGACACTGCTGAACACACACTCGCTCCGTGTCCACGGTGGGCTAACCAACGAGCAGCACTCGGGAAGTAGTAGGCTTTTAACGATCTTTCTCTAACCGCTGTGGTTAAAGCCCTGGTATGTAGGGAAGTCTGTTGGGAGGCGATGGTCTCCTTCAGTTGGTCGTCTCAGATAGGTGGATGGACAAGCTTCCGCCATACGTAGGAGAAGACAGAAGAAGAAAACTCTTTAATTTTATTGTTTCGAAATTAGTTTTAAAGCTAACGACACTTTGCTGAATAAAGTAGACAGAAATATAGAATAATAAACTCGGCAAAGATTAAGTGTGTTGAATTAACTTTGGCAAATGCAAAAGAAGTCTGTACAAATATCCAAATATATAATAGTCCACTAATGAAAGTTAAGTCTACAGTCTACTTAGGAATAGACTCTGGGCTTCAATAGGGTGCCAATATTAAAACTGGCCAGCAAACTTATTACTTCATTTATACAGCAAAAGCCGCGAAACACAATTTTAATACAAGAAATAAACACAAACTTGTAATGCCATATTTTAGAGCGAAGAAGGTTCAGAAATCATTTGTTAGGTTAAGCATACGCATTTTTAATAAGGTACACAATATGTTTATTTTTAATTTAATTTCATTTTATCTTTGTTTGACATTTAATATAATTTAATTTAATCTGACTTCATGTATAATAAATAACGCATGGTGTGATAGTTTATTATTAGTTGGACATATTCAGTTTATGTTACTTTTTTTATCATAAATCAAATCAAATATATTTTATTGCAAGATCAAGTGTACAACACATAATTTACCATACAATGGCGTGCAACATCTATAATAGGATAAAATAATATAATTTGAAATAATTGCTTCATCCTTATGGCAGGTATTTACATTTTAAAAATAATTTTCACATTAATAAATACAATTACAGTTTTATATGAAACGTAACAAAACAATATGAGTGAGCTTAAAAACTGTGTCTCGTATGAATTATTTCAATTATTTTGGCTTTCATTTAAGTAGTCCTCAATATATTAATAGCAGTTAGATACCAGCCATTTTTTCAATTTGTGTTTATATATATTAATATTATTTATGTCTTTAAGAGGGTTGGGTAGTTTATTGTAAATTTTAACAGCCATGACGTGACAGTTTCTATCATAAAGCTATGTTCTTGTACAGGGTCTAACTAAATGATTTTGAAATCTAAATCATTTAAATTGTATCACATCATACCGGTTTTCAAACTGGTCTAAATATGTTTTTACATACAAACACACTTCATAAATGTATAGGGAAGGTACAATTAACACATTTAGTTCTTTAAAAAGAGGTCTACAGGAAGTTATTGGACTTACATCGCAGATACTTCTAATACATCGTTTTTGAGCTATAAACACCTTATTAATATTTCTAGAATTTTCCCATATAAATATGCCATATCGGAGTAGAGAAGAAACATATCCATGATAAGCTTGAATAGCCGTTTTTTTGTCTGTTATTTTTGCTAATTTCCATATCGCAAAAGAAAATGAGCTGATTTTCATAGAAAGACGATTTATATGTTCCGTCCATGAAAGTCTATCATCCAGTTCTATACCTAAAAATTTAATACTATTTGTTTCATTGATGGATTCATTTTTATATCTAATATTAAGTTTTTGTTTCGTGCCATTTTTATTTATAAATTGGATACATTTTGTTTTAGTAAATTTAAGTTTTAAGTTGTCTCTATCTAACCAATTTACGACATCTATAATCGTAATGTTTATTTCATTGTTATAAACGTTTATGTGATTACAAGATATTAAACGTATATGTACCTGCTGATGGCAGTCCAAAATAAAATTAATAAATACACGAATTACTTCTCACTTTGTTCCTTTTAGAAGTAGACCTAAATAAGACAGTTGGAATTTTTCGACACTAAATTACTAACTAGAGGCTTTT
This sequence comes from Elymnias hypermnestra, assembly GCA_015832385.1. Lineage (NCBI taxonomy): Eukaryota > Metazoa > Arthropoda > Insecta > Lepidoptera > Nymphalidae > Elymnias > Elymnias hypermnestra. Next base: position 2,533,924 of record JACTOM010000891.1, read on the forward strand.
ACTAATATTTACTGAAAAGAAAACTGTATAATTTTTAAATTTGGAAATTAGTTTTGAAGACCAGAAAAAAATTGTATGTTAAAATACAATCTTGCTAATGAATAAGTTTTCCGTATTTATGGTGCTGCCTTTTTACCTAACATTAAAGCTGCTCCAATATATTATGTATTCCCTTATCGCCTACAAAAAATATTGAATGGAATTTTGTATCCTATATTTGTGTCCGATAAGAATTCAGGTAACGCGCGAAATCTTACCAATAGTTTTTGCCTCCCATTCGGAGTTATCGCAGCCATATAATCTACAAATGACGTCCTGTATTCTCGGAAAGTTCCTTATCTTATTTCTCCGAGCATGGGAATAATACTATGGGTTATGGGTGAGGAGACATTTTACCAGATATTTATTGACTTAAGAAATACGAGAGCAAAAAATTGTTGTCTCAATTTTATCAGACTCTCTATTGCTTTGTTAAATGTGTAACACTGAAAAAATACTTGTGTATTTTGTTAAATTATGAAACTAATGTTTTAATAAAATAACATTTAAAATATTGTCCATAGTACTGATATTGATACGCAGCCGAAAATAATATTAAACAGATCAAATATCATAACACGAAACAGGTGTGAAATAAATTAACTGTTCCTTGAAAACCCTTAAATAAAACTCCTTAATTTAATAACAATGTAATAAAAATCTATAAAATATGTTCATAAAACTTCTTAGTTTTAAAACAGGCTTCGAATTATTGCCCTTTTTATAAAAACACTTGCTTCTTAAAGAATCTGCTTAATGTCTAAAGAATCTGTAATAATTTAAACCCTGAAGTCGACTCGAATATACTCGTAACTATATAATAATAGCATGCTTACATGTTTTGTCTGTCGTAGTATTGCAGTTTGGTGGCCAGATAATATGGATTAAATTTAAATGTAATAAAAAGTCTATCAGAAGTATTTTAATGTATCTAATCATATAGTTATTATAAATATAACCACGTTAGCTAAAGTATTTCCTTATGTACAATTGATGGCGATCTACTTATATACAAACGGTGGCAAACAGTTAGCCTTAAGCAAATTAAATTATTTTGAGCATGCAAACTAAGAAACCCAAATAAATTGTGTAAAAATTATAATTGTCCTTATACTTTCCTTTCAAACAATTTCCAATTGGCAAATTACATATGTAAGCCTTCCACAAGAATCCTTCTGTCTGTGATGATAACTGCATGCAGAACCGTTCAGTAGATTTCAGGTTATCGCGAACAGAAAGACAGATAGACAGTCTATAGCTTTACACAGCTAGACAATTTTTTATGAAATTGTGTATTTACGCGGATTCGAGAATAGTGTACATTGAAAATTCGATACAAATTACTCCATATATCTAAAAAATCGGAAATAACACCGCCGAAAACATCTAGTATACCATAAGGTGATAAAATTAAAATCAAAATGTTCTTTATTCAAGTAGGCTTAAAAAGCACTTTTGAATCATCACCTGTCTGTCCGTTGGTAATAAATCTAGCACCGGTTCGGAAAGGTGATTTCACTGAGAAGAATCCGGCAAGAAACTCAATGGTTAATCCTTTAATCATAGTTTTTGTACGTTACAATGCGTTTAGCTTTCATGTGCGACTGGAATCAATTCTTTTATTATGCTTTTTTGTAATTAGACGTTTTTAACAAATTTCTTTAAACTAAGTGGAGGCAAGCCCAGAAGTGATTCGGGTATCTTATTAAAAATGCGTATGCTCAACCCGAGAAATGGTTTCTGGACTTTTCTCGTGTTGTCTAGAAAGTTGTGTGTTTCGCTCCTTTTGCTCTATAAATCACGGATACATAAAATGGTTATGTTCAACCCGATAAATGATTAAAACTTCCTCATTGGTCTAGTGGTTAGCATGTTTGGGCTCGACCTCATATCTGTAGATATGAGGTCGAGCCCCGGGTCGGGCCAATTCGAAATCGATATTGAGTTTCCTATTAAGATTTTCTCAATATTTGCCCGAAGTTTGGAAATTGGCGGTGTGATCCACCCCCGTGCCTCGGAGAGCACGTTAAGCCGTCGGTCCTGCGCCTGATCTCTCTCCGGTCGTGTCGGATTCCCGTCACATCAGACAATGAGAGTGAAGGAATAGAGAGTGCACTTGTGTACTATGCCTGACAATCCGCAGTGGAGCAGCGTGGTGGGTCTATGCTCTAAAAACCCTCGCTCCTCGGAGTGAGGAGGCCTGTGCCCAGTAGTGGGACGTTAATGGGCTGCCACTTACCTTACCTTTACTTATAAAATGTTATTCTATATATATTGCGACGGTACTATGAGAATTGATATTTCTTTAAATATTTCTCTTAAGGAAACGCGAGATCCTAATTGATACATTACACGTATTGCTCTATTTTGCAATACTAAGATAGTTTTCGAAACTAAAGTATGCCTTTTGAATAAACAGTAAATTACGTGTACACTGGCATTTCAACTAGTTGACCCAAAAGTAAGAAAGGAGGTCAACAAATCAACGCGAACGTCGCAAAGAACACTTGATGCGACGATAAATTACGCGAAGGAATCGCCCTTTAATAAGAGCTCAGTCCTCCCTTCACAGCTGTAATGGGTGAAAAGAATTTTACAAATCTTTCCCTTAATCTTTGTAACTAGCTTTTTTAGAAGCGGAACCTCTATTTGGGAATATATTATTATATTAATACGTGACGCAAAAACTTTGTGCTGCGGATACTCGTACGTACTATAGAGGAAACATTTGGGTTTTTATATGTATGTTTGTAACGTTTACACACAAAAACTACTGGACCGATTTAAACAATTTTTTCACCAATAGAAGGCTGGCATCACCATTTTCACTGACCGACATAGGATATATTACTTTCTTGAAAAATTTGATCACAAAAAATCTGTCATCGCGTGCGCTGCAGAATCTATTGATGATAGAACAAAATAATGTTCTAATGTATTATAGAACGTATTAATATCTACAAAAAATTCCACGATATTATATGTCCAACTTCTATAGTTATGCCACTCTAAATACCATTTCACATTATAAAAGTTAATAAAAGTGTCGACAATAATCAAACGATGTTATTCACTCCTCTGTATTTTCTTATCCAATTAAATGATTTTATTAAAGGCCGTTTCAATACCTGTGAAATACTTATTATATTATTTAAATAGGACATTCCATTCAAAGGATATAACGAATTTAAAAATGTCAATCTAAGAAAATAAGTCCAACTTGTAGACTTTCCGCTGCCACGAGATCGGTATCTACGTGGGTGATACGAGTGCATTGTAGTTATTTATATAGAGAAGGAGTGCATGATACATAATATATAAAAATGTTGACAAAAAAGAACCGCCTTCAAAACAAACTTACAAATATATTAGTATGCTCTAAAAAGTAAGAAATTATTGCGTATTCTTTTATAGAGTTCTTCGTAAGCTTATATTTGTAAGTTTGTTTTGAAGGCGGTTCTTTATTGTTAAAAATTTTTATTTATTTTTTGATTTTAAGGTATATTAATCTGAAGTAAACTAACAAATTTGTCTCAGTATATGTACACCTAAAAACGTGTTGCAATGCAGCAACAAACGTAAGCTCATTGCTATTTGATTACAGACACTTATATTTTCTGCCATAAATCACACCCTTACTGTAAGCCGTTGAGGAGATCCATTGATCTTCATATTTAACTACGACTAGCACTTGACCATACCGATGATACTCGAATATCTGGATAGCCTATAGAAGATTCTGCCAAGTATCGTTAATTTGCTCCTAAGAATTGAAGAGTTCCGTCACTTTGTCATGGATTCCATCATCAGAACCTAACCAAACTATCACAAAACAGTAGTAACGTCGTGACCACGATCCATGCAACTGGGTCGAAATATCGGCAAAATTAAAAATTAAAAATCGCCATCGTGATATGTACCCGTTCAAATAGTCAATATATCACAAAACAACCCTTGAAGATTATCCTTTCCAATAAAAAAAGAATCATAGAAACCAGTTGGCGTGATTTTGAGTTATTCGTCCATTTGTCGCGCACATGCTTAATGCAAATTTAAGACTTATTCGGTTTTATCATGGATACCATCATCTGAACTGGATTTAAAAAAAAAATGGGGACCCTATGACGAGCACCACCTTTGTTATAAAAAAATCATTAAGATCGGTCCACCCAGTCGGAAGATATGAAGTAAAAAACATTTAAAAAATACAGACGAATTGATAACCTCCTCCTTTTTTTGAAGTCGCTTAAAAATTACATTAAATCAATTAAAAAAAAACATATTTCACAGACCGGCATATAGAGTGTTTGTCAATCGCTGACAATTATGTCAAAAGGTTGCATTAAAAAAGTTTATATTGTCAGAAGCACTAAGGAGGTTACATTACAAAAGTTATTGTGGTGTTTGGTTTTCCTTAAAAAATCTGATGTTCTATGTAACTTTGCTATGTTATTTTGTTACTTATATTTATCCCAAATAAGAATTGTCTTTATTTATAAACTTACAAATGATTTTACTTTTTTCAATTCTTACTGTTCACATTCTCCCTTTTCCATTCTTTTTATTCATTCACTCTATGATGTCTGACACTTGACATTAATACAGTTATTAGATATTAATTCTTTATTTATATATATTCTCAGATAAATTGTCGCTGTCTATTGAAACCTCACGTAAAATGTTTAAAGGTTTCTTCCATTGAAATAAAAAAAACATCTTGTGAGATGGTGTGTGAATGGACTTCTATTTTATTTTATATTAAGTGCTATTAACAAAGAAATAAGTGTAGATAGTGGGAGAAATTAAAACATATATAAAACAGTAACTGAAAAAAAAACTTGTTTTATTATGGCTATTTATAATTTCCATTATCAAGTAGGTTTTAGATACGTAAATTTGTATCCTTATACATTTATAAGGTCCCTTTATTTTATTGGTTCACTTACGAATACACATAATTTTTGGATACATAACTAAAATCATTTATCTAAATATTTGTAAAACCTATATTGTATATATCCTGTAAAATACTTGGTAATTTTTTCACATCTTAAAAAAACGTCTTAAAAACTTCTGGAGTCACGCTAGTATACTTTAAGTTTGCTTAGGGTTACTGGAGCATCATGGTGAATAAATAGACCTGTGCCTGAAACTATAATACTTGAGAATTCACAAAGTATGCGTTAATTGTAAACGAAAAGTTCCCGTTAGTTTCTCATTAGCATGAAAATGTTTTCATTGTTAAAATTGCCTGTGATCTATTGTAAAACCAACGAACAAGTTCCTACTTTGGCGGCCCTACAACTAGGAAGCAATTTTAAAGATTAAAAGAAAAAAAGTTGCCTCAAGTATACGTGCTCGACTTTAAAGTAAAAGATTTTTAGTGAATATCACCCCGTTTGGACAATTTGGGACGTTTTTTTAGGTCTGTTTTTTATCTTCGCTTCGCAAAGCATTAAGGACATGTTATACACAAAGAAAAACGCTCGTTCTGTATAAACTGACATATAAAATCGGCACAACATGATACGTAATAAATAAAAGCCTACAAATGGATGATACAGCAAATGGTTGTTTCAACTTTGCCTGATTGTATTTAATACGACATATAACTGCTTTTGAAATAATAGTGTTAAAATATCTCTTGCTGTTATGATAACAATGTTAACTGTTAACTATATTCTCTATTGACAGCAAGTAACATAGCATAAGGTGGTAACGCACTGACGTGATAAGAGATCAGGATCGTAGCAGAATCGAAATTGGTCTTGGCAATGTCTAAAGTAAACTAATCGTACTATAACAATTTCAAAATTTTCTCTTTTGAGACTGAATCTGGGGCGTTTTGTATACGCGAGAATACGCAATATTGCTCCTTCAACTGCCCCTCTGAAAATTGCCCGTAATAACTACTAGTTGACATGATACGATAGTTCTGTCTCAACTCGTGCAATCAGAAATATAAGCATCTTTTTCTCTTTAAGTCACAATGTGTAGTATCAATTTCATTTCTCGGTAACTGTCGTAACAAAATATGCGTAGTGATAGCATCAGACAATAGAAAAAACATTAAATAAATCAGTTACAAAGTGATTGTTACTGACGATGCGTGTGTCGCGTCGGAGGTTGTTAAGTTTTTTTGTTGTATTTTATTAACTGTGTGAGTGTTAAATAGTGATTATTTGTATTTTAGATTATATAAGTGATGTGAATAATAACGAAAACACGTGAGTAAAGATATGAGCCTATAAATGCAGGACGGACTTTTTTCATTACCCCAAAGTTTAGCGTAAAAAGACGCTACACCAGAGTCTTCATTTAATAAATATAAGATAACATTGTATAGGTTAACTATTAGCAAACATAAAAATCATAACATTTGGTAGTCTTTCATGAACTTTAATTCCCAAGAGCCAGCGTCATTCGACCCGCGGGGCAACCGACGAAAAAGTCCGTGCGGGGTGAGACATGTGACTGTTATTTCCGTTAATAAGCACGGGCAAATTACTGGAATTTATATAATTTTGAACTGCCTCATTGATCTAGTGGTTAGCATGTTCGACTACAGACATGAGGTCCTTCATTCGAGTCCCGGGTCGGGCCAATTCAAAATCGATATTGAGTTTTCTATTAAGATTTTGTCAATATTTGCCCGAAGTTGGGAAGTGGCGGTGTGATCCAACCCCGTGCCTCGGAGAGCACGTTAAGCCGTCGGTCCTGTGCCTGATTTCTCTCCTGTCGTCTCGGATGCCCGTCACATCCGACTATGAGAGTGAAGGAATAGAGAGTGCACTTGTGTACTATGCCTGCCAATCCGCACTGGAGCAGCGTGGTGGGTCTATGCTCTAAAAAACCCTCTCTCCATTAGTGAGGAAGCCTGTGCCCAGCAGTGGGACGTTAATGGGCTGCAACTTACCTATTTAATTATTAATTGGATTAAATCTAAGGGATAAAAGCTTTGTAAAATTATAGTGAAGGAATATAGAGTGCACTTATATACACACAACGACATATTAAGCGAAACACAAAAAAAAATCCATAATTAAAACTATGTCTGTTAAATATGGCAATGGCATAAATATACATTTTAACATTTACATATTAATACACATCTAACATGAAAATATAAGAACATACATAGCTTATATAATAATAAAGTTACATATATAAACATATATGGTTTTATTTTAAAATCCACTTACTACACTTCTTTTGTTATTTAAAGTTTCATTTGTTTTAATTAAAATGAGATCAAATTAAGAATATATTTTCCGAGGAAAGGCAATTTGTGAAGAATGGTACGTTTTTGAACTTTTTATGTAAACGGGAAAGGTGAAAATTAATAATAAAATAACAATTAATTAAATTATAAAAATGGTGATTACTATCGCTTAGTTCCTCCACGTGCTCTTAATAAAGTTTCTACCTGTCTAGCCGTACTGAGAATGATGTTATCGACGGTCTCCTGGGATTGTCTTCGGAGTTTCAACGATCCATTGCAGCATCCGGTTCAGGGAGACCGGTACTTATTTGAGAAGAGCAGGACAAGGCAGAAAAAGACGCACTTCCAGTTGGGATGATCGTTTCATTCGGCTTCGTGTACGTAGAAACTCCCGTAGTCAGTAGATTTTAAAATAAAATCATATTTTTTAAATTACAGACTTTTTTGTGTTCCGCTTAATGCCGGTGTGTGTACTATGCCTCTATACCTCCAGTGAAGCAGCGTGGTGGGTTCATGCTCTAGCAACCCTCTCTCCTATGAGTGAGGAGGCCTGTGCCTACCAGTAGGACGTTAATGGGCTACTACTTACTTACATTTACCAATTCTAGTCGTTAAGATGAAAATGGTGTTGTTTTTTTAAAAGTCACGTTGTTATTACCGCTTGTCTATTCCTTCAGACCGTAACTTAATGGGGGAGTTGAAGTGTTTCAAAATCCTGTTTTAATTTTTTATACGGAGACGCTTTAACGAAGTCTGCCGCTCGGCCGCCAGGGAAAATTAACAATCAATCAAGTCAAGCGCCTCCTTAAGTGCTTCTGCCCTCGATAGAGACTGTTTCCATTGTCACACGATACGATTTATATAATCAATACATATTAATAAAATTTATGATATAAAAATAACATGATCTATATGCTTTATTAAACGTAAAAAAGAAAGAGAAAAGATAGCTGGTGTGTATAATTGGATAGACATAGAATTATTCAATACTAGTAAAGCCCCGCGGTTTCACTCGCGTAGATACCTATCTTATGGCAGTGGAAGGTCTACTAAGACTTTTATTTAGATTTATTTTCCTTAACACAAAAGTTTTATTTTACTTAATTTTTAATTACTGCCTTTATCAATATTATTTAATCAATATACAGATTTATACTTTACAACGAATATATATCTAACTAATAATTTTTTAAATTCGTAACATCATTCACGTGAAATATCCGACATTAGCAAATTTTAGAATACTCTAAACATATTGAAAGAATTTTTTAAATCGGTCCAATTATTGTTCGCTTGATTGTTATAAATTGTTAAAAATAAAAACAAAAACTGAAAATTCAAACCTTTCTTTTACAATAATAGAGAAGAGGTTTATTTGTAATACTTTATTGTGTCAGAATTTTCCTACACACGACATAAGTCGCGTTAAAAATACTCTACAGGTATTGAAAGATTTTTTTGAATCAGAATTTTTAGCTTGACTATTATAAAAACAAAATTAAAAATGTAAAACTTTCTGCTATAATATTAAAGAAGAGATTAATATGTAATACTTTATTGTCCCAGAATTTTCCTGCACACAACATTTGACACCTTGGAGTTCGAATCAGGATACATTATTATCTATATATTGACATTTTTAAATCCATTATATCTTTTGAATGGATTGTCCAATTTTTATAATTTAAAAAGTATTTTACAGGTATTGAAACGGTCTCTAATAAAATTATTTAATAGGATAAGGGTTATACAGAGGTATGAATAATATAATTTGAATATTGTCGGCACATTTATTAACTTTTAAAATGCAAAAATGTAGTTATAGCGGCATCACTACAGAAGTTGGACATATGATATCAAGATCTTTTTATAGATATAAATCGTTCTATAATATTGTTGAACATTTGTTTGGTCTATCTTCAATAGTTAGAGCAGCGCAAACGATAATAGATTTTTGTTTCACATCTTGGGTTACATTAATGCATTTTTCTTAAGGATCCCTATTATTTTTGAGAAATTTATATAGACTATGTCGCTCAATGAAAATGCAGGTTTCTAATAAAGAAAAACAAAATTAAATCGGGCCAGTAGTTTTTGTGTGAATACGTAACAAACATATATAGACACAAAAAACAAATGTATATTAGTTTATATGATATATGATTAATGTCCTATATCCCCTTGGTGGGGCAAAGGGTGTCCACAGTAATTTTCCATCGCGAACGATCTTGAGCATCGCGCTTCACCTCGCCCCACGTCATTCCAATGTTCCCCGCCTCTGCCAGTACTGAACGGCGCCAAGCCTATCGGGGCCGACCACGCTTCCTTCTACCCTGAGGATTCCATTCCAAAGCTTGCTTGGGGATATGATTGGAATCCCGACGTAGCGTATGGCCGATCCTTCTCCACTTTCGCCCTTTGATCTGGTGTTCGATCAAAAAAGTATAATTTTTAGAAATGCAACCAATCCGTCAGTCTCTATGTGTTTGTTGGTCTCATGGTATTTTCATTGGCAAGGAGCTTGTATTAAAAGGAATTGCAGCGGGACTAAGAAACTTTATACACACAATATTAGAAATTCGTGTTTTAAACACATCTAGACAATTTTTTCATAGAAAACTCGCAATAATATGATATATTTTTATATTATTGATATATAAATTTTCATTGTTTGTCTTGTCTCTTGCTACATAATTTGTTTGTCTTTCAGTTTCATTATTTCTATAATATCGCCTTTAAAATCTCTTATAAGAGTTAATTCCCTGCCTCTGTAACTATCTACAATCACATTAGTCTATATATATATATATATATATATATATATAATTCATTCAAATGTCGTAATCCAATGGAAAACTACCACTTTGAAATAGGCGCCGAATTGCAACTGCTTGGTCCTGGCCTCCAATTTGCCGAAATCTATGAGAGACTCCCTCTGAGTACTCAATTTGTTCTCTATTCAACTAAATAAGATCATTCAGTGAGCAATAATATTATCATTTTACCATTCAATACTGTTAAAATGGATTAAAACAAATATTTGTACGAATATATAATAAAAAAGTCTTCAATAAAAGTTTTTATGCGTCATATATATATGATGATACCCTTTAAGAACCCCCCTGTCATCCAGCAAAAGGACGCACTAAACAGGCAAAGGGATCTTATGGCAGAAGCTTCTCGCTTTCACTGGAACAGGGGGGACAGCAGTAGGCGCTGTTTTGCTCGCCTGCTCTTCCTCAACTAAACCTTTAAGTCGAAATCATCCGGGTCGCCAGTGCTGAATGCGTCAACGAATATCTGGACCCTAACATTTGGATGAAGAGGGTTCCACTGGGTTTAAGTGGGTATCATGATACAGCCAGCGAGTCCCACACTCTCAGATGGAAGTTTACACTTCATCCCGCGTGCATAAAGTATTTCCCAGAGGAAGACAACCAGAAACCAGGTCTTGGTAGTGTTAATTCGACGTTTAATGATATTTATACAGCATTGTACCAACCACAAGTTATTGCTTCGCCAGATCTTTTTATCGATAAGTTGTTCCCACCAATCCAGACTGACTAACGAGAGATGTCTATGGCCTAGCTCTAGATCTCGTAGGAAAATGGGTAAAATCGTTCGCGTTGACCGTCCACATCGTAAAATAATTCTGCTCTAAAAACTATTAGTCAGTTGGGGAATGCGAGCAGTTTTCGAGTTCTTGTAATAAGTGAGTAATTGCTTTTTTACGATAACACATTTTTGTTTCATCAGTTAAATTTACAGATAATCCTTATATGTATCTAAGGAGTACAGTAAATATAGTTTTTCCATATTCTCAGTTTTAATGAGTGACAAGTCGAATTATAATGGGTACTTAAATTTGAAAAAGACAATATTCTTTGAAAAAGAGCACGTTTTTATTTTTGCAACAATTCCAAAATGATTTCGCATCTAGGTAATATGTTAGGTTGCCAATAAAAAATGCTATGGTAAGTAAAATAGACCCCTAAACTCCATATATAGGATCATCAGTAGAAGGATGTATATAAAATATTGACGACATTGACGACAAAAATCAATATATTCAAAAGTAAATAAGGCATCACTACAAGCATATATTCTCCTCGTTATAGAATATAAAAACGACATTTTGATTTGTATACAATACAAACGAATCTTATAAAGTGACAGTTTCGTTATTGTACATTTCTTGCAAATATAAGGAAAAGTCCGCGCCGGAAGCGACGGTCTGCAGGAAGTACACCTCATTTCCTACAGGGAGCCGGAGCCTTCATGTTAAAGAATTTCTCTGAAATATTTATCTTCAGTGGCGGTTATTGTTGCCGAGGTGTTGTAGACACTATCGAAATACATAAATCTATACATATACTAGCTGATCCATGCAACTTCGTCTATATACAATTTAATGTGCGATTTTAAATACGGCGCTATTTTTCTATTGATTACTGTAACCCATTCGATGGTAAAACTCATACTTAACCATACGGAGTAAGGTAAGGTAAGTCAAGCTATTAGCCTCCCTCACCTGGACACAGTCCTCCTTAGTTATAGGAGAGAGGGTTTTTAGAGTCTAGACTCACCACGCTGTTCTACTGCGGGTTGGTAGGTATAGTGCACAAGTGCGCTCCCGATTTCTTCACTCTCATCGTCCAATTTAATGGGAATCGGTCATATAAGGAGAAAGATCAGGCGCAGGATCGACGGCTTAACTCTCCGAGGCACGGGGGTGGAGCACACCGCCAAATTTTTCCCAATTTCGGGCAAATATTGAGTAAATCTTAATAGAAAACTCAATATCAATTTCGCATTAGCCCGACCCGGGACTCGAACCCAGGACTTCATATTTGTAGTCGAACATGCTAACCACTTGACCAATCAGACAGTTGAGTAATATAGTGGCAACACTTAAAAATCATCCATGCCAATCCGCAGCGGTGCACCGTGGTGGATCTATGCTCTAAAAACTCTCTCTCATATGAGTGAGGAGGCCTGTGCCCAGCAGTGGGACGTTAATGGGCTGCTACGTATCCTTTACCTTTTTATCTTACTATATTACTCAATATCTCTCAACTTTCAGAGCTATCCGTGTCACTCAACTATCTATAGTCTAACAATCATCACATACCATAAGGTGTGATCATAATCAAGCGCTAAACTAAACTGTCTGTAATAAATAAAAACAAGTTAGTGGTGCCTGTCCAAGATTCGAAGCCTATTCTAAACGAGAATCCATATATCTGATCTCTGGACGATCACAGTTTTTGATAATCATATAAAACCTATCCAATAATATTATTATATTGAGAAATAAAATTCGTAAAATTTTGCATATTTTGAGGTACACTTATGTATAGGGTGGGTGATGGATAGCGACGGAGTGCAAATAAAAATGTTATCTCTATGAATTTGTAAAATATCCGCCGATGGACAAATATTCAAATTCATATTGGAAATGTTGGCATCCAATTAGGCTGACTTTATTTTGTTAGTCAACATATACGCAGATTGTAGGTATTAAAAATAATAGCAGACTGGACATACGGAGCCACTAGAAATTCAATCATGTGAAATTGACGTTGGAGTGTTTTTAGATGCATTAATATCTTGATGGAATTTTGATTGATGTTCTCTGAATCGCTTTTACGTCTGACTGTTTTTAAAAACTATTATTTTCTTAACCGTAACCCGCAAATTGTCCGTCTTTTATGAAAATCTTTTCCAAATAACAGAAAAATAACTATCTGTCTGTATTAGTCTATAACTATAGTTCTCATTTTTGGACACTATATTGTCACTAAGTTAAGACTTTAGCAGCTCCATTCTAAAGTTTTGTTAAAACAATATTTTACCTGGTTATACTCCTGCAAAGATATATAAAATTATTTATGTCCCCATGTCCATTATAGACTGAAAGCTTTCGGCCGATGTGCCCTAAAGCGAATTTAAAAAAGGGATGATGGGAAGATAGCTTTGTCACAGATAGTCTCACTGACTAAAAAAGGACTTCTCCATACTCCCAGGGGTTTGGAAACTACGACGTGGGGAACAGTATATATAAGTAGCAAATGATTCCCCTGTCATTCATTCTGATTATTAAACCTATACATCCAATTGACTCGGAGTGTAGCTCCTTTCACGATGTAGACGTTTATTACGAAAGTCTATTAAAAGGCATGCGGATGACACTGCGGCGATAAGCTAATAATGTTATAAGGTATTAATCTGACTACACCTGAATAAATGAAAATGAATAAATGAATAAATGAAAATCTACTTATTTTCATCTACGTGAAGCTCCAGGTTCCAGGTTTAGTAACCTTTCTAGCAAAACTATTTTTGACTAAATCTTGACTAGTAGAAGGCTTCGACCACACTAAATCATCTTTTTTAAAATGTCTTTTAATCATTTTAATTAAGACAAATATAAATCGGATTTGTTGAACGCTTTATACCTGTCATTATCAAGCTTTTTCTACTATAAAGTAAAATATTTGCTAAAACACATTAGAAACCTAGTATATGTAGAACTACATTCACTTGAGAACAGCAGAATCCAGAATAATCCATATGTCGGAGAATAAGAGAAAAGGAGAGCATAAAGCATAAGGACGTGAGGTTCTTTCCGACAACGTCATTAATGGCATCCATAATCATATCAATCAATCATAAATCACATCAATTTCCATAATGTGGGCGTTGATGGGCAATGTTGATGCAATCAAACACTTTATCAATTAACTCAGATTATAATGTTCAGTCACTTAATATTCCCAATATCAATTTTGAACAAACTCATTAAGAATAATAGCTAGAAACGCGACAGTTTCAATAGGCGACCGCTTTGGCGGACCTTCACCCGAGAACTCCCGAGAGGCGCGCGCCAGACTGCCACTAACTCTATCCCACGCCGATAGACAGATGGCGTCAGCACTCCACAGACTATCGAACTCTGACATATATTTTTTTGTATCAAAAACTCATACGCCATATTAGCTATTATAACACCGTGGCACCAAAAAATGTCATTATAGCATAATGTATATACATCTTGCTTAAACTGCTCTCCTCAAACGAAGATGTTTTGAATTGTGTCACTTTTCTTCTACGGGAGCGATTCGATGTACATTTAATCTACCGATATTTTCCCTGTACAATACTCGACATCACTAGAGACATTCCCATACACTTTTGCAAATTGCAAGCATTCTACTAGTCTTTTACTCTTGTATATGAAGGTGTGAAGAAAATAAAAGTAACGCCTTGTTCCCCGGGGCTTGCAGCAGCAACGTGGGGATCCATTTATGCTTACAGTCGACATTTCTTCACGGAAATATATATATATATATATATATATATATATATATATATATATATATCATAGAGTAGTAATTACATGCAGAATTTATTTTACGTTTTTATCTCTTTTCTTCTTTTTTGACTTGTAAGTAAAGCATCTGGTATTCGTTAGTTGATCACTTAATAAATAGAAAATTGTGAAACTTATATGGTGTTATGATACAATTATATAACGAATTAGCAATGTCCCGCGGTTTTACCCGCGTAGATACCAATCTCGTGACCGTGGAGAGTCTACTAAGTCAGACTATATGTTTTATTTTTGTCAAGATCGTTGTCGTCGTCGCTTCAATCGATGGACGTCCATTGCTGGACATAGGTCTCACGTAATGACGTCCACAAGGCCCGATCTTGCGGCGCCTCGCTCCAGCGGCTACCGGCGACCCTCTTTATATCATCGGTCCACCTTATGACGGGTCTGTCTACACTGCGCCGTCCAGTGCGGAGTCGCCATTCCAGCACCTTCGGCCCCAACGTCCGTCGGTCTATCGCACTATGTGCCCCGCCCATTGCCACTTCAGGTTCGCGATTCGTAGGACTATATCGGTGACTTTGTTTCCACTACGGATCTCCTCATTTCTGATTCGATTACGTAGAGAAACTCCGAGCATCCTCCCTCTCCATCGCACGTTGAGTGACTCTGAGCTTCCACATGAGGCCTATAGTCAGCGACTACGTCTCAGAACCGTAGGTCATCGCTGGCAATACGCACTGTTCGAAGACTTTGGTCTTCAGGCACTCGAATATCGGACGAAAATATCTGGCGTAGTTTCCCGAACGCTGCCCAACCAAGTTGGATTCGGCGGTTGACCTCCTTCTCGAAATTGGACCTACCTAGCTGGACTATATGTCCCAGGTATGTGTACTCGTCAAAAATTTCGAGAGCTGAGTTCTCAACGATGACTGGATGTGGCGGTACATGGATATGAGACATAATTTTCTTATCCATGTTCATTTTTAGGTCCACCTGTTGAGAAACTCTGCTGAGGTCATCGAGCATTGTATTGAAATCTTCGAGAGTCTCTACCATGATGACTACGTCATCGGCAAACCGTAAATGAGTGATGTACTCGCCGTTGATGTTGATGCCGAGTCCGTTCCACTCCAAAAGCTTAAAAAGTTCTTCCAGCGCCGCAGTGAAGAGCTTCAGGGGATAACATCTCCCTGTCGCACTCCACGCTATAGTTGGATAGACTCTGTGCTTTGGTCCTGTATACGGACTGATATGGTGGCGTTTTCGTACAAGCACTTCAACACGTGTATGTACCGATAGTCAATACTGTAAAGATCTCAACACGGCCCATGTTTCCACCGAACAACATAAAAGTTGTATTTCAATTAGTTTTTAATAACTTCCTTTCATTTAGATACTGGCCTACATTCATAACCTAATCGATATACAGATATTAATATACAACGAATATATGTAACTTTATATTCGTGAGATCATTGGCGTAGAATGGTCGACATTAGTCAATTTTAAAATTCTCTACAGGTATTGATATAATTTTCTAAATTGCTCCAGTAATTTTTGGCTTGGTTGTAATAAATTGTTAAAAATAATAACAAAAATCAAAATGCACTACTTTAGTAACAAAAAAGTAGTTATATTGGCATAGCTACAATAGTTGGATAAATAGTATCCGGGACTTTGTTGTAGATATTAATACGTTCTATAATATTGTAGAACACTTTTTTGTTCTATCATGGATAGATTCAGCAGGGCACGCGACGTCAACTTTTATATGACTAATTTTTCACAACTTAACTTATATTTACTGCATTTTTATTGGGGTCCCTATTTTTTTAAGAAACTCATATAGCCTAAGCCGCTCAGTGAAAAAGCAGATTTCTAATTGTGATTTTTTTTTAAATCAGTCTAGTAGTTTTTGTGTGAATACGTTACAAACATACAAAAATACAAATGTTTCCTCTTTATACTATTAGTTTAGACGTATGTCATGAGTAAAATAGGTAATAAATTAAGGACGTGGCCTGGACGAAGGCACTGTTTTCCATATTATGTTCAACTTTCCCAAAATTTCCTACCTAAATACCTGCCACTGTTCCTTTTCCTTTAAATGTTGAGTATTGAAAATATTGTAAATATTCGTATTGTAAATTTATTCAATGTAATAGTATTAAGTTGTGAATGCCTTGTAAAAAGTTGTATGTGCGTTGTATTGTGTCGTCCCTAACCCTTAATTTTTTTTTGGTGGTGGTGGTGGTAAATGACGAAGGTGTCAACTATTTGTAAATTAACAAAATTTTGGTTTACTATGACGGAAACCGTACAATCTCCTACGTGCCTTCTCCTATTAACGTGATACTGGCGAAATTGTATGTGCTTTGTCACACCTGAAAACCAAATATTAAAAGAAGAAGAATAAATTAAGGATAAAGACATTATAAGTTAATAATGATATAGTACTAAAAGCTACTCCATAATTTGGTAGGTCCTATGTTCCAGGCATCATACCAGTCTCTCATTAACCTAGCTCTAGGGCATCGCTCTGACAAAAAAAATAAAGTTGTTGGGTGCAAATCCAATTGCAGTGTTAGGGCACAGGGCTCCGGAAATAGAAGAGAAAGGATTTTAAGAGCATAGGCCCACTACGTTACTGATTCGCGGTTGGACAGGCTACAATTCCTCGTAGTACATTAACTGATGTCTGAATTATTGTTTTACGACAGGAAAGCTTTTTCTAAAGGTAACAAAGAATACGAAGCAGCCCATTGACGTACCAATGCTGAGCACCAGCCTCCTCACTCATATGAGACAGGGTTTTTAGAGCATAGACCCACTACGCTGCTCCACTGCGGATTGGCAGGCATAATACACAAGGTGCACTCTCTATTTCTTCACACTCATAGTCCAATGTAACATGAATGCGACACGGCCGGAGAGAGATCAGGCGCAGGACCGACTGTTTAACATGCTTTTCGAGGCATGGGGGGTGGATCACACCGACAACTTCCCAACTTCGGGCAATCACGTAGACAATTTTAATAGAAAACTCAATATTGAGTTTTGAATTGGCCCGTCCTGGGACTCGAACCCCGGACCTCATGTCTGTAATCGAACATGCTAACGACTAGACCAAAGAGGCAATTAACAAAGTTAAACAAAGAATATTCCTCGTTAATAAAATAGTACACTGTCTGAATAAAAGCCTAAAGATGCCCTTTTTATTTAGGTGCTCCAGGAACATATGCCAAATGCCAAACCTGTAATGATGGAGAAACTTTAAAACCAGTGGCATATTCAAACAATATTTTGAGTCTTTCTTCTATATGATCAGCTGTACTTTTGAAATCATATGAGACAACACCTATATTTTACGACCAAATGCCGTTAAAGGCAACTTAAATGAAGTATATTTTATTAGATTTAGATATACTTAGTTATCACTAAAGTAGCAAACGTCTAACTATAACTAATAAGGCGGCATGCAATATGTTCAAAGTTTAATACCACAAATACCGAATGTCCAAAGTTAACGGGTAGTTGGATAATTCGGAACTAAACCGTAACTGGCACGTGATCCAACCGATCTTGATTTATTTCAGGATAAATAAACCTTGTTAATTTAATTTAACGTTATCTTCTTGGAACGAAAAAAATATGTATAACTTAACGTACTTCGAATTACCACTCCTGCAATTCCTGATTTAGTTGGTACATGGGGAAAAGAGATATTTTGCAAAATTTCAAGTCATTTTCGTTCAAAAATTTCAATGAAAACATGTAGGTAAGTAGCAGCCCATTAACGTCCCACTCCTGGGTACAGGCCTCCTCACTACGAGGAGCGAGAGTTTTTAGACCATAGACCCACCACGTTGCTCCACTGCGGATTGGCAGGCATAGTACACAAGTGCACTCTCTATTCCTTCACTCTCATAGTCCGATGTGACGGTAATCCGACACGACCGGAGGGAGATCGGGCGCAGGACCGACGGCTAAACGTGCTCTCCGAGGCACGGGGGGGGCAAATATTAAGAAAATCTTAATAGAAAACTCAATATCCATTATTGAATTGGCCCGACCCGGGACTCGAAGCCAGGACCTCATGTCTCTAGTCGAACATGCTAACCACTAGACCAATGAGGCAGTCATATTGCAACAAATCCTGCTACTAGCTTGCAGGGAGGTTCGCTCTGACTAAACTGATGTAATTGCTTAGAATTTTTCGCTCCCATGAAAATTTCCTAAGACAATACATCACAGCCGGTGAAAGTCGCATCAAAATAGCTATATTGAATAGCTTACAAGAAAAAGTGAAAGTTGCTGCAATAACACAAGCACTCGCTTTTTACAGTCCGATTCCCAGCAAGAAAATTTTAGGAAACTGCTGTTGAAATTCAGTTTCAACGATTATACCATGAAATGTGTCACACTCACTATACTCAGTAAAGTTTTTACTTTCTAAAGCAACAATATGATAGGTATGAAAAAGTGCGCAAACCTTATTTGGAAATTGTAGTAAATTTTATTAAATTAAGACAGTAATCGACAGCGTACTTTTAATCAAGTGTAGAATGGAGGTCAATGAGTTCAAATTGTATATTGAATAGCATAATAAAATGTAAAAAAAAGGTAAGTAGTAGGTAGGTTAAGGTATTTCTAAATACTTTTTTAAACAAACAGTATGTTAAACGGAAGAATATTTCGATACATGATTTAAATAAAAACAATTGAAAATCCAGAGATATTTCATTAATTCGCGAATTATTCGTGAAATTTCGAATAATTCGAATATTGATATTCGATTCGA
Organism: Elymnias hypermnestra; assembly: GCA_015832385.1. NCBI lineage: Eukaryota > Metazoa > Arthropoda > Insecta > Lepidoptera > Nymphalidae > Elymnias > Elymnias hypermnestra. The sequence goes on from JACTOM010000891.1 coordinate 2,553,322, forward strand.
ACAATATTCGAACACCCTTATTTAAACCATAGCGGGTTATCAGTGATTGTCTACCGTTCCGATAACTCATACACTCTAGAAGTAGATGCTGCACATCATACATACATATAGAATTACTTTTGCATTTATAATCTTACTAGCTGAAGCCGCGACTTCGTCTGCGTGGAATGTTTTTGGGTAGCATTTTTATTAATTTAGGCAAATTCCTACCAAATTTCAAGTCTACGCCTTAGGTTTCAGAGATATCGTAATGAGTCAATAGTTAACATCCCCGCAACCCCTCTTGCGGGTGGAATTTCGTAAAATCCTTTCATAGCTGACCTCTACGCATTATGGTGCCAGAGATAGCGTGATGAGTCAATAAATACCTGGATATATCTAATATATATATATATATAGATTATAGTTACACTATTGTAGTGCAAACACCGACATAAATTTATAACCTAACTGTAGTTGCGGCGTCAGCTAATCGCTCGCCCCAAACCACAGAGCTCTCCGTCAGCCCATTAACTAACTAAGCCTATAAAATATAGGCTATGCGTTTGCTGTTTTAAATAAACTGCAATACGTATGGAAAATAGCATTTAAACCATAGGAAACTTAAAAAGGAATCTACTTTTAAGACCTTTGAGTTTAAATATCTCAAATCTTGACTTTTACACGACTTTTGAGACATTTAAAATATAGGCTATGCGTTTTATGTTTTAAATTAAATGCACACAGTTAAGGTACTAAATTAAAATTATAAAATTCTTTATTCAAGTTGGCCTTTACAACACTTTTGAATCGTCAAATACAGGTTCAACCACAAATTTCAATATACTATCGATGATGATGTTTAAGAACGAATTACAATCTAAAGTTACGAGGGTTGCCTCGGGTCCTTTCCTGAGAAGAGTCCACAATAAACTCAATTGGGTGTGATGCACCTATTGATTCGGTGCAGCACACTCTGGTAGAATGCCCGGCATGGGGACCCCAGCAGCATCTTTTGACGTCGTTGGTCGGAGGAGATCTTTCGTTGGAGGGTTTAGTTGGCGCACTGTTCATTAGAGAAAGGGAGTGGAAAGCAGTGGCCTCCTTCTGCGAATCTGTTATTTCGCTGATGGAGGCACATGAGAGGCAGAGGAACGACTCTATAGATGCTCCACTTCTCCGGCGCCGGAGGTTGGGAGGTAGGAGGCGTAGATTTGCGCTGCCCCTACGCCATTCTTAAATTCCCAGCAGGAGTATCCCGGAATACCAGGGTAGATAGCGTCAACCGATCTCCACTAAAGGATAGGGAGGGTATCGCTGAGTTTTAGTGGTGTATTCTTGCTTACTGCCAGCGAGTCCCACACTCCCGTTTAGATTATGTCTGAACGGGGTGCGGGGTGCATTTCCCAGCTTAAAAAAATCCTTTTTTTACCATTATCATTACAATATAGTATTAATTTTCTTTATGTAAATTAGAGCAATCTATTCACTCACACGCTTTTTTGTCGTGTAAGTAATCATTCAAATTAAAGTACGATTTTTCAATTACTATTCTTTTAATAAAGGATTATTAATTTATTGAGTAACAACTCTAGAACGCCTTTTAAGAGCCTGTTATAGAAACTTATACAGAATAGCTAATTTTATACAGCCTTCTTAAATTTATGACAATTTTCTTATATTATACGAGTACATCAGGTTTTTATATATACAGAGTAAATCGTCATTATTTTTTCTGTTCAAATTTTTTCTCTAAGCGACTCTCTTGGGCTCATATTATACATCGCACGATTAGCTCTTTACTGCAGTAAATATTTTATGTCCATACCAGCTGCATTACCTCGAAGTAAAATACCATATGACAAAATGCTGTGGAAATAGCTGAGAAATACTAAAAAGCACTAAAATCATAGGACGTATTTTTGAAAGCTTTGAATTTTAAGCGATGTACACGACTGTATTGCTATTTATGACACTCAAAATATAGGCTATTTGTGGTTTTAAATTCATTGTAATAATCTTTCAAGCACCAGTAAAGCTTCCGTAAGACTAGAACAAAAGGGCCAGTATTTTAGGATTGAAAGAGGTGTGAAACAAGGAGATCCCATTTCACCTAATCTATTAACAGCTCTCCTGGAAAGTATATTCAGACAGTTAGAATGGGACAAAATAGGGATAAATATAAATGGCAAGTATCTTAATCATTTGAGATTCGCCGACGATATCATAATCATAAGTGAAAGCCATACAGCAACAGAGAGCATGCTTCATGCTCTAAATGAAGAAAATAGGAAATGTGGACTTCGCATAAATAAGGAAAAAACATGTATGCTAACAAATGGTGGAGAACTGCCAGTTTTCGTAGACGGAAATAAAATATAATATGTCAATGAATATATTTATTTAGGTCAGACAGTGACATTTAAAGAACACGCGCTAACAGAGGTAGCAAGAAGAATAAAATTAGCCTGGAAGAAATACTGGTCGTATAAGCACGTTTTTAAATCTAAAATGTCTATGCGTTTAAAAAGGAAAGCGTACGAGACTAACTGAAAAAAATACATTTAAAAGTTTTTTAATTAAATTCTTTTTACTTTTAAAATTTACAATACCAAAATATTTATTGAACAGACAAGTTCGCAGGTGGCCAGATAAAAAGGATACAAACAATAAAGCCATTTCACCTTCCGGTGCTATAGTGAAACAAGGATTATCCGGTTAAGAGTCGCTAACGATTAAGGCTACGAAAAATAAAGTTATCCGTGTTTAACAGTTGTATAAAAATGAGCTTTTTAATGTCACAAAGATGTTTATAGAGTATATTTTTTTAATGCTATAGGCAAACATTGGCTTGGCTTGGCACTTTTGCTAGCAGAGGTCCCTGGTTGATCTCCGGTAGTGTAGGTTTAGGCAATTACATACATACATATATAGCACCACACATCATTCCCATAGAGGTAGGCAGAGACCACGTCCTTCCACTTGCCACGATCCTTGCATATCTCCTTCGCTTCTTTCATTCTCATTAAACCTTTCATACAAGTTCGTCGGTATAGATTACTCTTGACATGACCACTAGTTACCACTCTACCAGCAAAGACGTACCCTCATGCAAGGAGATTTGGGTCCATTGTGGGCAAAGAAAGATTATAGCAGACGCTACTTCCTCTCGCTGGAGGAGAGGGGGCGACAGGATACGCAATTTTGCTCGCCTATTCTCCCTTAAATAAATCTTTAAGTCGGATTCATCTGGGGCGCCAGAGCTAAATGCGTCAGCGGCCATCTAGATCCCAATATCTGGATGAAGAGGGTTCTGCTGGGTTTTCGTGGGTATTCTGGTACAACCGGCCAGGCCCACACCCCCGGGTGCAAGTTTATACTTCACCCGACGTGCATAACGCATTTCCCAGAGAAATAAACGGAGATTTGTTGCTGTATAGAAACCATAGCAAATGAATTTCCTTTTTTCAGATTAATGCTCTTCCATCTTAGACTGTATCATCACTTACCATCAAATGTGATCGCAGTCAAGCGCTAACCTGTCAGTAATAAAAAAGGCCCTTCATCTTTTTGTTCTTATTTTTTTTATGTTGGTAAATGCAGTTAATATCTTTTTAAGAAAAAAATTCTGCTGAATTTTTACATTTCATCGTATCTTAATCTCTCAGATATCTCCGAAATTATACATTTGAAATTTCCCACGTAAGAAGATTTCTAAGAACAAATCTTCTCATATTCCCATGGAATCAGAAACTACATAGGTGAAACCGTGGGGAACAGCTAGTAAAGTTATGAGTAACTTTATTTTGAACGATTGTCTTTAGATATTTGTTCAATCATACAGTGGCCGCTGAAAAGATTTGTCTGAAATTTGGTATATAGATCATTAATATCCTGTATTAACATATGATATTTTAATTCAGCTAAGTAACTTGGTCTCATTGGTCTAGTGGTTAGCATGTTCGACTACAGACATGAGATCCTGGGTTCGAGTCCCGGATCGGGCCAATTCAAAAGTCAATATTGAGTTTTCTATTTCAGATTTGAACGTGGACTTTTATCGTCATAACTTTTAGGTACATTTGGTACTAAAGCAACCGTTTGTTTTTCATTATATACGATAGCGATAGTAAAAAGACACGGGCTGAAGCTAATATAATATTGTAAAGTCTAAATCATGACATATTTTTTAATTCACTTCGTCTAGGATATAAAGATTATATTTTTCGTAGACGCGAGTTGTATTTTTCAACATAATCCACGATAAGAGGAAGACATCCGTTTTTATGAGAGTCAATGGGGCGTTTTAAGTAAGCCTATAAAAAAAGGATAGCTCTTACAATGTGGTTGACGTACCCGTATAATCGAGCAGTTAATGATACCAAAAATATGGTTAAATTACCCATATCAATATAGTGTCCATTTGTAATTCCAAACTAACAGCAAATCCGGTAAGATACTGTGTAGAAATCATAAGTGATAAATTACCTCTTCTAATTTTATCGCGATTCCATTTTAGAGTCTATCATCGCTTACCATTAGATGAATCAAGTGCTAATCAGTAATATAAGTTTGCGTGTATCAATTAAAAAGGTAGAGGAATTGAAAGTTCTTTGGCATATAATAAGAAAAAACATTTGTGTTTTTGGATATAAGTATGTATGTATGTTTGTGACGTTGTCACAGAAAAACTACTCGACCAATTTCAAAATTTTTTTCACCATTAGAAAGCTGCATTTTCACTGAGCAACATAGGCTATGAGATCCCTAATGAAACGCATTAATACAACCCAAGATGTTAAAAAAAAGGTCTCTATCATCTCGTGCGCTGCGAAAACTATTGAAGATAGAAAAAAAATGTTTTACAGTATTATAGAAGACATTAATATCTACAAAAAAGTCCACGATACTATATGTCCAACTATTGTAGTTATGCCACTATAACTACTTTTTTATATTTCAAAAGCTAATAATAATGCTGACAATGATTATTAAAATCGGCCATTCCATTCAAAAGGTATAACGAATTTAAAAATCTCAATCTAAAGAGAATAATGTATCCCTATATATCCTGTAATAAAGAGAATAATGAATATGTAATATAATATAATGTAGAATAATGTAGAATATGTATCGAACTCCCAGAGTGTCAAATGTCGTGTGTAAGGAAGTTCTGAGACAATACAATATTACAAATAAATCTCTTCTCTAATATTATAAAAGAAAGGTTTGAATTTTGAGTTTTTGTTTTTATTTTTAACAATTTATATTAATCAAGCGAAGAATTTACTGGACCGATTTAAAAAAGTCTTTCAATATCTGTAGAGTATTTTAAATTTGCTAACGTCGGATATTTCACGTATTCGTAATTTCAATGTATTAGATATATATTCGTTGTAAATTAAAATAAGTATATTGATTAAATTATGAATGATTGGTTTGTATCTACGAAAATAAATCTATAGTCCGACTTATTACACTTTCCACGAACAAGACATTGGTATCTACGCGGGTGAAACCGCGGGAATTTGCTAGTTCTATAATATATCTGTTTCTTTTTAAATTCAACTTAAATATTAATAATCCAAATATTTTGTCGTATGTTTATCTTAATAATCTTTTCATACGAAAGTCCCTACTATAAACTTTTAATGATATGCATAAGAAGTTTCACTTCAACTATTTTTATACAATAAATCCTCCAATAACCCAATAATGTATCACCTAGTGTGTGTTACCGGTGCCGTGTGACTATATTAATATAGTATTAGTAAAATAAATACTCAGCCCCACACGACCATTACTCAAAATTAATGGCTCGGGAGTTTATTGATACAACCGTTAAAAATTAATAATAAATAACGTAGTTTGTTCTACAACCTACGCGTATTCTGTACCTCGTTTGTTATTTTACCATTATAGGCAACGAGCTTAACACATAATGTTGGTCTTTAACATTGAAGTATTTCTCTTTTAGTTAAATATATTAAACTCCAAATGAAAACTACATTCACTAACTCTAGTTGCAGAAAATAAACTCTTTAAAATATTATATTTTCCAAAACAAAATCTTCAATTCTAATAAAATACAGATTGTACTCTCATAATTATGTCTATAAACTGTTCATGTTCTATTTATTTAGGATATTTTTTTCATCTCACAATAATAATATTAAAATGTAACAAATATTTAAACTTATTGTTGATTTTTAAAAAAATTACCTATACCACATGCATAGTTTGCTTGACATATAAATACGTTATACACAGTTTATGCGTGTACTATTCGTCATCATCGTCGTCGTCGCTTCAACCGATGGACGTACACTGGTCTCACGTAATGATGTCCACAAGGCCCGAATTTGCGCTGCCTGGCTCAAGCAGCTTCTGGCTACTCTCTTGATGTCGTCGGTCCACCTTGTGGGAGGTCTCCCTATACTGCGCCGCCCGGTGCCCCAACGTCCATCGGTCCGTCGGACTATGTTCCCCGCCGATTGCCACTTCCGGTTCGCGATTCGTAGGGCTATATCGGTGACTTTAGTTCTGCTACAGATCTCGTCATTTCTGATTTGATCACGTAGAGAAACGGCGAGCATAGCCCCCTCCATCGCACTCTGAGCGACTCTGAGCTTTCGCATGAGGCCCATAGTTAGCGATCACGTTTCGGAGCCGTTGGTCATCACTGGCAACACGCACTGTTCGATGTCTTATTATTTATTAGTAAATAATATTAACATATACATTAAATTACGTAGTTTATTGCATTCATATGGTTAAGAATATTGTTGATATTCTCTATAAACAAGCTTGTTCCTAAAGCTACAGAGTGAATGTACTACAATATTCATAAGTATAAGCACTCCATTTCAAAGTCTTACTCCGCGCTAAAAAAACTGTTTAACTTTATTTTTCACATCTTTTTTTATTACCTAGACAGAATTACAACTGTCGCCTAAGCAAATTTTATATAGGTTTGTACTGTATTTATTTAAGGTACATACTAAATATTGCCTGCCTCATTAGTCTAGTGGTTAGCATGTTCGACTACAGACATGAGGTCTTGGGTCGAGTCCCGGGTCGGGCCAATTCAATAATGGATATTGAGTTTTCTATTAAGATTTTCTTAATATTTGCCCAAAGTTGGGAAGTTGGCGGTGCGATCCACCCACGTGACTCGGAGAGCACGTCAAGCCGTCGATCCTGCGCCTGATCTCTCTCCGGTCGTGTCGGATTACCGTCACATCGGACTATGAGAGTGAAGGAATAGAGAGTGTACTTGTGTACTATGCCTGCCAATCCGCAGTGGAGCAGCGTGGTGGGTCTATGCTCTAAAAACCCTCTCTCATATAAGTGAGGAGGCCTGTGCCCAGCAGTGGGACGTTAATGGGCTGCTACTTACNAATTATGATAAATGACTTGCCCGAAGCAGTAAAGAACGCAAAATGTTTACTGTTTGCTGACGACCTAAAACTTTTCTTGACCGTAAAAACGCGAAACGACTGTAAGCAATTGCAGAAAGATATAGATAGAGTAGTTGCATGGAGCAAAGACAATCTATTGGAATTTAATACAGCAAAATGCGTGACTATTACTTTTTCCCGTGCACGCACTCCACTTCTGCATAATTACGAAATAGAGGGAGCGCCAATGACTAGAGTCGAAGAGGTTAGAGATCTGGGGGTGACTCTAAACTCTGAGCTGAAGTTTCGTAATCATATAGAGAACTGCTGTAAAAAAGCGTACAGGAATTTGGGGTTCATGCTTCGTACAGTTAAAGGCTTTACGAATATAAATGTTATAAGGGTATTATACAACGCAATAGTAAGAAGCCATTTAGAAGGAAATGCAGTCATTTGGTCTCCGCATGAAACTAAGTATAGCCTCATGTTGGAGAAAGTACAAAATAAATTTACTAGAAACCTTTATAAGACCTTATTTGGGGTGTATCCATATTATCCGTTAATGTATCCGAGCCTATTCGTCTTAGGTATGGTCGGGTACAATGAACTCAGAGTTAGGAGGGAACTAGCACTAGTCATATATATGTTAAGGATAATTACATGTAAAATTCACAATGCCGACTTACTAGGGCACGTGCAATTTTATATTCCGGATAAGTATGTTTGGCGAAGACGACGACCGCCGTTGTTGCTGGTACCTCGCGGTCGCACCAACTTACTTAACAAGGCACCATTGACGCGTGCGCTTTGTATTATTAACTCTATTGCTACTGAATCTGATATTTTTCATTGTTCTCTGAGTGATCTCACAAAGGTAGCTTTAAATATTATATGCTATAGGATTAATAATAGGATAAATCTTTAGATAATAAGATAGAATAAGTTTTTCACTATTGTATTAGGATTACCTGTGATGATAGTGATTAAAAAATAAATAAATAAATAAATTTTTTTAAGCTTTAAACGGTTGAACTCGTTTGTAAATATTTTTTTAAGCGTCGTAAATAAGTGATGTTTTAAAAGATACTTTCTTTGTTTAAAAAATTAAAAGTGCGTACGTACTAAGTACACACGTTAGTGTGAACACAAGTGAAACTTCTTAAACAAACTAATTTTTAGGTCTTGTTTATATTTATACAAATCAAAACTTTAAATTCCGAGGCTTAGAATGAGGGAAAGGGAAGATAACATATCTTCCTTCAAGGAATTTAATGAAATTAATTGTCATTAAAATATAAAAAGTGTCGAAAATTAATACAAATAATTTATTATTCTCAAATGACGAATTGTAAATATAAACGACACGTGTTTTGTTGTCAATATTATAAATATTTAATAAATTTTGTTTTTAAATTAATATTTAGAAAAGACAATTTATGAAATATTTTTATTTTACATTTTATGAAAAATAGTATGTTCAATTATTAAATGACGAGTGGCAAATTAAAGTGCCAAATGTTATTTGTAAATATTAAACTACCTAACCTTCAAACTAATTAGCATAAAAACGCTGCATATCTTCGTGACGCTAATCACGCGTTTCTTCCGTAAAAATTTCACCCTCATGCGCCTAAAGAAGTTTCACTTTTAAAATCCTGTTTTCTATGAGTGAGGAAATATGTGCTGTACTTTACTTGTTTCTATTATTTACTTATTATTGCTGATAGGTTTGCGCTTAACTGTGATTTGACGTTATGGTAAGTTTATTTATTTATTAAAGAACAAAACCTTGGTATCATTAATACATAGAAACGATGATCCAGCAGAAGTATAACCTGTCTTGTAGTGATCAACTTTCGTAATGTGTATATCAAACTTGTAATATAATAATACGTTAGAAATACTTGTAAAGTGTCCAAGGCAAGAGTACTATTATTGCTGCCAGCTCTTATCCTATAATGTTATATAAATATAATGAATTAAAACATACCATAACGTGCCTTCGTCGTATATAACTATAATGAGATATAAACAAATTGGTACAACAATTTCTTATTTCACAGGTGTCATGTCGTGCCATTAATTAAGAGGCGTCCATCCGCCTGGTTACGAGACATACCGGTTTTAGTAATGGGAAATTATCTTATTTTTATATACTTCTACTTAGTATAGTCATAAGTTTTGTCATATTAATAGATTTTCATTATGATGTAATGTAACCTTAATGAAATTTATTCATACCGTTATTATAAATGTGAAAGTAACTTTATCAGTTTACTGACTGTTACTTCCATTTGCCTTTTTTTTCGCTGCGAAATATATTTGCGCACCCCTGGAACGGGGCAGGGAGTGTGGGACTCGCCGGCAAAGCCAGAATACCCACCAAAACCCAGCGACATCCTCCTCACCCTGAATTAGGAGTTTCAGAGGCTCCCTTGCGCATTCACTTTGATACTCCCGGATGAAACAAACTAAAGATGTTGAAGGAGGAGACAAGAGGCGTTCGTAAAGACACCTCCTGCCGCCCAGCCTTCTCCTTCAAGGGGGAGCAGCATCGGCAGCAGCTTCCCGTACTCGCTATATTGCCTCCTTCAAAGAAATGACGGATTCGCAGAAAGAGGCAAGTGCATTCCATTCTATTTCACTCTCTAGCATGGCGCCTACTATACTTGGCAGTGAGACTACTGCTCCGATGAGGGACACCAGAGGATGTCGCTGTGGTCCCCAAGCGGGACATTCTACCACAGAGTGGGCCGCTGTAGAGACAGGTGCACTACACTGATGACAGATAGGAGATTCTTCACGTCGTGTTATCTGATGCAAGTACTTTCCGAAACAACTGTGTCCGGTCAGTACTTGCACCAGCCTAAAAGTAAGCGATCCGTGCCGCCATTGTTCGAGACGAGGACGAATCGCCTCCACGGTGATTACATTCGCACTTAGAGACTCGAAATCCTCCACCCAAGCTTGAATTATGATCCTGTCGGCAAGGGTCCTGACTCTTTGGACCTCGTCAATTTCGAGACGGTCATCTCCAGACTTTACGGCAACCCTGCACTGTTACGTTTACTTCCATTTACCTAATGCGATGACCTGCTTAACTAAATGAGCAAACTAGGAAGAACTAGCTAACTATCGGGAATCTAACGGATGTCTGAAGAATATCACCGGCTAATCAGCCTTACCTCAAGTCCTTTACACTTAACGAATTAAATAACGTAAGACGAAAAGAGAAGACTCTTCGAAGAAGTGGTGAATCAAGTTCATGGTATTCAAAAGTACGTGCGTACAAAGTACACATTTCAGATGTGAAACTTCTTTGGCAAACCAGTTATTAATTTATTTATATTTATACATATTTAAAACTTGAGATTTCCGAAACTTAGATGGAGGAAGAAGGAAGATATGTCAGGAATCTAATTGTCATTAAAATATTAACGGTGTCGTAGATTAACACAAATAATTCATTGAAATGTGAATAAAAATGGCACGAGTTTTTTTGTCAATATTAGAGATTATTAATAAAGTTTTGTTTTGAGTTGAAAAGAGAATTTATGAAATAATTTTGTTTTATATTTCATGAAAAATACAGTATAATAGTACATTAAATAATTAAATGACGAGTGGCAAATTAAAATGCTACATGTTAGTTGTAAATATTAAAACTACCCAATCTTCAAACGTATTAACATAAAAAACGAATAACGCGTTTGATTCGTAAAAAAATTACCCTCATGCGCCTAAAGAAGTTTCACTTCAAAAAGATCACTTCCAGGATTTAGGGTACCTTTGATGCAAAGATATAATTTGTAAATGAATATCTAACATTTTGATATACTATCAGATGGAGGCTATGAAAATGAGTTAAGCTTCAATCCTTTTAATGTAATATAAAGTTAATGTTAATAACAGTAACAAAATAGTTTCTTGTCGATTTCTTTTCGGTAGTATCAACTTTCCAATCAAATGACAGATGACCAACGGACAGACTATTGAAGAAAGAGAAGGAAGAGTTTATTAAGTTACGTGAATAAAGGTTATATTGTGTTAAAGATACCTTATCTTCTGTATATATTAGCTCTATATATGTATTATCTATATCTATGTTGGAAAGCAAACAATTAGTAACTTCCAAACCTAAAATTCTTCATATTTTTGGACACTACATTATATTTTGTTGCTAAAGACATTGACTTTAGTGGCATTATCTTAAAGTTTTTAAAACATTATTTTGTTCCTACATGTATGCGTGGACTATGAGAAAGCCTTCGATTCGGTGAAAACACGGGCCGTGTTGAGATCTTTACAGAGATGCCGAATTGACCACCGGTACATACACGTGTTGAAGTGCTTATACGAAAACGCCACCATATCAGTCCGTATACAGGACCAAAGCACAAAGTCTATCCAACTGCAACGTGGAGTGCGACAGGGAGATGTTATCTCCCCGAAGCTCGTTACTGCGGCGTTGGAAGACCTCTTCAAGCTTATGGAGTGGAACAGACTGGGCATCAACATCAATGGCGGGTACATTACTCATCTACGGTTTGCCGACGACGTAGTCATTGTGGCAGAGACTCTGGAAAATCTCAATGCAATTCTCGATGACCTCAGCAGAGCTTCTTGACAGGTGGGCCTAAAAATGAACATGGATAAGACGAAAGTTATGTCCAATATACTTGTTCCGATTCACCCAGTTATCGTTGAGAACTCGACACTCGATCCAAATCGGTTGGGCCTACGGATCGGAAACGTGGTCGCTGACTATGGCCCTCATTCGAAAGCTCAGTCACTCAGCGTGCGATGGAGAGGGCTATGCTCGGAGTTTCTTAACCCGATCAAATCAGAAATGAGGAGATCCACAGCAGAACCAAAGTCACCGACATAACCCTACGAATCGCGAACCTGAACTGGCAATGGGCGGGGCACATAGTCCGAGGACCGATGGACGTTGGGACCCGAAGATACTAGAGTGGCAACTCCGCACCGGGCGCCGCAGTGTAGGTAGACCTCCCACATGGTGGACCGACGATATAAGGACGGTCGCCGGTAGCCGCTGGAGCCAGGCGGCATAAGATCGGGCCTTGTGGGCATCATTTCGTGAGACCTATGTCCAGTAGTGGACGTCTATCGGTTGAAGCGACGACGACGACGACGACATGTTTGCTTCGTCGTCGATATATACTTACATATATAAATACGTGTTTGTGTACCAGCCTCTAACGTTTCTAACAAAAATTTTGCCAATTGTCTTAAACATTATTTGCCTTTTGTTTCTTGTAGTTTTAAAAAATTTCAATACACCACACCACAGAACAAACATTTAATTAAAAAAATGGCTCATCTCATATCATTTAAACTCTTATGAGCCCCAGTGATGTTAACTAAAATTTAACTAACGTCAAAGAGGTAATAAAGTCGTACTTCCTCTATATTTTAAACATTAGAGTGCAGCTTGCAAAGAAATTTTGGTTGAATCAAACAGAATGTAAAGAGGACTTTAAAGTGAAATTACATTCAACATTTCGGAATTCTCATTTGGTCGTGTGTCGCAAAGGGAACATACTTTTAAATGTTTTATACGTTTCCTAAGGAACGGTCATCTTTAAATACATAATTAACTTACTGTGCTTTAAACTGTAACTCGAAACTCATACAAAGAAGCCTCTGCACCATCTAGTGAGACGGAGACTGTAGGAAAGGGATTATTTTCGTTTAATCCCCCACAGACTTTCAAACTTCGCAAAACTTTGTTTCAAAACAAAGTTTGTAACAAATTTGTCGGCAATGCATTCATCACTGTTCAAACTTGAGGATACATTTTCGAAGTTTCTTTTTCACAACCCCTTTGACATGTATATTTATCGCATTACTCAATCAGACATATTTCTGGCATTATATCTACCATCTGCTTGTTATTTAATAATATTCTAGTTTAGTGACTCATATTTTTTTCGATTGCTATTCGTTCACACTCTACCCATATACAACTTTATCAAATTTAAGAGTACAATCGTTTGTATTATTATTTATCTACTTTCTGTTAATACCAATTTTAATACAGTATTTGAAATTATTTTGCAAAAAATGGTACTATACCATGTGTTAAAAGCTGACATCTATGATTCCTTCCATGTAATGAGTTTCAGAAATTCGTGCTAGATGGTCTAAGTATTTAAAAACTTACTTTTTAATACAATATATAAGTCATTTCTTAAGGTATAAGTGGTAAAGCTATTACAGCTTGTTATTCCCAGTAATTTTTACGTCCTCACCAGTGCGATATAGCAATAGCATTACCTGCGCTTCGTTGTGTAAATGAAGGAACGGGAAGCCCAAGAGATGAAGGTGGAATGGGCAGACAAGTAGCTCTATTAACCGGCAACGCGGTGACAGTATCATTGGTTCTACAAAAATCGATCAAAGCGATCTCATTCATTTCTATAAAAAATAACAATAACGCATTATTTCCATCTTTGCATTACATTAGAAGTTGAATTACCAGAAGTTCTTATGCGAATATCATTCGGTCACCTTTATAAGTGTTATTTAGCATAAAACCCAATTAGGCCTACTCTAATAAAAGAAATACTTTGTATACAATATTTATTCAGATTCAAAAACAATTTTTTCTCTCATTTGTTAAAGAAACCCTTAAAGCCTTGACCGCACACATCGTCCCACATTCAAGCATAAATCAGTCAAAATTTTTTATTCGATTTAAAGCAAAATGATTCTTATTTCTATATATTAAGGATTAGATTAGCAGTCATTCGTGCAGATGTCATGTCAACCGCTCCCTACGCATATACAATGATTTAATTCTAGGTATAGAGTGGACTCGTGGCGCAACATTATCTTACTGGTCAAAGAAAAATATCTAAATACAGTGCAATAAAATGAAAAATAAAATTAATGAAATTCTAGCTAAACAAACTGATCACTACAGTATTGAGGCAATAAATATGCCAATATGTATGCTATAAAATCATATATATCAACGTTAATGTAGACGAAGATACTGACCACTACAGCAATAAGGCAATTAAAACGCTAATACGTATGCATGAAACATTATATATCGACATTAATATAGACGAACAAACTGATCACTACAGCAATGAGGCAGTTAGTATGCCAATGTGTATGCAATAAAATCATATATATCGACATTAATGTAGACTAACATACTGACCACTACAGCAATGTTTTGTTTTTGGCCAACTGTAGTATATGAGTGGTAATCATAAAAAAATTACTGTCTATGTAAATTTTCTTTTTGATCGGTTTTTCACGGAATATCGGTCAGATGGCGCTCCATTCGTGAAATAGGGCTACAGCTGGAAACCGACGTCGTGCTGTGCTGCCTTTTTGGGGGCTGTGTGGAGGTTGCGCAGCATTTGAATCACTTGCTGTGGTTTAGATGCTGCGCAATCAATCAATTTGTTTAATAAATTAAACTGTTAATTTGGAATATGTATGTCAGAGTGCAACAGTCTGTGGATTGCTGGTCCGTGTTCAATAGTCTGTGGAACGCTGGCACCATCTGTCTATCGGCGTGGGGCAGAATCAATAAGTGACAGTTCGGCGCGTCTCTCAGTAGTTCTCGGGTGACGGCCCGCCGGTGCGTTCGACTTTTGAGACTGTTGCGTCCCTAGCTATTATTATTATTGAGTTTATGCAAATTGATATCGGGAAAATTAAATGATTGAACATTATAATCTGAGTTAATTAGTAAAGTGTTTGATTGCACCAACATTACCCAACAAATGCCCACAGTATGGAAATTATGGATGCCATTAATGACGGGTAGCCCTGCAATCCTATGCTTTGTCATTTCCTTCTCTCTTATTCTCCGAAACACACACAAACACACACATACACAAACTTATATATATATATATATATTTGTAAAACACAGTTCTAACTAAAGTTTTCTTAATTTTTTTCTTTCAATGATGTAGTTAATATGCCAAAATGTATGCAATTATACGACATGTATATCGACATTTATATGCGTCCGATAATGCTATTAAGCTCTAATGACAAAATCCCATTTGCTCGTTTTATTGGTAAAACGCTTTCCCCCATAATCACATGATGTAGGTCCGTCACACGTCACGTGACCGGGACGGGAACAAATTGAATTTTTCACGAAATGCCCAGTCGTATTACCGACAGGCGGTGACGCTGTCGTATCAATTTATACGACAAATTTCATATTTTCCGCACGAATTTTTTCTAAGATTTCGAGTAGATTGCTGATAGCACACTTATTGCTTTCACTTACATTTATATATAAAAAAAGTGAAAAGTGCGCGCGTACAATGTACACATATCAGAAATGAAATTTCTATGGCAAACAAATTTTTTTAAGTCGTGTTTATATATATGTTAACGCAAGTGTATGTAATTCGTCATTGTATACAATTCCTAGGAAATGTATGTAATTGCTAATGCCATTCGAGCTTACCCTGCAAAAATAAATAGCTATATGGACTGACAAATCACTTTGACATTTATAATTACTAAATTATCAGACTGATTACTTGCAAAATTAAAAGATTTTATGAGAATAAATATAAGTTGATTTAGTGGTACGTTAAAAGTTAATAGATAGTTGATTTTAGAAGTTTTAATTAGTAAGATAATATGAACATCGTATTATTTTACGGCACGACTGTTACACGATTGTCTCAATTGTAAAAAGTGTTATAATAAAAAAAATAATATTAACAACGTGTTTTATTACAGAAAGCATTCACTTTATACATTTTCTAGGATATCTACATAGATATTCCAACCAATTTTTCAAACAGTACTTTATACATTTCCTAAATAGTATCGGAATTGTACACAATTCCTTGATTTCATACATTTCCGGTAACATATATACAAATCTAAAACTTTAGATTTCCGGGAGTTAAAAAGAGGGAAAAGGAATATATGTCAGAAATTTAATTGTCATTAAAATATTAAAAGTGTCGAAAATTAATAGAAATTATAATTTTTTTTTTTTTAATTTATTGTTTCGATATTTTCATTAAACTGTTTCAAGCTCTCGCACTACAATTTTTGGCATTTTAATAATTAATTTAAATAATTAAAGAGAATTATTAAAATTCATTTATTTTATGAATATTAAATTAAAATTTCTCGTGATTTTTTGTAATTTTATTTATGAAATATAATTATTTTAAATTTTATGCAAAATAATTTATTGAAATCTCAAATGACGAATTGTAAATAAAAATGCCATATGTTTTTTGTTAATAATAGAAATTATTAATTAAATTTTGTTTCTGAATTTAAAATTTAGAAAAGAGACTTTATGACATATATTACGAAAAACATACATACATACATAACATCACGCCTCATTCCCATAGGGGTAGGCAAAGACAACATCCTTCCACTTGCCACGATCCTTGCATATCTCCTTCGCTTCTTTCATTCTCATTAAACCTTTCATACAAGTTTGTCGGTTTAGAGTACTCTTGACCTGGCCGTTATTTAAAATGTCCTGGATTTGGTCCAGGAACGTTCGCCTCGGTCTTCCCCTTCCAACTTTCGCATTCACTCTTGACTCATAAATCCTTTTTGTCAGTCTCCTTTCATTCATTCTCTCTACATGCCCAAACCATCTAAGCATACCTTTCTCAATTTTAGTCACTACGTCTTCTTTTATACCACAACGTTCTCTTATCACACTATTTCTTACTCTGTCACTCAGTTTTAATCCACTCATGCTTCTCAACGCTCTCATCTCTACCGCATTTATTTTACTTTTGTGATTCTTCTGCCATACCCAACTTTCACTACCATACATAAGTGTTGGCACCAACACTCCAGCATGCACTGCCAGTCTAGCCCTTTGAGACACCATCTGGCTATTCATAAAAGCATGCAGAGCACCATTTACCATATTCCCTGCATTCACTCTCCTTTCGATATCACTTTCACATGTTCCATCTTTTGTAAATTTAGATCCCAAGTATACAAATTCTTTCACCTCTTCCACTTGTTCCCCATCTATCAAAATATTGCCATTCATCATAGATTCATCTCGTTCAAAAAGCATAACTTTCGTTTTGTTTACATTCACTTTCATTCCTTTCCCTTTCAAAGCTTCATTCATAATATTTAGCATCTCCTGAAGCTCGTTAGCGGATGACGCAAGTATTACTTGATCATCAGCGTAGAGTAAACATTTGATGAGTAATTCATTCATTCTTAACCCATACATACTTTCTTTTAAATCTGTCAAACATTTATCCATGAAAAGGTTGAACAGCCATGGTGACGCAACACATCCCTGTCGAACACCTCTTTCGACAGGAAACCACTCCGTGTACGCTCCGTTTATTCTGACACAGGCACTAGAACCCTCATAGAGAGACTTCAATGCTTGGATCAGACAACCGCTCACCCCATACGTAGATAACGTTGACCACAGCTCATTCCTCACCACTCGATCATAGGCCTTTTCTAAATCTACGAACGCGCAATAAACTTTTTGGTGTTTAGCCAAACATTTTTCAGTTATGCACCGTAAAGAAAAGACCTGATCCGTACATCCCATTCCTCTTCTAAATCCCGCTTGCACGTCCCATATTTTCCCATCAGTTTCATTAATCACCCTTTCAATTAATATCTTTGCATACAATTTGCCGACGACACTAAGAAGGCTGATACCGCGGTAATTTTTGCACTCCTGCTGTGACCCTTTTCCTTTATATAGAGGGACAATTACGGCCTTGCTCCAATCTCTTGGGACTTGACCTTTCTCCCAGCATATATTGAAAAGGCAGTACAGCTGAGCTACCACAATCCCGCGGCCAGCCTTCAGCATCTCGACTGACACTCTGTCATACCCAGCAGCCTTACCTGATTTCATACCTTTCATCGCTTTCATGATGTCATCCATACTAATCTCGCTATCACTTGTCTTACATTCATATTATGAAAAATAGTGTATTAAATTATTAAATGACGAGTGGCAAATTAAAAAGCCACGTGTTATTTATAAATATTAATATTACCTAAACTTCAAACCAATTAGCATAAAAAACGCTGCACAGTTTTGTGACTCACTCAGTCATTGTTCGTTGGGTTCATCGCAGCATCCTGCGGGATATAGGCCTCGGGCATTCAGTAAATGCCCGGTACTCTTTTTTAGATCTAGATCTCGCCGGCGACACCAGCGAGTCCATCTTGGTCAATTCCGAAGGGGATCTGGTCCGGGCGTTGCTACTGCTACGGCGTCATCTTCACCGCTATCCCCTACGTCTGGTGGTGGTGACAGCAGGAGCTCACGAGGCAGAGGACGCCAGTGTTTGCCGTTCTTTGGTACTGGCTGGCAATGCATGTGTGTGCGGAGAGTTATTCGCCAGGCGGAACATTCTTCTCGGAAGCTGACGAACACCTCCACGGTGGGCGTCCTGGTATCACGATGTAGGCACTTATTCTGCTGGACTTAAATACTGTAATTAAAACCAATTTGTATTATTTTATTTTATTTTTTCAACGATACATAACAGAAAAAATTAACTGGGAAGATACTCGTATTGTAATGACGAACAATAAAACGTATTTTCACAGAAGCAATGAAAGTGGCTTTTTTAAAAGATTCCTTATTCGTTAATGCTTATAACTTTACTATTTATGTACGATCTATATGAAATGTATATATATATATATATATATATATATATATATTTGATTATATGAGTAAGTTTTTTATATTTATTTATGTTTAGCCTAGCACACCTATCACGTCCCATTTAAGCAATATCTCTAACCCAAAGGTTGCCTGGTAGAAATCACTGCGTTTGCGATAAGGCCGCCTATTTGTACATTGTTTTCTTTACTCTTTTACCTTGTTTCTGTTCTATGTTTTCTGTGTGGTGTACAATAAAGCATTTTCTATCTAGCTATCTATATATTTTGGTCAGAGAAGTACGATATTCCGCAAGATCTTATTTACGTACTTATGTACGAATACTGCTACTTCATATGAAGACAATTATAGATTAGGATGTTATATAAATATAGCCAAGTAATCGTATAGCTGTAAGTGAAATAAGCTGTTCAGTACACGGTATGTCCTACGGCTACAGCTAACGAACGTGCCACATGCACTTGATGCTAATGCAATCAGCAATCAGTGACGACATGCGTGTGTAGTTTCTACTACTCGAACGACTGAGCTAGGACAAATTAATTATTAATTTTCATATCTTATTGTTAGTTTGTCAAATCACCTGTGCGTTTTAGTGTTGCAAATCAATAAAGTTTGTTGGTGCGATATGCTAGTATTGATGCGATATTGTAGATGTTACCATAGCACAACAAAATATAAATATTGCACATTATTATAAAATGCTTGTCCAAAAGTATCGCCATGGTCACCTAAAATGAAAAAAATATAACTCATGAAGAAATACATTAAAACCAAAGTTGAATCAATCAAGAACACATAAAATTATTGTTTTTTTATCTAAAGAAAGATATAATTGCATACTACTGATACAGTTTTGCACTTTACATTGAACACTGAAATTGGGAAAACAACCTGTGGGAAAAGATTCAATTGATATTTAAAATTATAATGTTATTGAAATAAAAATCAAAATTTACGACAAAATTAAAAACTTACTTAAGTCTTCATAATAATTGGTTTGGTTAGATGATTTTGATTATGATGAGATTGAATTATTGTCAAAAATTTATTCGTGGCTAAATATTATATGAATACAAACACGTTTGCAGCACACACACACACACACACACACACATGCTCCCACTGTCTTACTACAACCAAGTCTTACTCATTTTATCTTTTAATTCAGCTTTAATTCTCTTAATTTTACGTACGAAATATAGCAATGTAGCCAGGATGAGCGGTGTTTTCTGATACAATTATAGTCTAACAATACCTAAAAGAAGACACCACTCGTCAGGTAGTTACCTAGTATGTTTTGGAAATAAAATTAGTTATAAATTTTGTATTTTAATAATTAATCACGCTTTCAGCTAGCAGTATCACCCGCTAAGTTCTGGGTTCCGTGGTAATATGGGGTAATTCTTACATACTATCATAATTGTCTATAACTTTAACTTTTTACATAACTTTTCGAAGCGGTATGCAATGCAGAAACAGAACTTTAATTTGATTCTTGAATTATAAATGGCGGAACTATGTCGACTTTCTTTGATAGTTATTATATGTGAAGTTGTGGCTACTGTATTATTTCACTTATCTATTTTTACTTGTTAAATGAAATGCTTAATTTTTCGTCTATATTGTGATGAGGATTTTTATATAATTTTTTAAGTTTGCCTAAGTTCCTAGTTGCAGAGGATTCAATTTACACTGCAGCGACACGACGCTCGCTATCGTCGTCGGTCACCACACTTATTACGTCGTTAGCTCTGTTTGCTATTCCAGTTGGTGCTTCTCTAATCATAGCTAATTCTAACTGGATATTTGCCTTCTTACAGAAGAACCCACGTTTGAAGCTTTTTTTAGAGCTTTATGAAAACCTTTCTACTAAGCTACATATAATTAACTATCAATACGTTTCGGTAAAAGTCCCAGAAGGCGTTCTAGATCTGTTACTTGATAATTTTAGAACCTTTTTAATAGAAAGTTAATTGAAAAAGTAATAATTTTAATATTTAAGATAAAAGACGTAGAGATATGAAGTTAATAAATCTAAATCAACTAAATTTACCCTGTAATGATGATGATAAAAATTATTATTTTTTTTTATACTGTATATAAGACTGTTGCTGTTAAACTCTATCTAAAACTAATATGTCCAATTATCTTTGGAACACGATTATATCGTGAGGAAACTTACATCTCCTAGGCAATAGTTGGTCTTCTTTCTAAAATTCCTCTCTTCTGTGGGTCAGGAGACCGTCTTTTTTATAGAAATAATATATTAAATACATTGTTTTACCTTATCTACCCGATTTTTTCGGCACCGTTACAAATCTTTCACTAAGTCGCGGATATCTGCTAATCAAAAATCACTCAGCGACAAAAATGCGTTGCCCACCATTTACAAATATAAACAGATGATGAGGCAGTCACCACGCGAAACACTTTCACGTGTTTCTCACTAATAACAAACAAAGGATATGTTCCGATATGCACTGTAAACTTTGGGAAAAATTACTTTCGTTATGGACTGACAATATAAATTCAATTGTTCTTTATTTATGTAACCCTTTACAGTACTTTCAAATCAGTCAAATATAAATGTTTTCTCAAATTTATTAAAATGTACGCGTAATGAGGATATTAAAGAATAACTTATAATCAAGAGTCAAAAAGGTTCCTTTGTCCTGAAAAGAGACCACAATAAATTCGGTCGGATATTATTATATTTTTTATCATCATCATTACAATATTATATGAAAATCAGAGCAAAACATTGACAGCCACAGTTTCTTATCATCTAAGTAATCTTTCAAATTATAGAACGGTTATTCAATTATTTTTTTCAACGAAGAATTTGAGAATGATACATTTTCTAGAATATTACAGTATCATTGGAAATGCATGAATTCATAAATCGACTCACTTTTGCACTATGAGAACGAGCGTTTACGAGTTTTGTCAATGTTTTAGTTCTTGTAATAAAGTTTCATTTATAAAAAGTGTGCATGTTCACGTAAAGTCATTGATAAATTCTGTAATATAATTTTATTTCAAATTCATCTTTCTATATATGATTCAGTAAACATATTAACACATACATCCCTCTCGTAAAATGGAACGTAACGCATTACACTTTTCCTTCCGTGATATAATATGCTGTATCGTTTCAATAATCATGAACTTCATTGGATAAAAATTAATGAATTATTGAAGATGACTTTTAAAGTTTTATCAGTCGTTCGAAATTGGTTCTCTCCTCATAATATTCAGTTCTCAGGATAATATCGTGACAGTATAATGGACTGCCTTTTTTTAAACAAGAACCATTATAGCTTACTATAAAGAATACAATAAGTTCCTGTAGACCTCTTTTAAAAAAACAATACGTATTAATTGTACCTTCCTTATACATATATGAGGTGTGCTTGTACGTTAAAACACATTTAGACCAGTTTAAAAAACGGTATGGTGGGACGCAATTAAAACGATTTAGATTTGAATATAAATTAGTAAGACTGGTAAAATTTATAAAAATTACGCTCTAAAAGAAGTTAATAACATTAAAATTTATAAACAAAAAATTGTTAATATCTAAAAGTTATTACTAAATTACAGACTAATTAAATGAAAATCAAAATAAATAAAATAAGTTTTTAAGCTTACTCATACTGTTTTGTTACGTTTCATCCTAAACTATAATATGTTAAACAAATGTTAATGTGACTATACGTAACTTATAGAAAGTTAAATATCTGCCATAAGGATGAAACAATTATTTCAAAATGATATCATTTTATCTTGATATAGATGTTGCACAACATTGTATGGTAGATTGTGCGTTGTACACTTAAACTTGCAATAAATATATTTGATTTGTTTTAAAAGGAGTGACGTCGCACATTACAGTGCATATCGGAACAGGCCAACTTTAAGAACAAATGCTACACTCGTAGCGTTACATTCACTAACCACATTGCCAGTCACGTAAAAGATGTCGGACTTGAAGAGGTGCTCGAAATATGGATATTTTTCGTGCCCTTTTAAAGCAATCGTATATGTCATCTGAGCAAATAGGTGAACAAGGGTAAATATTGATCCAATGGTGTTCTTACAATAACAATTTTTTACCAACACTTTACTGAACCAGGTAAGATGTCGTATCGTTTCAAACATACAGGTCTGGAAACTATAACGAATTGTTGTATGTAACTCCTGTCTTAATTAATTGTTATGGTATTCTTGACTTTCCGGCTTTCCATTGTAAGTTTTTTTTTTAATTGTAACCATTCCAATACAATTAATGAAGGAAACTGAAAAATAATTAACAATACTACCACTGGATAACTCATTTTGAAACTTGTTTAAAAGAACTTGTAAACCATTGAAAAGTCCAATTTTACCCAATATTTTACTTAAAGCCTTTCAATATTTCATATTTTAAAAATTTCTGCGATCTAGTTGTTAATTAAACAAGATATATCAGATTTATATCTGAATTTAACTGCTGGTTATCTTTTACACGATATAAACCAATTAAATTCTCACTGCTGTTCACAGGCCTTCTCACTCGTAGGTGAGAGGGTTTCAGCGTATTAGACCCACCACGCTGTTCCACTGAGGGTTGGAAAGCTAACATATCGCGTATTGTTAAAACATTATCCATATCATACTTATCCAATGTTTCGACCATTGTACCATAATCTTTGTAGTAAAATTGTACAATACTTCGTTATTAATTGTAAGCATCCAATATTTTTTTGTATATAGTAAACAGAATAACTTTATTTTAAAGTACAGTAAGGTATAATGATCTTACAAGAATTTCTAAATTTGTTCATGTTTAATGAACATAGTAATAGTAGATAGACTATCTATTAGTGTAAGGCTAAATTGGAGTTATTTAAACTTAGTAAATATCATAACGTTGTAAGAAAAGTGCAGTGATAAGTGTATAAATTATGCATTTTTCTCAATGCAGCTTTCTGATGGTGAAAAAGAAATTGAAATCGGTCCAGTAGTTTATGCGTGAAAACATTAGAAACATATAAATGGAGAAACAAATGTTTTCTTGTTAGTTTAGATAAGTATAAACTAACTACAAGGGTAACTGTATACGTTTCTATAATTTTTTTTTTATAGCCTTGGCAGGCAAACGAACTTGCGGGTCACCTGGTGTTGAGTGATCACCGCCGCCCATGGACACCTGCAGCACCATAGGGACCACCGATGCGTTGCCGACCTAAGAGATAAGGATAATAACTATAAGGGTAACTGTATAGGTTTCTATAATAAACTCCCACGAGACGTTTTAGAGATGTCAATTAATAAATTAAAGTCTTTGTTAAAAGAAAGTTGATAGAAAAATCGTATTTTAAGTTGCAAGATTATTTAGACGATAGAGTGAAAACGCTGGAGTTAACGAACTGCTCTAATTTGAATTGAAATATAATAAAGTAATATGATATTGTAATGATGATGGTAACAAAAAACAAAAGACCCGACTGAGTTTGTTGTGGGCTCTTCTCGGATCAGGGCGCGAAGGAACCCTCGTAACTTTAGATTTTAAGTCGTTCTGGAGTACCATCATCAGACGTATATTATAATTAAAGTGTGGAAAAGAAAAAATATATACATTATTTGACGATTCAAAAATGCTGTAATATGCCTACTTGAATAAAGATATTTTTATTTGATTTGATTTGATATAGTAATTACGTAAAACATTTAGACGTATATGATTGTAACATATCCTAGAAAAAAATTATATATACTTTCAAAAGTCTTATTATGTTGCGCAATAATAAAATGTTAAATTATACAAAACGGTATTGCAAGAGAGCACGTAATTCTCGCCATGTTCCGGACTTTGCTCTACAATTACTATTCGTCCTCACACCAGAGGAAGCTGTCGCGACACCAATCAGTCGTGATGGATGAGGATCGATGACGACATCGATTAGGTACTTTCCCACCAATGTATTCGTTACTTGTTTTAAAATTTTAAATATAAATAAAAATGAAACGCCTTCGAAATGTAGTCTTACAAATATATTAATGTGCTCTAAAAAGTTTAAAATAATTGCGTGTTTTGTTTTAGAGCTCTTCGTATTCTTATATTCGTAGTCGACATCAAAAAAGGTTGATGTCGACTTGGCAGCTCCAGCACCACTCATACCTATAGCTATAGGTTAGCTATATATGTGGGTACCTAAAAAGATTCTGCCGAGTATCGTTAATTTACTCCTAAGAATTGAAGAGTTCCGTTACTTTGTCATGGATCTCATGATCAAAACCTAACTAAACTATAGTCAAACAATCCATGAATTATTTTAATCCCTTTCCAATAAAAAAACGAATCGTCGAAATCAGTTGGCGTGATCTTGAGTTATTCATTCCATTTGTCGCGCAGATGCTTAATCCAAATTTAAGACTTTTCCTGTTTTTTCATGGATGCCATCATCAGAACTGGACTCAAAGAAATGGAATCAATCATATAAAAAAAGAATCATCAAGATCTGTTCACCCAGTCGGAATATATGAGGTAATAAAAAAAAATACAGATGAATTGATAACCTCCTCCTTTTTTTTAAGTCGGTTAAAAATACATTACTTTCGGGTACTTTCGGCTGGGTGAACCGATTTAGATGATTCGTTTTTATATGAAAGGTGGTGCTTGACGTAGGGTCCCGTTTCTTTTAGTCCAGTTCTGATGATGGCATTAATGAAATAACCGTATAAATCTTAAATTTGCATTAAACATGTGCGGGATAAATGGACGATTAATTCAAAATCACGCCAACCGATTTCGATGATTCTTTTTTATTGGAAAGGTTATACTTCAACTGTTGATTTGTCATAGTTTGGTTAGATTCTGATGTTGGAATCCATGACAAAGTGATGGAACTCTTGAATTCTTAGGTCCCATTTTTTAAATCGGTTAAAAAGAACCGCCTTCAAAACAAACTATTCCAAATATATTAATATGCTCTAAGAAATAAAAAACAATTGCGTATTCTTTTTAGAGTTCTTCGTATTCTTATATGTATTTGGAGTCGGTGTCAGACAATATTTGGAATAGATTGATTTGAAGGCGGTTATTTTTTTTGTTAAAATTTTTATTTATGTTTTTTTTTCATTTTATATTACTAGGACCGTTTTGAGTTAATTTGAAATTTTAAAAATAAGCGATATCTTTGAAAATACGCGCAAAGAAAATAAAACACGTATTCTTAGGAAAGTCAACTTGATTCTTAGACTTAGAGAACAAACAGATGTTTTTTAAGGCTTATTGTAGTAATATTTAATGTATGTATAAACGGATATAACAAACATATTACTATGTTAATCTTACGCCTTATAATCTTTTAGGTAGGTGTAAAATCAGAAGCGACGAGCATACAGAAACAACACTGTACAAACAGACTGCAATACAGCAACATGCGAACTGTTGTCAACATGCCCACTTCCTCTCACAGTTTCCCGATTGAGTACAGTTTACGTTCAATACTAGCTTCGTTATTTCCACACCTCAAACTTTAAAACTACCAGCCACAAAAGATCCTTAGTACTACACTTTCTCCATTCATAAATAAGCTCTAAATCTAGTACATCAAAGTTGATTTTTAATAAACGAATGTTGCATTGTTTGCTTAAGCAAGCAGCCGGTTATATTTGACAGGTTTATCGACTCCTGAACGGTCCGTGGGGCGAACCGAACTCCTATAATATTAACGTGGTATCGACTTACAGAAATAAGTTGTGATGCAGTTGATATTATAGCTTATACTTCAGCTGTGCAGGTTTTATATTGAAAGTTTTGATAGTTAGACATCATTGGATATAGGATATAAAAAAGAAGAACCCCGGATGTTTCAATTTGGCTCTAAAAACTCAATAAACGCAAAAGTTTTCAAACTTAATTTCAATTTCATACGGTTTTCTGCATTATATATAACGATTTGAGTCATTTATTTTCCATATAACCTATTGTATTTTTAATGTTGGGGCTACCTTAAAAAATTACACTCTTCACAAATTTGTAGACGGTATTTTATATTATAAGCACATTCAGTGTAGCATTTACAGATGGTCCTCAAATAAATAAATAAAGGAACACGAATAAACGCTTAAGATTAAAATTAAGTCATTAAAAGTAGTAACTCCTCTTGTATGAGCCAATAAAAGGCGTATACAAAATTAAAAAGTATCTGTTTAAAATTTGACATAAAACAAATATACGAAGAAAGTACGACAAATATTATAATTATTAAATAAAATAACTGTTAAGATACATTAAATAAACTGCGTTAAATATTGAATTAGAATGCACACATTTTTATTTCTGAAGGATAAGTAGATTAAAAGAAAACATGTTAATACTATGATCAATCGCACTAATTCTGATATATGTACTACATATTCTCCTTTCTGGACAATTTTTCATGAATCTAGTGAGAGCGGAATATGGAATATTTAACCAATCTATTTTCTGGATGATCTGATGGGATATCGAGATATCTTTCAGATCTACGCACCCCGCCTGTGAGACAGACGGGAGTGTGGGACTCGCCGGTAGTACCAGAACACCCACTAAAACCCAGCGTAGCCCTCGTTTTTGGGAATAGAAGGACCAGAGGTTCGTTGTGGCATTCCACTCTGGCCCGCCCGAATGAAGCTGGCTCAAAATTGCGTTACAGGGGGAGGAGTTGGATAAACTTCTCCTATTTCCTATTCCCCTCCGTCCGGGGTACTGTGCTTCAGCAGCATTTGCCCTCTCTCTTTGCCGTGCCTCCTTTAGCGAAATGATAGTTTCGCAGAAGATGCCAACAGCAATCCAGGCCCGCTCGTTGACAAGTATTGCACCTATAATACCTGCCAGCGAGAGGCTTACACCGGTCTACGACGTCAGAAGATGACGCTGAGGTCCCCAAGCAGGATATTCCGCTACCGTGTGTCCACAGGAGCACCACACTCGTGGCAAGTGGCCAACGGCTCACAGCCAACGATTTGTTTCAGGTATTTTCTAATGTAGCCGCGACCGGTTAGCACATGCACCAAAAGGTAGGAAAGCACTCCTTGTCGTCTACCTAGTCATTGCTCCAAGTGGAATTATAACTATACTAAAGATATCTGAACAATTTGACATTGACTGAGCTTTACTAATTTTATGTCTGGTGGAGCTTCACTTAAAAAGATCTGACATTATAAGCAAGAGCATAAATTACTTTTCATTAATATACGTCAACGTAAAAGGGAAATTCCGAAAATATCAGTGTTAAAACATTGAGCTACAAACAAGCCTGTTTCGACGAGGTAGTCATATGTAGAAGGTACACTAAATATATGTTTACACCTTAATTAAATTAACTTTGTTATTCTATATTTACAAATGTAAAGGTATATTTTATTTATATTTTATATTACATGTGTACTCCGTTTAATATTAGTATGCATTATTTCTTTATACACCTCCCACATACTGTAGCACAACTTCCTTCTACTTAAGATTGTCTGGAAGAAATCGCTGACTGGCGATAAGACCGCCTTTTTGTGCGTTTGTTTTGTTATTACTTGTGCGTCTCTTATTCTTTGTATTTTTTTCTTTGGTGTATATTAAAGAGTAAATAAATAAATAAAGACAATTTGTCGTTGTCAAACTAATTTTTAAGGCTTGTTTATATTTATACAAATCTAAAACTTTAGATTTCCGACACTTAGAGGGAACGATATGTTAGGAATTTAATGAAATTAATTGTAATGAAATATTAAAAGTGTTGAAATCTCAAATGGCAAATAAAAATGTCACGTGTTTGTTGTCAATATCATAAATTATTAATTAAATTTTGTTTTTGAATTTAAAATTTGGATTTTCTCAATATTTGCCCGAAGTAGGGAAGTTGGCGGTGTGCTCCACCCCCGTGCCTCGGAGAGCACGTTAAGCCATCGGTCCTGCGTCTGATCTCTCTGGACGTATCGGTTTCCCGTCACATCGGACTATGAGAGTGAAGGAATAGAGAATGCACTTGTGTACTATGCCTGCCAATCCGCAGTGGAGCAGCGTGGTGGGTCTATGCTCTAAAAACCCTCTCTCCTATGAGTGAGGAGGCCAATGCCCAGCAGTAGGAGGTTAATGGGCTACTACTTACTTTTTTTACCTTTTCAAGGCTTCAGACGATTTTTTACAATTCAACAATTCGCTGGATATATCAGTAAAAACAAGATTTGAATAAAAAAAAGTCCTTCACACCTAATCAACTTAATCAAAGTCCTTCTCCACTTATAGTTTAATAGAAAAAACAAAATGATGGATGACAAAACAAACGCAGTACATATAAATTAGGAAGTAAGCCAAATTACAGTAATGCTGTAATGCGAGTAAAACAAGTTGCCGGCGATCCATCATCGCGCGGAGATGACACTTCTGGGAAAAAATGGGTAAGCGCGAAACAAATTCTTGTATAAATAATTCAGTAGGTTATTTGTCAAAAAACTGACACAAAACAAAGGGATTTTAGAAAAACTTTTTGAATTGAAATGGTATTTACTTACTCTAAAACAACGGAAGATTTTTTTTACCTTTCCATTTGTTGGCATCAATTTCACATTTACATGAATATGATTTTAATAACACTAAGAATAATAATCGTTGGTTGGGAGTGCGGGACTCGCTGAAAGAACGTAACGATCATTAAAACTCAGGGAAAGCTGCGTGATCCTTGAATGAAGAACCAAAGCTCACCGAAAATCATTCAACTTTGGCACCCCGAAATTCACATGCCTTCACGATACCTTAATGGTTCTCGGGATAGTGGATGGAGGCGGGCAAAACCCCTCGTCGAATAAAAGAGGCAGCCCTCTCTCTCTCTAGTGTCCCGTTTTACAAGATAATTGACTTCTAGAAGGTGGCAATTAACCTCCAGTTCGGGTCGTTGACGAGTATACAATATTTAAAACTCGATAGCCTAAGGTAGTTGAAATCTTTTTCATATTCAAAAATCTTTAGAAAGGTATATACAACAAACCAGTATATTTATAATTTTATATGGCGGAATGTAATAGTCTGTGGATCGCTGGTCAGTGTGCAATAGTCTGTGGAACGCTGGCGACATCAGTCTATCGGCGTGGGGCAGAGTCAATAACTGACATTCCGGCGAGCGTCTCCCCAGTTCACGAGTGTCGGCCCGCCGGTACGGTCGACTTTTGAAACTGTCGCGTTCGATATCGGGAACAATATAATCTGAGTTAATTAATAAAGTGTTTGATTGCACCAACATTACCTACCAAAGCCCACAGTATGAAATTATGGATGTCACTAATGACGATGTCGGCGTAGAACCCTACGCCCCTATACTTTATGCACCTTTATCTCTTATTCTCCGACATATATATAATCGAAAGTTTATAAGACATGTTAGATAACTCAATGATATGCGGGATATTTATTGAAAAAAAATCTTTTGTAAAATGTTTTTTTCTTAAACGTATATTCTGTTTTATTTGTTAAAATACTTGTAGCAGTACTTGTGTCATTTCACAAATTTTTACATTGAATACTCAAGTCTTGCGTAACCCTAAAACACTTGGACGATTGATCTTAATTCAATGTGTCTTGTTAGCGCTGGACATTAGGTATAAAGGGTTGAACAACATCATACGAATAGTTTACTGTTTAAAAGTATACTCATAAAATGAGTAAATAGAAGAATATATATATAAAACAAAGCAAAGACGTTAAAACACATTACACAATTATATATGCTGTGTAATAATTAAACGTTGAGAAAAGATACATTCAATTAAATTTTATGAACTCATTTTGTGCTAATCATATTTTGAGAAGTGGATTTGTTCACATTGTGTATTCTCTCCAAACTCTACTTAGGAGAGCTGTAATCAAGAGGGAGATTTTAATATCGACAATAAAAAGCCACGCGTAGTAAAAACTAAAATATTGTTTTAACAAAACTTTAGGATAATGCCGCTAAAGTAAATTTATATGATATAAATATGGCATCCAAAACTGTGAAATTTAGTCGATGAATGCGGTCATTATATTGTATTAAGAAAAGCAGTTCCCTTCTCATGAATAATTTTGGATTTGTGGGTTACTTCATGTTTGCTTTCCAACGTTGATATATATCGATGCTATATTACTGACCAGACCAACTAATTTGTTAATAAATATAATTCCTTTGAAATTTAAATGAATGATATTCAAAATATTATTAGATAGTACTTAATTAGTTTAATCTCCTTTAAGGTTAGTAAGAACTTATCTGTAAGTATAATAATGGTAAGTAGCAGCCCATTGACGTCTCACATTTTTTTATTGCTGACAGTTTAGCGCTTGACTGTGTTTTCACCGGATGGTAAATGATGATACAGTCTAAGGTGGAAGCGCTCTAATCTGGTAAGAGGCGATACACCCCCTATGGTTTCTTTTCTTTGTTTGGCGGTATGTTTTTGCTGGTAGGGTTGCAATTAGCCACGGCCAAGATCTCCATCCAGTTCAGACTCAGAAAAATTAGAAAATTCGTCCTATCGGGGATCAAACCCGAGACCTCTGCTAGCAAAGCGAGTACTTGCACCACTGCGCCAACGAGGCCGTCAACTGCTAGACTCAGGCCTCCTCAGTCATAGAAGAGAGGATTTCTTGAGCATAGTCCCAACAGGCTGCTCTATTGCATATTGGCAGGCATAGTACACATATGTAGATGCCAACACAAGTGCATTCTCTATTCTTTCCCTCTCATAGTCCGATGTGACGGCAATCCGACAAAACCGATCGACCGAAGGCTTATCATGCTCTCTGAAGTAAGAGGGTGAGGCACACCGCCAACTTCCCAACTTTGGAAAAATAACTAAGAATTTCTTAACTTAATTTCGTTTATTTAATTCGTCTGACGCGGCACTCGAACCCAGGGCCTGATGACTGTAACTGAACAAGCTGACCACTACATCAATGAGGCATTAAGTGTAATGAGAATGCAAATATTCTATAAATATTATTGTAGCGATTGATATTCAAGAGGAATCAGCTTAAAATATCCATCAATCTGACATTCGAATGCGCATACGCATACGTTTGCATACAAACAGATAAATTTGTCCATCGACGCCGGTTGCTGCCTCGTTTAAATAAACATGCTCATACCAAATCCGTTGGATTAAACACTCTGTCCATATATCAAATTAAGTTCAAACTCAATCACCTGAAATACAGATTATAGCAACATTATTTTCGAGTGATATTTAAATTCCATACAGTTTATTTCCTTTTTTTCGTTCTGTAATCATGTTGTTCTGCTTCTGGAATCACTTCATAAATACCATATTACCTTTCGGAGATTAGACCTAATGTCTTTTGCATTAGGGTTTTGTTTTATGTGGTGTTAAGTTTGTTTTGTTAAAGTTGGGCTCATATTGCATACGGGGCGGATGCTGCGGCTGATATTTTTAGAATAGAACGCATTGGACGGATGTGTGTACGAGGTGTAATATTGCAAGTAGCTAATGTGCTGTTGTGGTTTTTTTTACTATTCGATAAAGAAGAAAGTAGAGGAGGAGAGAACACACCTAATTGTATATTACAGACTAGCAGCCCGTCCCGGTTTCGCACGGGTAGACATAAATAGGTACAGATGTTTAAGTTATAAGCATGATAATTAAAACGACTATGAATTGACAAGTATTATGAAAAAGTGTGATTCCTAATACTACAATTAAGTAGCTCTGAAAAGAAATTTTTAAGTGAAGCATAATAATGTGTAAAAAAACTCGAAACATTCAATGTCGCTTGCGTCTACTGCGTAAGGCAACCTAGTTCATAATAGTCACCCCCTTCTCCCGCACTGCCCCTCTCTCGTCGAGTTAGTATTTTTATTTTAATTTCATGATAACTTTTGAATAGAATGTCAGATTTCAATAATTCAAAAAGTAATTATCAGGTATTGAGACAGTCTTAAATATTAAATTATATATTTGGTTAAAAATTTATAAATGGTATGGATAACACGGTCTGATTTTATCTGCATTTCTATCAATTTAAATGTAAAAGAGTAGTAATAGTGACGTAATTACAATAGTTAGACATATGGTCTCGCGAAGGTTTTTGTAGATATTGATATAATCTATAATATTGTACTCTTCACAGCGTATGCGATGAACGACATTTTATGGCTAATTTTTTTACACCTTCGGTTGGTTTTAATAGGAATTTCTAAAGATTTCTTTTGTAATCTAGTACTTAATATAGCCTATGTTACACAGTGATAATGTTGCTTTCTAATGAAAAAAGAATTATTAAAAGCGATCCAGTACTTTTTGAGTTTATTCTTTACATACAAATACAAATCTTTCCTCTTTATAATATTATTGTAGATAATACAAAAAGGATAGAAATTATTGTCTTGATTTCGTCTTAAAAATCGATTAACGCGGTCTGTCCGCATGAAAAGGTGTCAAGGTGCTCTACCACTCCATGGGACAAGTAGAAGTGAGTAGAAGAGATAACTTCAGTTCAATAAGTAAAAGCCAAGAAAGTAAATAGGTAAAAGAATTTACAATTACAATTTTTTTTACGAACGTTTATCGTTTATTAAAGATTTATGCTAGACCAACTTAAAGAGATATTATTAAGCACAAGGGTAGGTTGTAATTGCATTTCGATGGCCCCTAAGCATAAACAGTCGACTTAAAAATTAGACAATTTGACGTTTTTGTAGTATTCATGATTACATCACCCATTTACCCATCTAGGTATTGATTTTTTTACAGCATATACTTAAAACACTATACTTAAAAAGCTTATCAATCAAAAAGGAGAATAGTAATAGTAATTCATCTTTAAAAGACTGTCTCACCAAAATTAGGGTTTTATACTTGATCTTTTATCCCGCCGATTTGTAAGGTACAAAGCTACCTACAAAAAATTAAAAGTGCGTGCATACAAAGTACACGTGTCAGAAGTGAAACTACTTAAGCAAACTAATTCTTAAGTCTTGTTAATATTTATACAAATCTAAAACTTTAGATTTCCCAAACTCAGAGGGAGATATGTTAGGAATTTATTGGATTTAATAGTCATTAAAATATTAAAACTCGAAAATACAAATAATTTATTGAAATCTCAAATTGTAAACGTAAATTGTAAATAGAAATGCCACGTGTTTTTTGTTAATATTAGTAATTAGAAAAGAGAATTTCTAAAATATTTGTGTTAAATAATTTTATGAAAAATAGTGTATTAAATGATTAAATGACAAGTGGCAAATTAAAATGCATGTTATTTGTATATATTAAAAGGACCTAAACTTCAAACGAATTAGCATAAAACGCTGCACATCTTCGTGACGCTAATCACGCGTTTCATCCGGAAAAAATGTTACCCTCATGCGCCTAAAAAAGTTTCACTTCAATTACATGTATGTGCAAAGGAAAGGAAAGCAAAATATATATATTTTTAAATACTGTGCATATTTATTATATACGCATATATAATTATACTAGCTGAACCCGCGACTTTGTTTGCGTGGAATGTTTATTTGGTAACATTTTCATTAATTTAAGCAAATTGTTATATAAATACGAAACATACCCGCACTGCCCTTTGAGGATGGAATTTCCTTAAATTTTCTTTTGTTGATTTATTTATATCAAAAATAAAATTTCTGACTCAAGCTTTACATACCATAAAAGATATAGTTTGTAAATGTGAGGTTTGATTTGTTTTAATGTAAAAACATGAATATTTCTGGTTAACACCTCGCAACCCGTCTTGCCGGTGGAATTTCGTAAAATCCGTTCTTAGCTGACCTCCACTCGGCAAAAGGAATATTCCTACCAAGTTTCAAGTATCTACTAAGCCTTATGGTTCCAGAGATATCGTGATGTGTCAATAAATACATGGATACCTCTTTTATATACATAGACATGCATATTGTCCTTTAATATGACAAAAAAAATTTAATGGTCCAATCAAAAACACTAGGTATACTTTTAATGAAATTTTAATATTATTTCCTTACATAAAGAAGGGACACAGATTGCCACAAAGCTATAATAAGTTTTGCTCTATTTTGCTTTTATAATGCACCGTGTACTATAAAGAAATAGTAAATATATTCGTTTTGTAAACTGCTGAAATCCTACCAGTTACCACTTCAACAATTAAGCTTTAAAAAAGCAAAACATTTAGATGTTTCAAACCAAAAAAATAATTCCAGAGATAAAGTCGTTAAAAAATATAGCATCACGCCTCATTCCCATAGGGGTAGGCAGAGATAACGCCCTTCACCTTGCCACGATCCTTGCATATCTCCTTTATTTCTTTCATTCTCATTAAACCTTTTATACAAGTTCGTCGGTTTAGAGTACTCTTGACCTGGCCGTTATTTAAAATGTCCTGGATTTGGTCCAGGAACGTTCGCCTTGGTCTTCCCCTTCCAACTTTCGCATTCACTCTTGACTCATAAATCCTTTTTGTCAGTCTCCTTTCATTCATTCTCTCT
>JACTOM010000891.1:2589362-2744680 GCA_015832385.1 Elymnias hypermnestra
TGCTTGAATCAGACAACCGCTCACCCCATACGTAGATAACGTTGACCACAGCTCATTCCTCACCACTCGATCATAACCCATTTTTTTTAATCTACG
This sequence comes from Elymnias hypermnestra, assembly GCA_015832385.1. Taxonomy (NCBI): domain Eukaryota; kingdom Metazoa; phylum Arthropoda; class Insecta; order Lepidoptera; family Nymphalidae; genus Elymnias; species Elymnias hypermnestra. The sequence goes on from JACTOM010000891.1 coordinate 2,589,459, forward strand.
AAAGCGCAATAAACTTTAAAAAAGAAATGCTCGTAATTTTCATTTCCCACAGTCTATCGACCATCAGACTTATTTCTCTCTCGCGTAGTAATACATTAGTGTTTTATGAGAAACTAGTGCATAAAATCGCGTTAAGAAGGTACAAAGGACCGCCATTGTATTATGCGTGCACAAGTATGGCATGCGTTTTAACCTCACACCTTAAATGGGTCACGTCCTACTTAATACGACGCATATTTTACACAGAAACTAGAACATTCTTAGTGATTAAAGTTCTACACAATCTCATTATTCGTTGCGTTCCGTTTCATTAAGAAGGGCGAGAAAAAATTAGATCAACAAAATGTAAGAAAATAACAGAAATAGAGTCAAGTATTGCACCTTAGACCAGATACACCAATAATATGTTTATTTCACGCGAATATCTACAATATAAATTGTAAACATGTTCAAATCAAATCAAAATATCTTTATTCAAGTAGTCATATTACAGCACCTTTGAAAAAAATAATATTTGACGATATAATTTTTTTTCCACACTCTGATTCCAATATAAACAAAATGCCTCATTGGTCTAGTGGATAGCATGTTCGACTACAGACATGAGGTACTGGGTTCGAGTCCCGGGTCTGGCCAATTCGAAATCGTTATGGAGTCAAGATTTTCTCAATATTTGCCCGAAGTTGGGAAGTTGGCGGCGTGATCTACCCCCATGCCTCGGAGAGCACTTTAAGCCGTCGGTCCTGTGTCCTCTCCGGTTGTGTCGAATTCTCGTCACATTAGACTATTAGAGTGACGGAATAGAGGAGTACACTTGTGTACTATGCCTGCCAATCTGCAGTGGAGCAGCGTGGTGGGTCTATACTCTAAATAACCCTCGCTCCTCGGAGTGAGGAGGCCTAATATACATCTGATGATGGTACTCAAGAACGACTTAAAATCTAAAGTTACGAGGGTTACTTCGCGCCCTGATTCGAGAAGAACCCACAACAAACTCAGTCGGGTATTTTATATTGTTTTTTGTTACCATCATCATTACTATATCATATTAGTTTAAAATATTTTAAATTCAAATTAGAGCAATTCGTTTACTTCTTTTCTATCGTCTAACTCATCTTGCAACTTATAATATGATTTTTATATCAACTTTCTTTTAAAAAAGACTTTGAATTTATTAATTGACATCTCTAGAAGGTCTTGTGGGAGTTTATTATAGAAACTCATACAGCTACCCTTAAATGAGTCGTTAATTTTATGCAGATGTTGTTAAGGATACTGTTTCAATATTTTGTAAACATATTTCCGTGATTCTTTTTTAATTTTTATAAGTCAAATATTGAATGTCTTAAAAAGGGATACTCGGTTTGAGCAGAAGTCGAGTATTAGTATAAATTTGTGGTAGTATCATTATTTTATTAGCATTATTTATGTTAGTATAGCTAGATGAATCGAAAGTCTAAAAAAAATACATCATTTTTTTAGTAGTCGTAAAAAACTAACCAACAATGAAATACAAACGTAGACAAATAAACAGATGACACTCGGGTCAACGAATGCACGGGTGCAACGAGGCGATTTTACGCACTTTTGCTCAATTTAGTAATTTCTTTTACACGCACACTGGCGCCAGTCGCGTGTATTCGTTGACCCGAGCGTCATCTGTTTGTTTTCCATTGTTGGTTTTTGTGTAAAGTAATGTATTTTGATACCCTCGTTTCATTTAGCTGTACTAACATGATGGAGCACAAATAAAACTAAAAAGATAATGATACTATCACAAATCTATTTTAATAATTGACTTTTGCTCAAACTGAGTACCCTTTTTTAAAACATACAATATTTGACTTTGATCATGTTAAAATTAAAGAAGAAGTTTCATTAAGCTGTACTAACACGATGGAGCGAAAATAATACTAGTTAATGCTTCAGAAATATGATTTCTTTATCGATTTTTTTCCTCCCCATCATCGAAGTCTTCTTCAGTCTTCTTTTCCGGAATCGGTTAACACCTTATATAGGTGTTTCTTCTAATAAACCGAACCTCGGTCAAACTGGGAAGGGTCTACAATAATCTCGGCATCTCTCACAATTTCCCTGACATTTGTAATTACATTTTTATTTTACGACAAAGTTTAAATCAAATTTCAAAACTGAAACTTCCTTTGCCACTTCTAATTAAAGTTACTTAACCTTAAACTTTGGTAAAACCTTCAAAAGATGAAATGTTTTTCTTTGCCAACCCAATTTTGTCTCCTTCAAAAATATAATTTAAATAAATCAAATTGTGTTTTGAAATGTCAAGTTTCATGAAATCTTTTTAATCGAATATAACATTCGTAACAGTTTATTTTATTTAAAACCATTATGATACTGAACTCCATTAAGATCGCTTTATGAACCCTTACAACTTATAACCCATTTGTCCCTGTCCCTTTGAAAGACACTTAACAGACTAAAATATAACATTCAAATGATTTTTATATGAGTTTACTAAATATCAAAGGGTGTAGCATCTCCATATTCTGTAGTGAACGACATTTTTTGTTAAATATGTGTGAGAAATAATATTTACTCAAACATTTTTTGTCAATAAATATATGCATTAGATAAGTTTTCAAATATATTCTTCATAAATGCCTTTCATGCACAATAAATTAAAAAAAAATATTCAACTTTTACAGCACTTTTGAGTCATCAAATATAGTTTTTGAAAAGTATTACCAATATACATCTGATGATGATATTATTGGTATACAAATAACCTTCAGACTCTGTTCTGAGTAGACAGTTAGTAAATATCGGGTATCGGGTTAGTAAGTGTTTAAATTTATTTCTAATTATACTATTAGCTTTCTTTTATAAAATATTTTGAACTTATTAAGCTCTACTATAAGATCAATATACATAAAAATAGATATGTTTACGATCTAACTAGTCACTGTGAACTTGACCATATAATCTGAAAAGATTTGATTGATTAGGGGGCGGGGCTAGAATGCGGACTCACTGCATTCTTAACGCGAACAAACTGTAATGACTGTTTCAAAAACCTAAATTATAAAACCAACGAACAACAAATGCGTTGATATAAGTTTCAATAATAAAATTGGATAGTTAATACTATTAAATGTTTTGTTAAAAACAAATTATGTAATAATTCACTGCGTAATACTAATTATAATTGAACAAGAAAAGATTTTTACGATTTACTTCACAAATGTATACAAATAAATAAAATTGGACTGTCAGTTTTTAATTTCAAGTTAACAGTTTTTCACATACAAAGAACAGTTTTTATTAATTTTTGTCCGGATGTAACAAAGAAGTCCGGAATTAAGCGAGGAGCATAATAATACAATATTATACTCGTAAATACCTTTTCCATTTCTGCCTCGATATATTTCACGTCTAATTTCCTTCTAAATATATCCAGGACTCTGTATCATTATAGTTAATTATAATTCAAACATAAAGAAAGTCAACCCGATTGCAAATTGCGTGACAAAGAATGAAAGCAACTTTAAAAGCTTCTTTTTCTCAGCTTTAAAATAAAATCATGATTCACTCACTTCATCATCAACTTGTTTCAACGGGTAGCCATAAATAAGGGGCTGACTAATAATAATTGCTAAGCGTTAAAATATAATTGCTTGCGAAATGTTTGCTTCACTGACATAATAGAGTGAGTGCATACTGATTCAATAGCAGAAGACCTGGATTAAATTTAGGTTAGGGAAAATTTATATTTTATAAATTCAGAAAATCAGATTTTACCACTAATTTCCCGATCAGATCAAATGTCAGTGAGCCCATTTTTTACGTAAAGATAAGCTGCTTACAGCAACTTGTTACCATCATACTGCTGGGCACACTCATATGAGAGACGGTTTTAGAGCATAGACCCACCACGCTGTGCCATTGCGGTTTGACAAGCTACATATATATCGGAATTGCACCTGGGATATTGCAGGTGGCTTACGATGTTTTCCTTCAACGAAAAACAATGATGGATTGGAAATATTAATCAAGTACGAAAGTTTCATTTTTGACTAAATTTTGATAATCAAAGTAAAATTTAAATGCATTTAGTAAGTAGGTATACGAATAATTTAGATAGTATGGCTGTAAAATCAAAATTTACTGTTAAATGTAATATATATTATAATGTTTTTTGTAATGTCTACTGTATACACAAACAAGTGTAAATAATTGAAGTTGGTTTATCGTTTATTCTTAATATCTTTTGCGTGGAATGTCCGACATTAGTAAATTAAGAAATACTGTACACTCTCTCGAAGTTATTAAAACTTCAAAAATGCGAAAAAGTAGTTATAGTGGCATAACTACAGTAGTTGGACATATGGTATCGCAAACTTTCTATCTTCAATAGATTTAGCAGCGCACGCCATAACTGTTTTATTGTTTCACACCTTGGATTACATTAACGCCTTTTTCTTAGGGATCCCTAATTTCTTAAGAAAGTAATATAGCCTATGTCGCTCAGTGAAAATGCAGCTTTCTAATGGTGTAAACATTTTGATATCGGTCAAGTAGTTTTTGTGTGAAAACGTTACAATCATACATTCAAAAACACGAAGATATTAACTTAGATTATAATTTAAAACAAAATAAGATTTTTCTGTGTAAACCTATTTCTTTGTTTTTTTTTATTCAAATTAGATTTTTTAACGAAATTTGCTCTAGAATAACATATTTTACTATCTATCCTGAAATTTTATGGGAATTGGAAGTTCTAAACGTTCTTCATTATTTAAATAAGGAGATTCTATTGGAAACATCTCTTCTAGGAATCCCAGAAAATGGAAGAGTTTTCCAATATATGATGTATAGATACAAACATGCATGTAGAAATATATATTCATATAAAGACAAGGGACTAATGAGTATTAAATCTTACTAGACTTAAGGCAATAAATCGTCTTTTATTAAGTGAATATAACAAAAATAATATACCCCAAACAGTAGCGTTTAGGATAATTGCTGTGTGAATTAAGGCGAACTAATACGTTGATTCTTCGCTACACAATATGTTGGATTAATCACAATATTATTGAGTCTGTACAATAGTCTCTCCCTTAGATCTCACATCTTTAACCGGCAAGCAATTAATAATCTTATCCCGTTTATTATAAGGCTGAAATTGCCCAGTTCATACAAGTTTATTGTATAGCTTGTTGGATGGATTTCATTAAACGAGGGTTTCAATAAAAGTTGTCAGGTATTATTATATTTTTGACAGCAATTCTCTTGTATGTATATATGAAAATTCAATGAGAAAGTTTTATATAAATACTAACACTTGTATGTTGAAATACGTAGTCTTATATTCTAACGATATTTTAGAATATTACGAAATTGAAGTAATAATATGTGCGTTGGCATCTTAATGGTCTTTTTTTGTGACAGATTAGACGCTTCTCTGTGATTTTAACTGATAGTGATGATACTGCTTAAGATGGAAGGAACGAAGCATCCTAATCTGGTAAGAGGCAATATACCTCTCATGGTTTCTACACAGCATTTTGAAGAATCTTTTCTGGTTGGGTGGCAATTAGCCATGGCTGAAGACTGCTACCAATGTAAAGTTTCATTTGCTGATTTAATCTGCCTAATTTGGCAGATTAAATCAGCATCCCCTCATTTTTGTATTACGTTTCGAAATAAAAACTACATCTTAATATACATAATTCTTCCGTACGTGTGTATGTGACTGAACTTCTAAACGCCTTGATCGATTTCTTTGGGCATATTCAGGTTAATTCAAGACTGCTTTATAATAGTGCTTTTGTCTGCATTTTCTCATAAATCTAAAGAATCGAGAACTACAATTATAACACCGCCAGGATTTTATTCGACAATAAGGGTAACTGTACGTTTTTTAAACAAACTCTTAGAAGACGTTCCAGCAATGTCACTTTAAATACTCAAATCCTTTATTAAAGGAAAAAATTTATAAATCTTATTACAAATTGAACTGTTCTGATAAGTATAATAATAGATAGTGAATGGTTTTATAATTAAAACAGTTGTACATTAGAATTAATCTATGGTGAAAGCAATATTTGCTTAAGAAATGATACAATACCAAACTCTTTATTGCACATACAATACATAAAAAAAAACATTAAAGTTCGGACATAATCGTATACATTATCGCTGAAATAGCGATCTCTTCCAGGCAACCAAAAGTGCTTGGAAGGACACATACAAAAGAAGCAGAGAAATGATGTAATATGAATAGGAATATTTAAAACCTCTCTCAATGGAATAAAGCTTTAATTTAACATTACACAGCAGTAAGCAAATGATGTCAAAAGATACGTGAGTTAGGAGTCGTAAGCAAATGTTTCTGTAGTAAAGAGCAGGAAACATCTTTGTAAGCAGCGAGCTTCATATAAATTTTCATATATTAACGTGTAAACGTTTCCGACCCCGTCCTCCATGTTGTTACAGATTAATTGAGCGTGAATGCGCACGCAACGTTCTGATTCGGAGCGCGTCATCCTACGTCGTTCGACGCGGCATGTCAAAGACATCAAATGTACGCTTTTCTAAAGCTCGTTTCATATTTCTTGGAGAGCGACAACTTCACTACACTTTTTACTATTTGAAATATTGACTTTTTTTAATAAAAAGACGAAATGTACGTCATACAACTCAAGAAGTAAAAATAAACTGGTTATAAATTGTAGTAAAGATTTTTTCCGCTAGGAAATGCATTTATGTACTGCTGCTCTTCATCCATTAGTGTAACATCTGAAGAGCGCTCTGAGCGTATGCCTTTATGATGTCCCGGATGAGTTCGACCGAGAGTTATAGACGGCATAACGGGTGCAAGTATACGCCGCCTTGAACCCCGCCTTAGTCGGCGGTTAGAGGCAGCATTGACTGCGTTTTCGTTGTCTCTCGTGGGCCTCTTTCAGCGAGACGACCGTCTCACAGAAGAGGGCAACGCCCGCCCAGCATCTGTCATTGGAGGGCATCGCGTCTACAACGCTCTCCAGCAAAAGATCCGCACCAGGTGCCCAGGCTACATATTCTGCAGGGTGTGGTGCGCTAAGTCAACAGCAGCACACACATGGCACACACTCATGGCAGGGGGTAACTCTTCACTACCAATTAGGTACAGGAACTTTCTGAGACAGTCGTGTCTGGTTAGAACCTGCACCAGTCTGAAAGAGAGCAGTCCATCCCCCAGATAAGCCGATGTTCCAGGTGAGGGCGGATCGCCTCCATAATGGCCACACCCGCTCCTGTGGACCTGAGATCCTCTCTCCACCTTTCAATCAGAGCCCTGTCAGCTCGAGATTAATACTCCGGACCTCGAATACGAGGCTACATAAAATTAACCAGGACCAGACCAGAAAAAGTTCTAAAAATGTAGCTTAATAAATTCAAAGTCTTTGTTAAAGAAAATTTATTGAAAAATCTTAGTATAATTTGCAAGATTACTTACACGATAGAAACGCGTGGGAGTAAATGAATTGCTCTAATATAAATATAATGTTGTAATGATGGTGGTGACCAAAAATACAAAATACCCGGATGAGTTTGTTGTGGGCTTTTCATAGATAGGGCGCGAAGGAACCCCCGTAACATTAGATTTCAAGCCATTTTTTAATACCATCATCATAAAACTATATTTTACGAATCAAAAGTGCTGTAAAGGCCTTCTCGAATAAATACGAGTATACTTTGAATTTTAATTTATTCCTGTACTTTTTTTTAAATTGTAGCCGCCTGGAGTGTATGAAAGATATTACCACATACAAAAAAAATGAGCCTTGCTGGTCGAATGGATAGACACGTGAATTAATGGTAGCCATTTTTTCCGAGTCCTGACACCTGACTTCCTCCTTTGAAGTCGGCGGGCATCTGCTGCACCTGCCCTTTATCTATTCATTACTCTCTTCAACTAGATGACACTCTCCCAGAAGAAAACTGCAATCCATCCTGCCTCACTGCTAAGCATTGGCAATGAGACATCCCCTCCAATCAGCAACTCCAGAGAATGTCGCTACTGATGTTAATAGTCGCCAGTTTGAGTGCCTTGCTCGATATTTGTCATTGCGATTTTCGGTAAAGGAAAATGTCACGAGAATAACTGGATGTCCATAGAACATTAGCAGCATAGCAGTGCTCTAAAAACGCTCTCATTGGAGTGATAAATATATGCCCATTTTAAGTGAGGCATGATATTTAAAAAAAAAACCTTAATATAGTTTAAAATTTATGATCGGGAGTCTAAAAAACTGATCACACAAGGGACCTGAAATAAAGCAAATGATTAATCCTTATATGCGAATAAATTGAGATATCTGCGGGGTTAATTTGGTTAAAATTGACAGATTTGAGTTCCGGTACGATCCTGTGTAGAAAATATAAGGGATATATCGCCTCTTACCAGATTAGCGTGCTGCCATCTTACACTGTGTCATCACTTACCATCACAGTCCAGCACAAAACTATCAGCAATATATAGAAAGAATATCAGGTCAATTAGGTTTCTAATTTTGAAGATGCGCTTTAGGCAATCACATTTCACATCACGAACCCGTGAGAATATAAGGAATTCCGTCGTGAAAGGAATGTGTATGCTGAATTCCAAATCAACCAGGGTAATTGTTTTGAAAGCCTTTCAATGTTTTTTACCCTGAATTCTTCCGATGTTTTATTAGTTATCTTGTTCAGGGAGAAAACAAATCCTACAAATTAGATATCAATAAATCGGTCTAGCCGTTCTTAAGTTATAACTCATCCGACATTATTCTGTAATTATGGATAACATTGACGAAACTTACACTCTAACATTGCAAAACAAAGTTAAGACAGCAAGCAGTAAATAACCAAGCCAGTTATGTATTATATCATACCAAGCATGTGAGTCGTGTCTCCCAGAGATTAAGCAAAATCCGGGCTATTCATTAGCTGTTCTACTAAACGTTAGCGTCCTTTACGTTTGCTCAATCGACCCACCAAAATCCTCCCGTTCCTAATGTATGTTAAATGCTAAAATAAATTACCCTCCCCGGTTCTGTCCCTCGGCCCTGAATAATCACTTCATCCCAGTCAACATATTCACATGGAGGTAAAACGTTTATAAATCATGTACAGAATTTACTTCTAAAGCAAATTATTTTCGAATAAATACGGAAACCGTTTCCATAATACTTTATTGTTATGTTCTATATATGAAATATAGATTTGATTTTTTTAGTATTATAATACATTTTTGGATCTTCCATTATTTATTTCTAATACATTATAAAGAGTCAGAAGTCACAATTTATGACGATCTCTTGTAGTCACTTTTAGTAATGGATTGGTTTAGGAGGCACTTCTTCGACTTTGGTAAAACGGAAATGGATCTCTAACTGACCCCTTAATAAGCCCCTTAAAGTTTATGGCACGTTTGTAAAACTCTCCATATATTTTAATTACTTTTTAACAGATAATTCCTCACAAGTGACGTAAAATCATTAGTTCTTTTATATTATTCTAAATATCCTGTCCCTATTTTTTGAAAATGCCTTTACGCATCCTCCCGTCCGAACTAAAATCTCATTGGTAGTGAGGGACTCACTGGCAGACTAGAAACCCAGCGATACGAACCTTTAGTGGAGCGCCAGAGGATCCGTAGACAGCCTGGGGATCTCAGCGGCACCTCTTGATCGCGCTGATCAGCGGGGAACTCTCGTTTGAGAGCATTGTAGACGCGATGCTCTCAAGTGGGAGATGTTGGGTGGAAGTGGTCTTCTTCTGCGAGACGGTAATCTCGCTAAAGGAGATCCACGAGCGAGAAAGACAGAATGCAGATGATGCTTCCTCTCACCCCCGAAGGAAGCGGGATACTATGTGGCACCTTTTTGCACACCTGTTCCCGCCTCCATAAATTCTTGGTCGGAGGCATCTGGGGCACCAAGAATACGCAAACTGAACCTTACAGATCGGGGTAGGTGCCTAAGAGCATTTCCCAGTGCAAAATAAAAAGATTCGGTACACGTAATTCACTCTGATACTCCGGAAGATTCCACTGGGAAACTTTAGAAAGAAGCAGTAGAAGCGTAAATCTACCTTCCAAACTCCTGCGTCGGTTCAAAGAAGCGTGCACAGCGGCGTACCTCTCATGTGCTTACTTCACCGAAATAACAGTCTCACAAATGGAGGCCACCGCCCTCCACTTCCTTTCGATGAAGAGCATTGCGCCAACTATGTCCTTAAAAGGTTCCTTTCGCCCAACGATGTCAATAGATACCGCTGGGGTCCCCATTCTGCCAGAGTGTGCTGCACTGAATCTAGAGGTGCATCACACTCATGGTAGGCGGCGTTTCTTCCCGGCAAACAATCTGATTCAAATCCTTGTCGAAACAACCACGTCCGGTCAGCACCTGCACCGGGCTGTAAGAGAGAGATTCATGCCCCCTAGATAAAATATTCTCCAGGTAGTGATGGTTCACGTTGTTGGAGTCCTCATGCCACCTTTGGATCAGTGCATATATTAAACGTAAATTAATTTATTTCACATTCATAAGCGTATGAAGCTTGTAGGAACAGTCCAATTGTTAAATCAAAATATAGATACAAATTCAATTTCTTAAATTAATTCCTTCGCTCTTCTAAGAGAGAAAAAGGAACTTTATTTTAGCGCATTGAAAGCAAACTTCGTTTTAAGTGCTTGCTTCTATATAATGACTTTTTAAAAAACGATAGCGAGAACACTCGAGCACGGTAAATACCGTACACTCAGCTGCTATTAGCAGTTCTTCTGAAGCAACCATTTCTGCTAATTAAATTATCTCTCAAATGAAATACTTAAATCCGAATTTTTTAAGTTGTAGGATATTTCAGATCAACTATTAATTGACATACTCCTATATCACAACTCAAATGTAACACATGTTATATATTTTTTATTTATACAACAAGATATTTAATGATGAAGTAATGAAACTAGAAAAACTGGAAAACAAAACATTTTTAGGAATATGTCGCATGTTTTTCCGAAAGTAAAAGATAAAGAAATTCTTCGTATTATACAATTACATAGACTAGAGATCGTCTAGGGTCGAAATTTGACAATAATTAAGTTAACTAAAAAGTTTGAACTTTATTAATTTGAACATAATTCTATTGTCTAAGATTAAAGGATTTATGAGTCAAGAGTGAATGGGAAAGTTGGAAGGGTGAACGTTCCTGGATCGAATCCAGGACATTTTAAATAAGGGCCAGGTCAAGAATACTATAAACCGACGAACTTACATGACAGGTTTAATGAGAATGAAAGAAGCGAAGGAGATATGCAAGGCTCTTGGCAACCAGAAGGACGTGGTCTCTGCCTACCCCTATGGGAATGAGGCGTGATGCGTGATACATATATACATAATATGTATTGCCTAACAGGATCGGACTGGGCCGGAAGTGCCCGGGTGGCTGACAGGTTGGAGCCCGAGATGGTAGATAGGAGACTATCGGAAAATACTGAGATAAGCAAACAATAAAATTTAGCTATCAACGACGTCACACAGCAACTTGGTTACTTTGACAATTATGTCGTATTTTTGGGTTTGGAAGGAGCAAAAGTCCCGCTACCTTTTTGATTGCCTATAACTTTGTACAAAGAAAAGTTTGAAAGAAAGATTTGTTTTTCTTGATAACTTTATTTGGGATTTTACATTGTTTTTTGTTATGACTGGAAAATTTTATCCGCAAAATGGTGAACGCGATTTGCTATGCATCTTTCGGCTCTTTTTAAGGTATTTTCCATGACATCCTGCAATATCTAAGGCTGAATTTCTACAATTTCGTGACGAATATTGTCTTTTAGACATTGAATCGTTTGGGGTTGATTTATATAAACTTTGCATTTAAAAACCTCATTGTATGAACGGACTATCTGATCTAGTTCAACTTTTGGGTCGCAAGAGCTAGGACTTAGCCTGTGCGACCTTCCTCTCCTACGGTTATCGCAACAAGCTAAGTCCGTGGGGGGGCCGTACAGGCTGGGACCCGGCTGGTAAATGCCACCTCGACTATATGGCCACTCTGTTGCCTAATACTATAATCAACAAATGACGTTATTGCTCCAGCGACTACCTATTTTTAGGAAGAAGTGTACAATTAGCACGACTACGTATAGAGATAGTTTAGGCATTAGATCTTTGCGAGAATTTCTACATCAGTTTCTATGTTTATATCTTTGCGAGGTCGGGCGTTCTGAGAAGATGTGAAAGGAGATTTTATGATGTATTCTGAAACACGTTTAAATATGTCATGCCATAATTGGAAGACTTAGGAGGAAGAGGAAAGGGACCGGTTTTATAAAACATTGATACAACAAGATTTAATATCTTACAGTAAACCAAAGGAAGAGCTACAATTTACACGAATATGTTATGTAGTCGGTTACCAATTAATGTCTCTCTAAAACTAAGCTTAATTCATGAAAATTACATTAACATTATAAACACTATATTAAATATTTTATGAACAGTAAAAAGCTCTTACTAAACTGAGGTAATTAGCACAAGTACAAATTAGCGTAAGTGGAAACGTGCTCAGGAATTTATTATATGATACTCATCCGCCTGTTACAAGCGGTAAAATCTTTACCCGATATTCGCCATAATTGTAACTATACTAATATATAAAATTGAAGATTTTCTATATTAAAAGAATAATAGTTTACACACGTATAGAATAATTACCTGTCAGGGTATTTGACTGCAAAGTTCTTCTCTCTCTTCTCAACTGATTTTGATGAAATTTATTTCATTTTAATTGGATTTTTTCCACGTTTAATGTTAGGTTTCATATTAATTTATAATAAAAACAATAATTTTTGCTATTCTTCTTTAAACTGAGAGACCGTTAAGTATTAATTCCGTTGTCAGCTAAGTTATCTAACATCAAATAGTGCAAATGGCATCGTACTTGAACTCCCACATTTAAATGAACGCAGACGGAGTTACCCGGGTGTTCTAGTCTTACTTTAAACAATAATGTTTACACGATACTAACAACTTTTAATAGCATATAGTATTACAATGAAATATGCTAGTTTCTATCCTAAAATTGCTTTTAGGAACGGCAAATTTAAAGTAATATGAAGCTAAAGCGAAACGTTGCACCATCAAGTTATTAAAGTTTTTACTACCATTACGATATATTCGTTATGTTTTATAGCTTTTAAAAATCTGCAGATGTCGTTGAAAATAAGAGAATATCAGATATCATATTTCAAATTCATATAAATAATATTTTTTTTATGTTAACTAAGCTATAAATTAAATTTAGCACCGTTCTACATTTCGTCGTGATATATGAGACAGCTTTTTTTATCAGAAGCAATTAAATGTGCTGTTATGTCGCTTACGATATTTATTTCAGTAATATTTCAATCGAAAGTATTTTAGTGTTTTTAACACACTTTCTATTCATTCAAATTGAAATACTACATCACTGATGACAAGTTAAATACAATTTTATAACTACGCACTGGCAGGATTTGAACAAGGGACAACGTAAGCCAGTAGCTGACGACCTCCCTGTCTCAATAGTGGGAGTACTTGGCTAGCTATGGTCCTGGATTCGAGGCCCGGGAGGATAAGTTAAAGGAATTAGAATTTGTAACCAGTCTGAGTCTAAGTTGGTGGGAGGTTTCGGAAGAAAGCAAAGGAAGTAAATTACCTCTAACTTCCATTCGGGCTTCCATTTTATACGGCATCTTCATTCATCGTCAGGTCAGATTACAGTCAAGAGCTAATTTGTCAGCAATAAAAAAGTTGGCTGTCTATAAAGTCAGTTTACGGACGATATTGTTACGTCATAAAACGAATGTTGATGAAGAATTGCATGCTTTGCTGAATTGATTTGAAGGTTGTGTGCTGCCGCAGTCTCTCTTCTAAATACTTCAAACAATTGAGTGAAAAAGAGATAGATGCGTCACAAGCCGAACTTTTAGACCGACCGCACCTCTACATCGCTTGTTCCGCGTGATTTATAAGATGTTTCAATATTGTAACATTACATCCGGACGAACATAAAGTGAAAAAATATGTCGGAGAGTAAGAGAGAACGAGAGCATAAAGTATAGGGGCGTAGGGTTTCTTATTCATTGGGTCATTAATGGCATCCATAATTTCCATCCTGTGAGCGTTCGTGGGTATTGTTGATGCAATCAAACACTTTATTAATTAACTCGGATTATATTGTTCAATCACATAATGATACCGATATCAATTTACGCAAACTCATTAATAACTCAATAATAACGACAAAAGTTGACCGCACCGGCGGGCCGTCCCCCGAGAACTGCCAAGAGACGCGCGCCGGACTGCTACTTATTGACTCTGTCCCACGCCGAGAAACAGATGTCGCCGGCGTGCCACAGACGGACCAGCGATCCACAGACTATTGCATTTCGACACATATTTTAATTTACTACTACTATAAACTGTAATAACTACTTTAAGTATTAAAGTTGTCTTATGTATTATGAGTAACTCTATTTATAAAAAAAATTTAAAGGGCGTGCGTACAAAGTACCCAAGTCAGCACTGAAGCTCTTTGGCAAACTAATTTTTAAGTATTATTTATATATATAAAAAAAGGAAGATGTGTAAGGAATTAAATTGTCATTAAAATATTAAGTGTCGAAAATTAATAGAAATAATTTATTGAAATCCCAAATTACGAATTGTAAATAAAAATGCCAGGTGTTTCTTGTCAGTATTAGAAATTATAAATTAAATTTTGATTTTAAATTGAAACTTTAGAAAAGAGAATTTAAGAAATATTTTCATTGTATATTTTATAAAAAATGTTATATTAAATTATTAAATGACGAGTGGCAAATTGAAATGCCACGCGTATGTTCCGCCACGCGGACAACTCCCCACACATACACCTCCACGGCATTGCCAGCCAGCACCGAAGAACAGCAAACGCTGCCGTCTGACGCTGCCGCTGACGTCCCCTGCCTTGTGAGCTTCTCCTGTCACCGCCACCTGGTATAGGCGATGATGACGGCGATGACGACGCAATATCTGGACTTGACCACTTAATTAATTGACCTGGATGGACCCGCTAGCGTAGCCAGCGGGAAACAGCGGGCAAAACATAATACCAGGCATCAAATTGATGTCTAAGGAAGATGCCCAGGTAAGGAGGCACTGCCTCGAGGCCCGCAACCCTCAACTAAAGTTGAGAAGAACCCAGGAGAGACACGCGTTTGATCCGAAAAAAAATTACCCTCATGCGCCTAAAAAAGTTTCACTTCAAAATATTTTGTATATTTGCTTTCATAATATTGTATAATCCCGCTATTCTGCAATTAATTTGATCTATTATTTGTAAAACATACTCGTACAATAGTATTCTACTAACTGGTTCAAGTTAAAAATATTAGATCCAGTTAGTAATGTATCAATTGGTGCAGAAATCAAATAAATCTAAAAAAGTCTTCTCAATTTCCAGCTCTGATTGCTATTTACCAACTCTTGCAGAAGTTGAAAAGAGCAAAAAAGCTTTCTCAATTTACAGCTATGTCAATTCGTCGATGCATTCGTCAATGCATCGTTGTGCACCCAGGATGCGGTTAACGCGCGTTCACATTTTAACGACCATTACGTATTTAGTGACACACTGCTATCTCGGTTAGCGAATACATTTTTCAGTAAGTATAATACAATGTATCAGGAGACCGCTTTCGAAATGAAGACAGATGACAGTATTAATGACACCTTAGGATGATGGGACAGAAAAAACCGTTCCTGATTTTTGAAAATTACTGTAATTATTAGTATTACTGCAAAAAGCTTATAGTCCTTTTTCAGGCTCTAGATTATCGCTGTACCTAATTTCAATCAATTTCGTAAAATCCATTCTTAGCTGACCTCTACTCGGCAAAAGGAATATTCCTACCAAATTTCAAGTCTCTTCGCCTTATGTTGATCATTGGTCTAGTGGTTAGCATGTTGGACTATAGACATGAGGTCCTGGGTCGGGCCAATTCAAAAATCAATATTGAGTTTTCTATTAGGATTTCCTCAATATTTACCCGACGTTGGGACTTTGGCGATGTGATCCACCCCCGTGCCTCGAAGAGCACGTTAAGCCGTCGGTCCTGTGCCTGATCTCTCTCCGGTTGTGTCGGATTCCCGTCACATCGGACGATGAGGGTGAAAGACTAGAGAGTGCACTTGTGTACTATGCCTGCCAATCCGCAGTGGAGCAGCGTGGTGGGTCTATGCTCTAAAAACCCTCGCTCCTCGGAGTGAGGAGGCCTGTGACCAGCAGTGGGACGTTAATGGGCTGCTACTTACGCCTTATGTGATGAGTCAATAATTAACACCCCCGCAACTCCCCTTGCGGGTTGAATTCCGTAAAATCCGTATATCCGTATTAATACCAAATTTCAAGTCTCTATGCCCTATAGTTCCAGAGATATCGTGTTGAGTCAATAGATACCTGGATATCTCTTATATATATAGATGATTGAATTCATTAAAAGTTGTAAAGTTCATTATTTTAATGAAATAAGCAGCAAATCTAATAATAAAAGAAAGCCTTTGATAATATATTTAACAGTATTCTTGAGTAAGTATAATTTCAACTACCTCGATTTGTCACAGAAGATTGTCTTTCAATTCTATATTAAATAAATTGCACAAAATGCTACCGTTTTGTCATGAAAAGTATTTTAATGCCATCCATTATCTTAATGTGCCGCTGTAGGAGGATATAGTGCTTTATTATCCCTCAGTGCATTTCTGTAACTAAGTCATTTGACATTGTACGTACAGCTTTTATTTGATAAACTTGGGGGCAATATGTCATATAACTAAGGCGTGAATTTTTCACTTTAGGGCGTCTAATTACAACAAACTAATATAAAATACGTAAACAGACCATAATGGACTGGCTACAGGATGTCGTAAACCCCGTGAAACCTCTATTATGGTGTTAGGAGACCACCATGATTTATATCCAAGAGTTTTATGATCTGAACGAAACTAGAGTAACTCATAATCACCACATGCCATCCTAAGATTGAATAATAATGAACTAGCTGACTCGCGCAGCTTTGTCTGCGTCACGTAAGACGGAGAGAGATACCATACCTTACGTTACCACAAAAAAGATAAAAGTGAGGTAACCTTAAAAGATAAACATACATAATATGCTACTATGGACTTTTTAAACTCAGTAAGCAAACAAATATTACATATGAATTGACGTTTTGTACGGGAGGAATATAAACTCAATTTTTTTTATATATATATTAAATTAATTAAATTCTACACCGTTGTTATTTATACACTTTTGCCATCTGAAAGGTAGTTCATTGATCTCTTTACTGATAAAACCATGGGGGCGAGAATCAATAAACTCTTTGAAGGCGGCTTGGACTGCCGCATCGGAGTTGAATTTTTTTCGTAAAAAGTTGTCCAATTTCCGGAAAAAATCGTAATCTGTTAGAGCAAGGACCGGAGAATACGATGGATATCTCAGACATTCCAATTGTAGCTCATCTAAGTTAGTGAATATTTATTGTGCAGTGTGTGGTCTTGGGTTGACGTGAAGCAGCAGTGGCCTACAGCGATTGATCAATCTCGGTTATGTAGCAGCTAGTTCTTTCTTCATGGTGTGCAGTTACTGACAATAGATATCTGCCGTAATCGTTTGGCCAGATTTTAGAAAGCTGTAGTGAACGACACCGGCGCTAGTCCAACAAGCACTCTCAAGTAACTTTTTCTGAGTCAATTTTCGTTTAGGTTAGGATTTGGCGGAGCCTCCACGGTTAGCCATTGCAACGAGCAATTTCGATTATCGTACAATATCCACTTTTCATCACAAGTAATGATTCGATTTAAAGTCCTTCATTATTGTTTCGGTTGAGCAAAGTGACTCAGCAGTCGACGCGTGTTTACAAATTCGATTCACTGAATCCATGAAGTTCAAGTTTTTTTACTTCCCGATTTGCTTCAAGTGGATTAATACAATTTTGCCAGTTACCCCGAAGTCTTCTGCTATCTCTGAAGTGCTTTGTGATAGATCCGCTTCAACAATAGCCTTGAATCCTTCATTTCCCACTTTAGTCTTTAGACACCAGCGCCGTACACATCATTAATCCTTGAAGATGTTTCTGCAGCACTGGTGCCACAGTAGAACTCGTACTCGTAAATATACTGATATTTCATATTTTCCATTGTGCGGCTACGGTGTGATTACAGTCAAGCGCTAACCTGTCGATAATAAAAATAAATAGTCTACATTTGAATCACTAAAAAAATACAAAAGATAAATGTATTTTAAGACGTAATTGTGGAAATCGGTTAGTTTTTAAATAAAAATTACACTTGTATTAAATTTTATATGACATTTTATTATATTATTTATCTACCGACATTTTAGACGTAAAAAATCTTAAGTTCATATGGTGTATGTACCTCTACTTCAATAAAAGGGCTTTCAAAAGGTGAGGTCAGTAGCACAGCACTCACAGGAGAGAAGGTTTTAGAGCATTGACCCACCATGCTGCTCTTTACTTGCTCTTCTTGCAAATGACTTTTGATATAAATATTAAGAATGGGAAACACTTATTTTAGTAGTTAGTTTAAAAATGTATATAACGTAGACATTGTACGTTAATAATATAGGCAATGTTAATACCCTGGGGTAATATCTAAAATATTTAGTCAATTCATACCGTGTT
This sequence comes from Elymnias hypermnestra, assembly GCA_015832385.1. Lineage (NCBI taxonomy): Eukaryota > Metazoa > Arthropoda > Insecta > Lepidoptera > Nymphalidae > Elymnias > Elymnias hypermnestra. The sequence continues at coordinate 2,608,195 of JACTOM010000891.1, forward strand.
TGATTCTGACTGACATTATAATATAATCTGTTATTACCGACCACCTTTTAACACTTAATAATTACACGCGCATTACAGCCATATCTGTAGTCTGTTTTGATTACTTTAATTGGCCTTTATTACGCCAAAGACTAAAGGAAGGCATTAACAGACAACGCAATACGTTCTTAGTATTCTAAACAGACCAAATATTTAAAATTATTATGTTTAATTAAAATCAACATACAATAACCAAATCAAGACATTTTTACAAGGAATATACATAATTTTATCCGAAAATTTCTAAAACAACAGATATTTCACTGGACTGGATTGTTAGGAACTTAAAATTGAGCAACGGGAAAAAGCGATAAGGAAGAGAGTCTCTCGGGTATGTCTCAACATGCATTGATTACGGGCCTCTGGGCCTTTGTCCCATTACCCGGGCAAAGTATTTTATTTTTGCCTGAAATGTCAAACGGGCTGGTTCCCGCCGGCGACGCCAGCGGACCCATTCAGGTGTAGTCCATTGAAATTAATCCGAGTGTAGCCACTGCCGGCGTGTCGTCTAAGCCGTCATCGCCCACGTCGGGTGGTAGTGACAGCAGCAGCTCACGAGGTAAGGGAAGCCCAGTGTTTGCCACTCTAGGATGGTGGCTGGAAATCCCATGAAGGGGTGTGTGCGGGGAGTTGTCGCGGAACATCCTCCTTGCCAGCTGGCGGACAAACACCTCCACGGTGGGAGAAGGAGAAGACTTGAGGTAAAGAGCGGCCACAGCATCGACCGGGCCGCCGCAGCCTGGCCATCGGCGAGATTCGAGAAAATGAGAGAAGTTAACCTTTTCGTCCTAAAGTATCAAAAAATTAGGCGTGATCTGAACCGGGGTACCAAAAGACCTTACTTCATTCATATGCAAATCACGTTGCAATAAATATCGAAAAAGGGTTTCTTTTATGAACTTACAGCAATTATCTTTCTTTCATCTTACATTTCAGGATTTACCGAGTTATTACTTTACCGCTCACAAATGAAGACAAAGCGCTCAAAGTTATTTTATGATATAGTAACAGTCTACTAAGCGTTATTCACGTGGGTTATTTCACAGTCTGGTTTTTTCCATGGGCATGTAGTCTATTAGACTATCACCACTTACCATTAGTTGAGTTCAAGACCAAACTTTTCGGCATTAAAAAAAATTACTTTTTTGAATTACATCTGGTTCTTGCTTAATCTTTTTTTAGTTTAAGGCATTCCAGTAAGCGATTGGAGTGCGCGGGCGCCTGTGTGGGACGAACAATGCTGTTTTGTTCGCAAAACGTTATATATGCTAATAAATTGCACGGCTCCTTGGGCAATATTGAATGTTTATTAATCAATTGCAAATGTGTCGCAAAAATTTATAATACGCGTTAGCTTTGTTATTTTTAACGCGTATTATAAGCTTGGCCCATATTTATTTGCTAAATGATCCGCACAATTCCGTCTACAACTCATAGAAGAGACAGATTAGGAATTAATTTAAAAAAGGTCATAGTGAACTTTAAAACCACTTTTGACATGACATGAGGTCCTAGGTTCGAGTCCCGAGTCGGGCCAATTCGAAATCGATCCTGAGTTATCTATTAAGATTTTCTCAATATTTGCCCGAAGTTGGGAATAACTTGGCGGTGTGATCCACCCCCGAGCCTCGGAGAGCACGTTAAGCCGTCGGTCCTGCGCCTGATCTCTCTGCGATCGTGTCGGATTGCCGTCACGTCGGACTATGAGTGCCTGCACATCCGCAGTGAAGCAGCGTGGTAGGTCTATGCTCTAAAAATCCTCTCTCATATACGTGTTGAGGCCTGTTCCCAGCATTGGGATGTTAATGGGCTGCTGTTTACCTTATACCCTAAGTCGAAACAAATAAAACCCTCTCTTATATAAGTAAGGAGGCCTGTGCCCAGCAGTGGCACGTTAATGGGCTGCTGTTTACCTTATACCCTAAGTCGGAACAACTAAAACCCTCTTTCATATTAGTGAGCAGTGGGACGTTAATGGACTGCTGCTTACCTTATATTCTAATTCGAAACAAATCCAAAAAAGCCACAAAATAATTAAAATGACTTGAGTATTAAAGTCTAATGACAAACATCGTGACACGAGATTTTTATTAATATAGATTTTATAACTCGAATAGTTATAGTATACATATTTAAACCTCAAATCTTGTCATACACGTTGATGTCATTATCTGACTCTTATTGGCTTATAAATTGTAATATAATAAACATAATTATAGCTTATCCGCCTATTCATTGCAAATTTTATAGCGTACATTGTATGGTTAATAAATCCATTTGTATTTGTACTCAAAGTGTTGCTTCAAGATTCGACTCAGGATTCGACTCGACGTTTAAAACGGAATCGATCGTGGGACTTATCGATAAAGAAGCGCGTGAGTAGAATAAAACACTTGCTTTGCATGCGATTGACGAGAAAAAATACCCTGATGACGACAGAATTCCTAAGTTAAAGTCATGATGGAAATGTCTAATTGATGATTTCGTGTTTCAAAACCGATTACGAGATATCAACCTGTGACGTAAACTATAAAACCGTAGTTGAATACATATTTATTTTACACTTTTTTATACAAATTCGCCTGATTTCTCTCTGGTCGTGTCGGATTGCCGTTCCATCGGACTATGAGAGTGAAGAAATAGAGAGTGAACATATATTAGCGCATAAACTTGTGTGTTATAAATGCTAACCCGCAGTGGGGCAGCCTGGTGGGCCTATGCTCCAAAATCCTCTCTCTTGTGAGTAAGATGGTGATATTAATGAGGTGCTTACTAATTAGAAATACAACTTCAAATTGTCTTTATTCAAGTAGGCTTTTAGACCACTTTAGTATTGTCAAGGGTAGTTTTTTTCTATATATTATTTCCAATATACTTATAAGACTTTCTAGAGACGTCTTTTTATAAATTTAAATCGCTTTTTAATAAAAAAATGTTACTTGAATTGAAAACATAACTTAGATGTTACATAAGCGTAGGAGCGAATGAATTGCTTTAATCATAGTATAATAAATTAGTATTGTACTGAAAAGATACCCGACTAAGTTTGCTGTGGGATCTTCTCAGAACAGGGCGTGTAAGATCCCTCGTTATTATAGATTGTAAAGCGTTCTTTAAATGTTGTAATGCCTCCAGTTTTATATGTGTATCCATAATGGCGTATTTTTGTAATAACAGCAAAAACGTATATAAAAATCGCTCTAATTAAATAAAATAGATTGATAACTGAAGGCCATAAATGACCTATTTTTTCATATTTAGTCAGGATGGCTATCTATTCGTTTAATTTTTAGAAAATAAGTTATAATCTAATCTAATTACATAAAATAAGTTTAATTTAATTTCTTTTAATTTTTTTTCTGTTTATTTTGTTACTTAATTCGATGTGTTTTCTTTTTTGTGTGTGTTATGTTTTACTTATATTATTAGTAAAGTATTGTTCAATGTAGAATGCAACAAAGAGTTCTAGCTATCTATCTTTCTATCTAAAATCAGTTTTTCACTAATGTATTAGAATTACCTGTGATGATAGTGAATAAGTGATTAAATATACAACACCGTCACTGACAGCTAGTATTTATATTTAATTAGATACATTTTAAACTACTTCTACGTTGACTGTATAATCGTCTTTTATTGTTACAATAATTGTAAAATTTTAATGCAACATATTATTAGTAAAAAAGGTAAGTAGCAGCCCATTAGCGTCCTACAGCTGGGCACAGGCCTCCTCACTCATATGAGAGAGGGTTTTTAGAGCATAGACGCTGCTCCACTGCGGATTGGCAGGCCTTGTAAATAAGTGCACTCTCTATTCCTTCACTCTCATAGTAAGATGTAACGGGAATCCGACACGATCGGAGAGAGATCGGGCAGGACCGACGGCTTAACGTGCTCTCCGAGGCACGAGGGTGGATCACACCGCCAACTCTCCAACTTCGGTAAAATATTGACAAAATGTAATAGAAAACTCAATATCTATTTTTGAATTAGCCTGACCCGGAACTCGATCCCAGGACCTCATGTCTGTAGTCGAACATACTAACCACTTGACCAATGAGGCAGTTTATTATTACTATTAAATTACAATAAAAGTATTATAAATTAATTTTATTTTTAACTTTTTATAATAATCAAGCTAAAAAATTCAATACCTGTAGAGTAAAAAAAAATCTATATTCCGACTTAGTACACTTTTCACTGCCACGAGACCAGTATCTACGCGAGTGAAACCACGTGACATTGCTAGTTAGTAATATATTTAAAAGACCATAAATCATTCGCAAACATAAATACAATATGAGGGCTATATAATATGTATACTTCACTGGCCGTGTCCCATTCGCCTAATCTTACAATCGAAGTGGACAAATGCATTTCCCAGGGAGAAAAAATGAAATAATAGAATGCTTTCCATATAAACAACGTAGTCGTGGGGATTAAAGAACGCTGGGTTCATAAATGTATACTTGATTCCTTGGACACACCTCGCTGTGGCTCACCCATAATACCGGTATTACCCAAAAGATTATACTTTCAGATAACAACGTAGGAAGCGACGTACAGCGCAGGAAGCGGGAGGAGAGGGCTCAAATTAACATACCGCTAATGTGTACATGCCATTGTCTTCGAGTCTTGGTTAATGTTTATGTGCAAACAGCGCACCGCGTAGGTTGATCCGGGTACACAGTAACACTTAAAAACATACCAATAATACATATCGATATAGAAAAAAGTATTAATTATCAAGTGAAAATTCCTTTAGGCATGCTGTGATAAAAGAAACATTTTAGTAATCATTCTTAATTTATGGAGCTTAGTCACCTTTATGGGAGTCATAATGTCATTCTGTATTTTAACTTACATCTAGAAAAATTATATATAAAACATAATTGTCACGAAGCAAGTGGAAGATGTGAACAATTTTTTTACATGGGATCTAAGTTTACAAAAGATGGAAAATGTTAAAGTGTTATTGAAAGGATAGTGAATGAAGGGAATATGGTAAATGCTCTGCCCGCCTTTATGAATAGACAGATGGTGTCTCAAAAGGCCGGACTGGCTGTGCATAGAGGAGTGTTGGTGCCAACACTTATGTATGGTAGTGAAATTTGGATACGGCAGAAGAATCACAAAAGTAAAATAAATGCGGTAGAGATGAGAGCGTTGAGAAGTATGAGTGCATTGAAACTGAGTGACAAAGTAAATAATAGTGTGAGAAGAGAACGTTGTGATATAAAGGAAGGTGTAGTGACTAAAATAGAGAAAGTTATGCTTAGATGATTTGAGCACGTAGAGAGAATGAATGAAAGGAGACTGACAAAAAGGATTCATAAGTCAAGAGTGAATGATAAAGTTAGAAGGAGAAGACCAAGGTGAGCGGTCCTGGGCCAAATCCAGGACATTTTAAATAAGGGCCAGGTCAAGAGTACTCTAAACCGACGAACTTATATGAAAGGTTTAATGAGAATGAAAGAAGTGAAGGAGATGTGCAAGGATCATCCAAAGTGGAAGGACGTGGTCTCTGCCTAACCCTATGGGAATGATGGGCGATGCTATGTATGTATTTAACTGAAGAACTTTAATATAAAATTGTATACAAATCTGAATTTTTCAATATGCGGGAACAATTGTTCTTTCTCAAGTCAATTGCTTGGAAAGAACGAGATAGATCAAATTAATGTGCTACGGGGTTGTATATCCTAAATAGCTCGATAAGAAACTCCACGATGTTATACATTTATCTATAAAAGATAACCTACAGTAACAATTTTTATCGTTTACTTATTACAAAAAAATATCTGTTATATACCAAGCTATTTTATACGATACATTATAATGTCTATTCCAATTAAATACATTACATACATTGTATATTTCATGAAAATCAAAACTGTTCTTAACAGCATCTCATTAAAATGGATATTTAAGGAGATATTGAAGAAGAGGTATTGGAGAGATTATGGAGACATTGGAGATTTTGAATCGAACATCAAGCCTCTACTAATGTGCACTATTACACCAGTAGGAGTGTCACAAAAATATTTTGCCGGTTGTATTTATAAAAACAACGCGTAATAAAGCACAGGTGAGGATAATAAATTAAACGCCTTCTTATATAACACGTTTCCAACTACCAACAAAACAACATGAAATTCAAATCATATCCCATATTTTTAAAGATTTTTTTTTAACTACAATTTTGAGAAATTTGGACAAACTAACATCGTCACACTTACATATAAAATACGAGTATATCAAAAACATATTGATCTACTTAGGCTTTAAATTGTTTGAAATACTTTTTAGTTTCCAAGGCGAGACATATGTTAACTTTTACTAATTTTTCAACATCAATATCGGTAGGTGAATTACTGTATTGGCGGACGAACCCCCTTGGGAGTTGAAGGGGAGGGCCAAAGGGGGACTACCTGATGCCGAAAAGGTCAAGAAGGCCAAGGTTGTTATTGACTGACTTGGTCCAAACATGGAAGGAGGACCTCGGATCCCCAGTAGCCATAATAGCGGGACTCTGCCGCGGACTTGGAGCAATGGCTGGGTAGGTGACACGGATTGCTTTCCTACTGGTTGGCCACTTGCCACGAGTGTGGTGAGATAGATACGATCCTGTAGATACAGCGCAATGGCCGAATGTCCTGCTTGATGACCTCATCGTCATCTTCTGACGTCGCAGATCGGTGCGGATCTCTCGCTGGCAAGTATTATAGGTACAATGCTTATCAACGAGCGGGTCTGGAATACTGTTAACACTTTCTGCGAAACTATCATTTCGTTAAAGGAGGCTCGGCAAGGAGAGAGTGCGAATGCAGTTGAAGCACAGTATCCCCGACGGAGCGGAATAGGAAACAAGAGACGGAGGTTCATCCAACTCGTCCCCCTGTAGTGTACCCCTGAGCCGGCTTCGTTCGAGGGGGGGGAGGGGTGTCCAGAGTGGAATGCCGCAACAAACCTCTGGTTCTTCCATTCCCAAATGACGAAGGCTTCGCTGGTTTTAATGCGTATTCCGGTACTACCAGCGAATCCCACTCTCCCGTCTGTCTCCCAGACCAGGTGCGTAAATGCATTTCCTAACGAGAAAGAAAAGGTGAATTACAAAAGAGCAAATAAAATTATACATGCTTCGTGCTTTAGTTACATAAATTGCTGCTAGATTTTTTTGCGTAACTTGTGATGGGTCAGGGAATCTAAACAAATGTGTAAGAACCACGACAGAGTTATTGTTTCCACAACATTTGACAAGTAGTCGCCATGTTGGGTTGCCTCTGTTTATTTCACCATAAAGATTTATACACGCTGGGAAATTTCATCAAAATGCTTTGATTTTTTCTATTGGAAATTTATGTTTTCATAATTTAAAAGAATTAACAAAGTTTTCAGATATATTTTATACACTTTGGACGTCATTACGACTTTAAAATAGCATAGGGTGGAAATTTTGAAAAAAAATTATAACAAAATCGGGAGATCAGTTTGGTATAGTAATTACATATCTATTACCTCCATTCCAAATTCAATTATATAACTCGATAAAGGATCAAGGAATTTATGACGCTAAGTAAGGACTGTAACACATCGAACCCAGCAAAGCGGGAAGCCTGTTTACGGGACGTATTCACGTACAACAAACGGCCGTTTCCATAACACATTTTTTCGTTTCTCGTTCAAGAAATAAAGCGATTTCTATGAATTGTATTTACATATTACAAAATTTTATTCATTGATAATTAATTACATACTTATGTTCACATGAGTCAACAGTGAAATCTATTGGTGCAAGTAAGTGAAGCTTCTTTGGCTTTGTATTGTATTAAACTCAATAATATTATTCAATTTGAAATTCTACGTAGGTTAAGTATTTTTGTCGTAATTTTTCCAAGTAAAATCTGACTAAAGTAGAACAGACTTGTACGTACGTACGTATCTCGTGTAACGCGTAACGCAAATTTTTCTTTGCCATGCCATAAGAAGTTTCTCTTTAATAATCCATTAAAGGTGTGTATACATACATAGCATCACTCCTCATTCCCATAGGGGTAGGCAGAGACAACATCCTTCCACTTGCCATGATCCTTGCACATCTCTTTCGCTTCATTCATTCTCATTAAATCTTTCACACAAGTTCGTCGGTTTAGAGTACTTTTGACCTGGCCGTTATTTAAATTGTCCTGGATTTGATCCAGAAACGTTCGCCTTGGTCTTCCTTCCAACTTCTTGGTTCTCCCTTCCAACTTTCGCATTCACTCTTGACTCATAAATCCTTTTAATCAGTGTCCTGTCATTCATTCTCTGTGCGTGCCTAAACCATCCATGCATACCTTTTTCAATTTTAGTCACTACATCTTCTTTGATACCACAATGTTCTTTTATCACAGTATTTCTTACTTTCTCACTCAGCTTCAATCCACTTATACTTCTCAACGCTCTCGTCCCTACCGCATATATTTTAATTTTGTGATTCTTCTGCCATACCCAACTTTCACCACCATACATAAGTGTTGGCACCAACACTCCTGTATTTACAGCCAGTCTGGCCCTTTGGTGATTCATAAAATACCATCTGGTGATTCATAAAAGCGCGCAGTGCACCATTTACCATATTCCCTGCATTCAATATCACTTTCAAATCAAATCAAATCAAATCAAAATATCTTTATTCAAGTAGGCATATTACAGCACTTTTGAATTGTCAAATTTTTATTTTTTCTTTTCTTTTCCACACTCTAATTCTAATGTACGTCTGATGATGATACTCCAGAACGACTTAAAATCTAAAGTTACGAGGGTTCTTTCGCGTCCTGATCCGAGAAGAGCCCACAAGAAACTCAGTCAGGTATTCTGTTTTTTTTGTTATCATCATCATTACAATATCATGTTAGTTTAATATATTTCAATTCAAATTAGAGCAGTTCGTTCACTCCCACGCGTTTCTATCGTCTAAGTACTCTTGCAACTTATAATACGATTTTTCTATCAACTTTCTTTTAACAAAGACTTTGAATTTATTAATTGACATTTCTAAAACGTCTTGTGGGAGTTTATTATAGAAACGTATACAGTTACCCTTAAATGAGTTGTTAATTTTATGCAGCCTACTAGAATTTACAACAAGTTTGTTTTTGTTTCGTAAGTTATATGATATACATTCACTCTTTTTATTAAAAGAGTCAATGTTTTTGTGTACGTACAACAAGTTTTCTAATATGTATACGCAGTGAACTGTCATTATGTTATGTTAACTGCCTTGAATGAACTTGAACTGCCTTGAATAAATTTCATGTGTGTATACACCTTTATAATATGTTTAATGGTGTGATGCATTTGTCACTGCTACAAAAAAATAGCCAAACGTATACAAATAACAATTCCCTCATTATTTTTTCTACTTTTTAACTGCGCGCTGTGCTGGTGCTTACCCGTTCGAGCGATGATTGTCCCTCGTTCGCGCCCACGTGAAAACAACTCAAATGATGCTGAATTATTTTTTGTAGTGCCTTTTTAACACTTAGATAACATAACGAGGCTCTTGCGCGGCGTTCATTAACACCTGCGCGCTGTAACGAGGAATCAGAATGAAATAATTCCACTCGTGAAAATGTCACGCCAATAAAAATAGTATTTTTCAATGGAGTTGTAGTGTGAAATTACGATTTTGCGAGTAAACTGTGAGTGATCATTGATATGTCTACGCCAGTTATCACGCAATCAATTTCAATACAAATTCGGATCCATGATGACACTTCTGTTTTCATCTGATAAACTGATACAGTCTGCCATAATCCCTCCAAATGTAAATAAAATAATAACGTGTATGGTCCTTGTAAAGAGTAGCTACTGAGCTTCTTGCCAGTTTCTTCCAGGTAGTATCAGCTTTCCAAAATGTTGGTACTTTTGTTACCAAAGTACAAAAGGACACTTGTATTTTTATGTCATAAACTGATATAGTCACAATATTTCCTTATTTAAATGCAATAATAAAGTGTATGATCCTTTTAAAGAGTGGCTACTGAACTTCTTGCCAGTTCCGGCCGTGTAGTATCAGCTTTCCAACCTGTTGGTAATTATGTTACCAAATTATTAAAAGGACATTTCTGTTTTCGTCTGATAAACTAATACAGTCTCTCATAATACAATAATAAAGTGTATGGTCCTTTTAAAGAGTAGCTATTGAGTTTCTTGCCAGTTATTTCCGTGTAGTATCAGCTTTCCGAACCGTTGGTAGTATTGTTACCAAAGTATAAAAGACACTTCTGTTTTCATCTCATAAACTGACACAGTCTCTCACAATATCTCCATATGTAACTACAATAATAACGTGTATCGACCGTTTAAACAGTAGCTACTAAGTTTCTTGTCAGTTCACGTCGTGTAGTGTCACCTTTCCGAACTGATAGTAATTTTGTTACCTAACTAAGGACACTTTTATTTTCGTCACTGTCATAATACCTTCGTATGTAAATACAATTACAATGTACATGTACCTTTTAAAGATTAGCTACTGAGTCTCTTGGCAGTTCCGGCCGAGTAGAATCACCAAAAAAATTGGTAATGTAAGGTAAGTAGCAACCCTTTAATGTCCCACTGCTGTGCACGGGCTTCCTCACTCATAAGAAGGAGAGTTTTTATAGCATAGACCCACGACGCTGTTCCACTCCTTGTTGGCAGGCACAGTACACAAGTGCACTCTCTATTCCTTCATTCTTATAGTGACCAGAGGATTCCTTCTCATCTTGACCAAAGGGTAAACCAATGATTATTCAAAACATCTTATTAAGAAACTTTGCATACATGATTATTTGATTGAAGGAAATCCTTTTTACCTTTTGTACTCAAACTCGGTAATCTTAAAACTAAATACTAACGATTACTATTAGTTCACACCGTCTATATAAATATTGTGTTTCAATGTTCAATCGTTGATAAAATACTTTCTTATTCATCCACTCAAATTCAAATCCATTTTAGCTTAAAGATTCTAGTGGATAACATTGAATGTAACACAGTTTTTTCAAATATTAATTTATTAATTTTTAAAAGCCTCCTTAAATTCTTCTTATGTAATGGCTTTAAGACGCTTATACTAGATATAGTATGAGTTAATTTCATTTTTATATTTATCAGATGTTATATAACATAACAATATATTGTAAAAATCTATTTTTAATAGTTATTTTAAACGCAACCTAATAATAAGTAGTTAAGCACAGCTGCGCGCGCTTAGTTATTTGCACGTATATTGTTTCATTGCAAACAGACAAGCAAACAAACCCCAATAACGGTGCATCTCATGCCATTAGTTTCTTACTTTGTATTTCTTATATAACATTATATTATAACTAGCTAAATTCAATTCCTTTTTGTACTAAAGATGTCACTAAATAGGTTTCAAACCCTTTAATAAAAGAAAGCTTTTTGAAGTGAAACTTATTACTTACACGAGAATAAAATTTGTACGGAGTAAACACCTGATTAGCGTCACGAAAATGTGCAGCGTTTTTATGCTAATTCATTTGAAGGTTAAAGAATAACATGTGGCACTTTGATTTAACACTCGTCATTTAATAATTTAATATACTATGTACTAGTAAAAATGTTTCATAAATTCTCTTTTCTAAATTCGTCGCTTCAACCGATTGACGTCCACTGCTGGACATAGGTCTCACATAATCATGTCCACAAGGCCTAATCTTGCACCGCCTGGCTCCAGCAGCTACCGGCGACCCTCTTGATGTCGTCGATCCACCTTGTGGGAGGTCTCTCTACACTGCGCCGCCCTGTGCGGGGTCGCCACTCCAGCACCTTCGGGCTCCAACGTCCATCGGTCCGTCAGACTATGTGCCCCGCCCATTGCCACTTCAGGTTCGCGATTCGTAAGGCTATGTCAGTGACCTTGGTTCTGCTACGGATCTTCTCACTTCTGATTTGATCACGTAGAGAAACTCTGAGCATAGCCCTCTCTATCAAACGCTGAGCGACTCTGAGCTTTCGTATGAGGCCCATAGTCAGCGACCACGTTTCGGAGCATTAGGTCAATTATAAATTATAAAACAAAATTTAAATGATAGTTTTTAATATTGACAAAAACACGTGGCGTTTTTATTTACAATTCATCATTTAAGATTTTAATAAACTATTTATACTAATATACGACACTTAATACTTTAATTAAATTAAAATTAGTTTGCCTTTTATTTTAACATTTTTAACCGATAAATTTGCGCAACCGCTCGGTTGCTAACACTTAATAATAAATATCTATAAAACTTGACAAAAATTCTGCAAGTAAAAAAAGAGCATGACGATAAACTTCGCAGAATAAGAGGGTCATGAGCTAACCTTCTTTATCAGTTACGACCGCTCTATTTACACAAATACTTAGAAATCATATCCAAAACATGTCGTTTCAATATATTATCAGGAATATGTTTAATTATTTTTTTTTAACTACACTAAGACGAATATTTTTTTTGTTTTTGATAAGTGTATTATAAAAATAGTTGCATAGTATAGCATGTTTGTCTTCGAATACCCATCTTATTATACATTCCCATTTATTTATTCCCTCTCATGGAGTTTGACCATTATAAATTTGGAAAAACTCCGACCAACTTTTCCGACATAGGACCTATCCTATTTCCTAATTCAGAACAATAATTTTTGATTATAAAATGTATTTTCATTACCATTGTTTTAGTTTTTAAACCGAGAGGTCTGATGTCAATTAAGTTAAATTAGCTCCACTAAATGGCACCATACTCCAGGTCCCACATTTAAGTGTACAAAGATGAAATTACTCGAGTTCATACATAAACAACAATAAACAATCCAATCAATGTGTCCAATCTATCTATTCGGACACATTAGGAAAGCAATATTGCAAATATAGTTTAAAACTACTAAACCTACTAACTCATCAAAAACCGTTAAGTATACATAATACATTTTTAGATACCATCTAACCTTTTATGTTACAAAATCTTTCAAGGTTTCCTGGCAGAAATTGCTACATAGCCTTAAGGTCGCTTTTTAGGTACCCTATGCCTAAGTTAATGTATACAATTCCTGTGCTGTTTGTGGTGTATAAAAAGTGCATCTTCCTTCCTCTCTCTTTCCTACCCACTCATCTTGAAACTTAGGTAATTGACTCGTGCAATGGAAACCGTGCAATAGTAGATATAACGGGTTTCCCTATATTTCTACTACCCCATATCCGTTATTACTCGCTCTTTATAGCGATGAAGGACAAGTAACATATTACTTTATTTTATTTTATAGTTTTCACTAAGAAATATATTTACTCAAACGGTAGTATGGGACTCGCTGGGCACTAGAATACCCGAAAATCTGTGCATCTAAAAAGAGGGGGGCCAGAAGATATTACCTAGCATTCGACACCGTAGATAGCATTTTCGGGTAAATATGAATATTATTAAACATAGGAATGTGTTGTGCATGTTTTTTTAATCTCCCTACGTCATAGTTAGCAAATTAATACACAAGACCCTTTGAGAATCTCTCTATAGTTATCTTATGATTTACCAATCTAGGTATATTTTAGATGATTACCCAATATATTTACCAATAATTCTGCCTCATTGGTCTAGTGGTACCATGTTCGACTACAAACAGCAGGTCCTGGGTTCGAGTCCCGGGTCGGGCCAATCCATAAATGGATATTGAGTTTTCTATTAAGATATTCTCAATATTTGCCCGAAGTTGGGAAGTTGGCGGTGTGATCCACCCCCGTGCCTCGGAGAGCACGTTAAGCCGTCGGTCCTGCGCCTGATCTCTCTCCGGTCGTGTCGGATTCCCGTCACATCGGACTATGAGAGTGAAGGAATAGAGAGTGCACTTGTGTACTATGCCTGCCAATCCGCAGTGGAGCAGCGTGGTGGGTCTATGCTCTAAAAACCCTCTCTCATATGAGTGAGTTAATGGACTGTTACTTACTTACTTTACCCAATATCTTTAATCAAATACTTAGGCATATCACAAGAGCGTAATGGATACATACATACATAGCATCACGCCTTATTCTCATAGAGGGAGGCAAAGACAACATCCTCCCACTTGCCACGACTCTTGCATATCTCCTTCGCTTCTATCATTTTCATTAAACCTTTCATACAGGTTCGTCGGTTCAAAGTACTCTTGACTTGGCCCTGGTTTAAAATGTCCTGGATTTGATCCAGGAACGTTCGCCTTGGTCTTCCCTTTCCAACTTTCGCATTCACTCTTGACTCATAAATCCTTTTTGTCAGTCTCCTTTCATTCATTCTCTCTACATGTCCAAACCATCTAAACATACCTTTTTCAATTTTAGTCACTACATCTTCTTTTAAACCACAACGTTCTCTTATCACACTGTTTCTTACTCTGTCACTCAGTTTTAATCCACTCATGCTTCTCAACGCTCTCATCTCTACCGCATTTATTTTACTTTTGTGATTCTTCTGCCATACCCAACTTTCACTACCATACATAAGTGTTGGCACCAATACTCCTGCACGCACAGCCAGTCTGTCCCTTTGAGACACCATCTGACTATTCATAAACGCGCGCAGGGCACCATTTACTATATTCCCTGCATTCACTCTCCTGTCAATATCACTTTCAAATGTTCAATTTTTGTAAATTTAGATCCCAAGTATACATATTCTTTCACCTCTTCCATTTGTTCCACATCAAAATATTGCCATTCATCATAGATTCATCTCTTTCAAAAGGCATAACTTTCGTACTGTTTATATTAATTTTCATTCCTTTAGTTACAGCCTCGAATCCTGGTCAAGTTAAAATTCATCACCGAAACATTGCGAAGACCGGCGTGTCCTGGGACTAATTCTGGGATATATGTTGCCTTATAATCGTGGAGAAGCGTAATGGGTCTATGTTCTCACAATAGGCTGCCAGCTTATTACAAATTAGAATTTTTGGATCTTATTTCCGTTAATAGATGGCTTGACTGTTATGGCCTGTATAATCTCATAGTACCTAAATAATTTATGCTATTTTTATCTGATGACTACAGATTACATCACATATCATTCCCAACCTTATTTCCTGTCACGTCTCGCTTTGTCGGCTATCTAACTTATCTCGTTGTGATTAAATTAACATGAAATAAGTCTTTTCCTTAATAGGGCACGTGAGGCAGTGTTAAAGACATACTAAGCGACATTCTTTTCCGATATTGTAAATAAATTTTTACCATTTTATCAATAAATTAAATGTCAGATTAAGTAGAAGTGATGAATATATATCGTTTACAGAATTAGCTCGCTCGTAATATTAAAAATAGTATTCACATGTAATAAATGTATTTGAACTTTAATGACCAAGTTTTATATAAAGATAGTGTGAAGCCAATTATATTTAATACTTATTAATGCTATAAACTCTTGAGTAATGATTATAATTATCATTTCATTTATTAAATGATAAAAAGAATGTGCGAATAGAGTATTACTTTAAAAGAGTGTTTTAATAGACAAAAAACAAGAAAAATATATCTTAAATTTCACGTCCTTTCATCTCAGTTTACACAATATCATGCTATTCTACTATTTATTTTAATTTTTAACTTTTATAGAAGAAAAACGGTTCTCCCTATAAAAACAATCATGACTGATAAATGTTGATGCTCTTTAAATGAGTTTTTTGCATTTGCGTTATCAAATTATTTATAATTTTATTGCATGTAATAGCGAAGCGAATGACATTTAACTTGATAAACATGTACAATATAAGAAATATCTATTGGATACAATGCTATAAATAAGTCGTAACATATTTTTTTATTCTTTAAAGAACATTGTATTTATTTTAAAAGAAGGTCAAAGTAAACGGAAATCTGTCTGTAAATAAATAATGTCGAAAACCTTAGGGCAAATATATATGTCTATTTCAGTCATTTCAGTCTTAAACCTATTAGCGATTTACTTATCATTTATCAAACTGATTCTTTCGCAATGTTGACGGTCACTATGTACGGATTTCCCCTATATTATATATCCTTTTGAGCAGTTTTAGCCTTCGGAAAGCAAACACAATTTTAACGATAAGGCTATCAAATGTGTATGTCTTCAAATTAAAAAAGAATCTTATTCAAGAAGGCCTCAATTAGAAAACGCTGTAATCTTTTTTGAATCGCCAAATACAACTATTTCCACACAATTACTCCAATATACGATTGATGATAATAACGTAGTTGTATTAAAGAAGATGTAGTGACTAAAATTGAGAAAGGTATGGGTTAGATGGTTTGGGCATGTAGAGAGAATGAATGAAAGGAGACAGACAAAAAGAATTTATGAGTCAAGAGTGAATAGGAAAGTTGGAAGGGGAAGACCAAGACGAACGTTCCTGGACCAAATCCTAAACATTTTAAATAAGGGCCAGGTCGACAGTACACTAAGCCGACGAACTTGTATGAAAAGTTTAATGAGAATGAAAGAAGCGATGGAGATATGCAAGGATCGTGGCAAGTGGAAGGACGTGGTCTCTGCCTACCCCTATGGGTATGAGGTGTGATATATGTACATAATATTATCTAATGTTACGGGGGTTCCATTGTGACCTGTCCTGAAAAGAACCCACAACAAACTCATTCGGATGACCTTATCATTACAATATATATTTTATTTAACGTAAGGTTAGTAGCAGTCCATTAACGTCTCACTGTGCAGGGGTCCTCACTCACAGGAGGCTAGGTTATTAGAGCATAGACCCACCACGCTGTTCCACTGCGGGTTGTCAGGCATAGTACATAAGGGTACTCTCTCTTCCTTTTACTGTCATAGTCCAATGGGACGATAATCCGACACGACCAGAGAGAGGTCAAGCGCAGGACCGACGGTTTAACGTGCTCTCCGAGGCACGGGGGTGCAACACACCACCTTGAATTTTTAATTGAATTATAATCAAAATTCTATTTTGTTTAGTTTAGAATAATTCAATAATTGCCACGCTATTTTCTCGTCTAAATAATCATTCAAATCACAGTGCAATTTTTCCATAAATTATCTTTTAACAAACGATTTCAATTCATTGATTCATATCTCATATTGTTTTCTATTTATATATCGGGTTTATTATAAAAAGTTTGGTATTATATTGTATTCTTTTTTATATCAATTTACAAAAGGCGCGTAGGGAACATTTATCAAGTCTACGCTAAACTATAACCACACGTGATAGACAGACAGAATCTATGGGCCATCCCACGCTTAATCTGTCACCGCCGGCTATAACGCAGCATGTTAAAGAACAAACACAAATTGTAATGCATCCACACCTTAAATACATCATCACTTACTGTAGTCAGTATCCCTTATGTATATATGTAATACTATTCACTTAAACAGCAACAAAATACAGCGATTAAAGAAAAGAAGAATAAGATATAAAAAGTTGATAATATAACACATGAAGGTAATAAGAATTAATAATAAGTAATTAAAAATTCACAACTGAAATTCGTGTGAGTGATGTGTGTGTGTGAGTGCGCAATTGCGTGTAAGGGGGGAGGGGATCTGTGTGTAAGTGAGTGTGGGCGTGTGTTTGAATGTAATTAAAGCTTGTGTTTGCTATTTTTTTCTTTTAATTCCATCTCTAGGTTGGAATGATGTGCAGCAATTTTTTTCTTTAACTGCGCTTTAGTAAGGTGAAAGAGGTCTAAATGCGAAAAATTCTTATTATAGCTCCGTGCTAATCGCATCAAGACAGAGTTCTGGGCATAAAATGTATTAGTTTTTGATATTGCTAATAGGTGGGTATTCCTATAGGTGAGAATTATACAATCTTAATACCAGAACTAAAAACAACCTTGTAAAGACATTTTGTCAAGGGCTAATATAATATTATGAGACCAGATATCGGTTTATCAAAGACTATACTCAGAGAAGATGTTGCAATAATACATACATTACATAGAACATCAGAAATTTTAAGAAAAGTTAATCTTATGGCGTTTGACATAATTGTTACCGATTGACATTATATTAAATAAATACGCATATATACTCTATACGCGCGTGTGTGTACAGTAATTTATTTTTTATAAATTTATTGTATTTTATATACATTATTGAAAATAATTATTGCATCGTGTACTCCATCCCTATGTATTCTATAAGTGTGGGATATTTCATAGCCCTCTGTCCGCGTAATTTTCCTTAAAACTTTCGTTTTCTGTATTAATATATACACATTTATGCTAATATACGCAGTATAGCCAAACCAAGTAAACTTGTTGAATTAATATTTATGGTGGTGTCTTTTAAAATCCACCTTACACGTCATAATTTTAAGTGAAAATTGGATTAAGAGCGATGAGGAGATTAACAGAAAACATAACTAATTAACATAATTAAAACGAAAAAAAAAATGAAAAAGGAATTACACATAAATATAAACTTCACGATTAGAAATACATATCCGTTTGTAAAACGTTTAAGAAGTGCAAACAATATAACTTTATGACTATCGAGAACCAATTATGCCACGAAAAGTATCATGCTGAAGGTGATCAAATATATAGTAAACTTCCTAATATTATTAAGGACACAAATAGTATTGTATTTAAGAAAAAAAATTAAAATTTTACCTTTTAAATAGCTCTCACTTAAAAATTAATTAAAGGTAAGTAGCAGCCCATTAATGTCCCACTGCTAGGCATAGGCCTCCTCACTCATATGAGAGAGGGTTATTAGAGCATAGACCCGCCACGCTGCTCCACTGCGGATTGGCAGGCATAGTACATAAGGGCACTCTCTATTCCTTCACTCTTATAGTCCAATGGGACGATAATCCGACACGACCAGACAGAGGTCAAGCGCAGGACTGACGGTTTAACGTGTTCCACCCCCGTGCCTTCCGAGGCACGGGGGTGGAACACACCAAATTGAATTTTTAATTGAATTAAAATCAAAATTCTATTGGCAGGCCTGCCAATCCGCAGCATCAATACTTTACACTAATGACCCTGTTTTTGTAATACAAATACCTGTAAGTGTTCACTTCTAAAAATTTATAATTTCTTTTTTATGTAGTAATGATTGCTTCCATAAATGTAGCTTCAAAAGTTCAATAATTATCATATGTTTCCATGTAAGTGAATATTGTATTCTTTATGGAAAATAAATGTCTCAAACCATATAAATAGAGATATATAAGATTCAACGTTAAATAGATAGGCGGTTATTGAAAAATTATTATACTATATCATCGTTAAATATATTAACTCTTCCCCTTCGAGTCGCATTCCTCACCACTTTAAGATTCTAATCAATGAAACAAAATATCAAATAACATTCTTTATGTAGAGAGATACAATTTCTTACGTAACAGACTTAGTATGATGCATGGAGAATATTTATAAACTAGTTATTCTTCCATATCATCTCTGTGTGCACCTGTTTCATACGTAATTGGTTATACCTAGAACAAATAAACAAAAACTTTATGCACTTCTATAACGAACCGTTTGTTTATTTGTTATCCTAAGTGGTTGGGATTTTTTTGCATCCTATTTCATTGGTTATGCAAACAAAATTAAAATCGTGAGACTTTTTTGTTTGTCTTAAATAACTAGTTTAATGTACGGAATCACTCGGAGCAATTAAATATGTTACTCTTGTATTTTATAGAAACCAACCAGCTGTTTAAAAGGCTCTTACTTTATTTCTTTATACTTTATTTCCTATTAATTGGCTTTGCCATCTAGAAGGAAAAAACTACTATAAAAAAGTGCGTACATATCAGAAATTGAACTTCTTTGTGCAAACTATTTTTCAAGTCTTGATTACTTTTATACAAATCTGAAATTTTAGATTTCCGAGACTTAGAGTGAGGGAAAAACGAAGATAAGTTACGAATTTAATGAGTTTAATGGTCATTAAAGAAACTAAAAGTGTCGAAAAGTAATACAAATGATTAATTGAAACCTTAAATTAGGTATTGTAAATATAAATCCGCGTGTTTTTGCCAACATTAGAATTGTTTTTAAAATTTACAAAAGAGAATTTATGTAATATTTTTATTTTAAATTTTATGAAAAATAGTGATAAGTGGCAAATTAAAATACATGTTATTTGTAAATATCAAAACTAGCTAATCTTCAAACGAATCGACATAAGAAACGCTGCACTTCTTCGTGACGTTAATCCGTAAAAAATTTACCCTCAGCGCCAAAGAAAATTCATTTCAAAAAGGATAAGATCACAGGTATACAACAATAAATAGGTATTACCTTCGTGTGTGTAAATGAAAGCAAAGCAAAAACAGCTAACACAATTTGCAATTTGAAATCAACTGAAAAAGCAGCTTCAAAATCTTTACCGAAGTATTTGTCGTGCACATAGTCGCACTGTTTACAAACTACCGTCTGATCCTCCAGTTCTTTTCACTGTTCGTCATTTCCAACAGAAACGTCGAGACTTTTTCGGGATTATTCCATTATCGTTTTGTACCATTGGGAAATTCAATCATCTGAATTTGGATCCGAAATACTGCATAAAGAGTCTGAAAGGGTTTTGTTTTTCTAAGGATTCTACGATAACGAAGGAAGAGGTTGAAATGTCTTTTATTTACAGGTCTGCATTTGACTGCTTCTACGCTTAGCTATTTTATAGTTAGTTTTAGTCAAAATCTAAGAACTTAAAACAACCATTATCTTTGGTATATGTCTATGTCATTTTTCCTTTAGTAAAAAACAATCTTGATAAATCCAGTCATTACAGTTAACCTGTTAAGGTCCCGCCATTATCTAAAGTTTAGACCCTTGAGCTTGTATTTGATTAATTGCAGTTCCTATATAATATATAAATAATTCCTCATGATACGTTCATTTTTCTTCAACGATACCCTTTTTTACAATGGAAAATGAGTTTATGCACCCCGATCAGACTAAAATCTTATCGGGAGTGTGGGACTCGCTGGAAAGCCAGAATACCTGCTAAAACCCAGCGATGCCCTCCGCATCCTTTTGTGTACCACCGGATGATCGGTAGAAGCAATCCACCCTGGCACTATAAAAGTTCCTCTGGGAAACTTAAGAAGGAGGAAGGAGAAGCGCTAGTCGCTGTAGTAAAGGAGCGCCCACCACGTTTTCCCTGTGCCTCTCAAGTGCCTCCTTCAGCGAAATAGCATTTCCATAGAAGGAGGCTACTGCCCTCCACTCCCTATCACCGGTGAGCATTGCACCAACTATGCATTCCAGCGAAAGGTTTCCTCCGACCAACGAAGTCAATAAATACCGCTCTGGACCCCACGCCAGGCATTCTGCCAGAGTGTGTTGCACTGAATCCACTGTTGCATCATAATATCCCAATCTTTACAAATATGTCAAAACAAAACCGTTTCTAACATAATTTTCTCGGTCTATGTCCCTGATAACTTCCCAACCTGATAAACGGTGATTGACGAGTCTTTCAATATTAAATAGCTGATGGTTTAGGGATTAAAATACCTACGTGTGTAGAATTATTATTTTATTGGTAAAAATAATAGTGGCACAAAATATCGCGTTGACCTCTAAACTAGGAAAACCCATGCCTTAAAGTCAGGTGAGGTCAGTGCCTTCCCAAACATTTTGCTTAAAATATATATCGGTGTGTGACCGAACTCCTCCTAAACAGTAGAACCTGTTTTGATGAAATGTTTGGGTTTGTTCCAGTGGATTTAAGGATGGTTAAGATTAAAATCACAAATATTGAGTTTCCTATAAAGAAATTCTCGGTATTTGACCGAAGTTATGAGGTTAGCGGTGTGCTCCTCCCCAGTGGCTTGGAGAGCA
Source organism: Elymnias hypermnestra (assembly GCA_015832385.1). Lineage (NCBI taxonomy): Eukaryota > Metazoa > Arthropoda > Insecta > Lepidoptera > Nymphalidae > Elymnias > Elymnias hypermnestra. The sequence goes on from JACTOM010000891.1 coordinate 2,630,048, forward strand.
CGTTTAGCCGTCGATCCTGCGCCTGATTTCTTTCAGGTAGTGTCGGATTTCCGTCCTATCGAACTATGAGAATGAAGGAATATAGACTGCACTTTACACAACACACACACACACTTTACACTTTGCTTCCTAATCCACAGTGGGGTAGCGTGGTGAGCTTATACTCTAAAAACCCTCTCTCTTATGAGTGTGGAGTTCTATGCCCAGGATTAGGACCTTAATGGACTGCTACTTACCTTTATCTTGTAAGATTTGTAAGTGTTATCAGCGCTGAACACAGCAAGTATATTTTTCGGAACGTATAATCGGAATATATTTTAGCAATTAGCAAGTTCTTCCTATAAAAACAAATTCACACACAGACGCTATTGCAAACACTGTACAAGATAACAATACTTATGAGATTTAATTTAAATAACAAGCATCTTGTTTGACGTCTGTTTGATTCATTTGACTTGGTGTTTGTTCGTCGAATTGTTATTTATATTATTCTATTTGCGTTGACGAGGTGTTTATACAAGTGGGCATTTTTTTATACGAGACGTTTAAATTCGTTAAATTTTTTTACTAACTTCAAGGTGAATCTAATATGGTATGATAGACATTTAGTGATTGAATCATGGCTTCTAATAAATAGGCATTTATATGTGAATGAACACAGCTAAATGTCATCTGCTTGTTGGTCCTAAAATTTGCATTTATTTGTTTTATAACACAGAATAATCGTAAATATTTTTCGATATATTCTGCGTTGAAGTAGGTTTTATAACCGCTTTTGAATAGTCATTAATCTGTGCATTAGCAACGAGTTTACCACCAGTTCGTAATATTTTTAATATATTACGGACAGCTAATCTCTGATGGAAGCTCGCTAACTTGGTAAGAAGTTATCTACCTCTTATGTTTTTGCACAGTATCTTTGCATAGGAACAGGGTCGGACTGAGTCAGATAACCAGAAAAGAAAATTAGTTATCAACGATGTAATAAAGCAATCATTACTTGGTTATTCTGGCAATGATCTCGCATTTTTGGGTTTTGTACAAGGTGGAGCTAAAGTTCCGCTAGTTTTTTGACTACCTATAACTATGTTCAAAGAAAAGATTGAAAGAAAGGTTTCGTTTTCATAATAAGTTTATTTAGTCCTTACATTTTTTTTCGTCATAATTGAAAAATTATATCCGCTAAATGGTGGCCGTGATTCGCTATGCAACTTTCGACTCTTTTTAAGGCATTTTTCATGACATCCTGCTAGTGACGAATATTATCTCTAAGATGTTGAATCGTTTGGGGCTTATTCACATAAACTTTTGATGCTAAAAAAATCCCATTGTATGAATAAACTATCTGATCCTCCTCTCCTACGGCTGCCGCAGCAAGCCGGGTCCGGGGGACCTGTGCAGGCTGGGGCCCGGCTGGCAAGTGCCACCCTACATGGCCAACCCAATGCTGCTTAGGAAATTGCATTTTCTAATTTCCTTGAGTCGGGACTGGCGGGAGGCTTCAGTTAATTACCACCCTACCAGCAAAGACGTACCGCCAAGCAAAGAGATTTGTGTTCCGGTACGATGCTATGTAGAGATCATAAGAGGTAAATGCCTCTTACCAGATCAGCACGCTTCCATCCTAGTCTGTATATCACTTACCATCAGGTGTGATGACAGTCAAGCCCTAACATATCAGCAATAAATAAAATTCACTAATACACATTAATTTTATAACCATATCGCTGATGATTTGATTCAAATACTGTGGTTTTATGAATTTGTATCTGAAATTTATCTCTACAATGACAAAGTCGCTGGGAAATGCAATTTACGCACTAACCCTGACCGATGATCAGTCACGAGTTTGGGACTCGGCAATGGAAGGTCTCGCAATACCCATTAAAACCCAGCGGAACCCTCTTCATCCATTAGTGAGGCACCACGTGTTCAGCTTTCGCATTCTGCCCTAGTGTCCCGGATGAGTCCGACGGAGGATTCACGGAGACGGGACGAGATGCGCAAACATGCTCCGCCTTGTATTTCGCCTCCTTCGGCGATGCATCCACTGTGCATCCACTGCATTCTCCCTCTATCTCTCGTGGGCTTCCTTCAGCGAGACTACCGTCTCGCAAACGAAGGCCACTGCCGCCCACCATCTCTCGCTGGAGAGGATCACACCTACAAGGCTTCCCAACGAGAGATCGCCGCCGATCAACGTCACCAGGAGGTGAAGCTGAGGTCCCCAGGCCGCACAATCTGCCACAGAGATCCTGGGTTTGTGCGAAGAAACAAGATGTCATTTAGTATAATCTTTTACATTATGCAATAATAAGTTATTGACATATTCCTTATAATTATGTATAGGCAAATCCGAAACTGATTGCGTTATCTTGCTAAAATTTGCGTTCGGTATTCAACTTTAACCTTTATTTTATAATATGAAAAACAATAGATTAATGAAATGCGGCGTACTGATTTCAAAATAAATGGCGTTACTTTATTTTATTTGCGTTGCTAAAGACGAACTTATTTATTAAATCATATGGATATTGATACATTAGCTAAGTATATATAATTTAAGTAGCACCCCTTAAAACCCACAGCTGGGCACAAGCCTCCTCACTCTTGGGAGTTGGGGGTCTTAAAGCATAAATCCACCACGCTGCTGCATTGGCAGTTGGCAAGCAAAATATGCAAGTGTATGTACTTAACACAAGTGCACTCTCTATTCCTTCACTCTCTTAATTGGGATGGGATGGTAATCTGACACGAGCTGAGAGATATGCGGAGTAGTAGTAATATTTTAATATGTTTGAACGGGGATAGAGCACACCGCTAATTTCTCAATTTCAAACAAATAAAGGACTCAAACCCAAAACCACATATCTGTCGCCGAAAAACCTGTCCACTAGAGTAATGAGGCAGTATGTTATTATATTTCGTTCCAAAATAATATTAAAAGTGTCTTCGTATAAAGTGTCAAATGTCAGAAGTGAACCTTCTTTGGCGGACAAATTTTTAAGTCTTGTTTATATTTAAACAAATCTTAAACTTTAGATTTCCGAGACTTAGAGAGAGGGAAGAAGGAAGACATTTTAGGAATGTAATGAAATAAATATCATTAAAATATATGATTTTATATTTTATGAAAAATAATATATTAAATGATTAAATGAAGACAGAAATGCCAGTGCAAATTAAAATGCCACATGTTATATGTAAATATTAAAACTACCTAACCTTCAACCGAATTATCATAAAAAAACGCTGCACATCTTCGTGACTCACGCGTTTTAACCGTAAAAAATTTACCCTCATGCGCCTTAAGAAGTTTCGCTTCAAAAACATTTTCTAGTATTAAGAAATTACAATCTAAGTGAAACAGCTGATGCCATACTAGCCTTGGCTGTTATGCCGAGCGAATTTTACCCCCACTTCACAAACGGTATCTATGTTCTGTAATGCTACAAAACTATGTAAAAGAATTTCATTTTAAAAAATACGTAAAGTAGTTAGAAGAGAATGTACCTCTTTTTACATCTCGTGGCAAGTGAGTGGGCAAGTGGCCATTTTTCGCATAAATAAAATATAATAATATGATATAGCCACGGTCAGTATATACACAAACACTGCAGACTCTATTAATTCCGAGGCGCGAGCGCATGTTAACATCGTTAAATATTTTGACAAGCTGACGGTTTTATTCATCGTTGTTGTTAAAATTCAATATGGCAATGCTGATTCACGACGCGAGCAAAACCATTTTGCTCTCAATCAACAATATAACAACCTTAACTACATGAAAATACAGTCTTATTTGGTGCAAAGGATAATGTACGTCTCAAAAAATATATTATGTTTATGTGTTGAACGAATGAACCATAAATTCTTAGTGTCAACCCTGCGATTGTAAGAGTTGTGCAGAACTGTGTATACAACCTCATGTGATTGTGTCGAGAAGATTTGTCGCAGCACTGGCGTGAGATATGAGGCCAGGAATAATGTGGCCATTTTGAATTCGATCTTATTTATGGCGGGGCCTTGGTTCCTCTTCTTATTTTTGTGTAGTTTTGCCTATTATTATCTATAAATAGAGCTTAATAATAATACATTCATTTGGCAGTTTTATTCTTATTATTTTTTCATTCGGAATTATATTGGCGCAACAAGGTGGAAGACAATATTCTTCCACTAAAACCCAGCGGATCTCTTCCTCATCCTTAAATCGACGCTCGTCGTCGTCGCTTCAACCGAAGAACATCCACTGCTGGACATAGGCCTCATGATGCCCACAAGGCCCGAGCTTGCGCCGCCTGGCCCCAGCGGCTACGGGCGAGCCGCTTTATGTCATCGGTCCACCTTGTGGGAGATCTACCTACACTGCGCCACCCGGTGAGGGGTCGCCACTCCAGCACCTTCGGGCCTCAACGTCTATCGGTCCGTCGGACTATGTGCCCCGCCCATTGCCACTTCAGGTTCGCGATTCGTAGGGCTATATCGGTGACTTTGGATATGCTACAGATCTCCTCATTTCTGATCTGATCACGTGGAGAAACTCCGAGCATAGCCCTCTCCATCGCACGCTGAGTGACTCTGAGCTTTCGTATGAGGCCCATAGTCAGCGACCACGTTTCGGAGCCGTAGGTCATCACTAGCAATACGCACTGTTCGAAGAGCTTTGTCTTCAGGCACTGGAGGATATTGGACGAAAAGATCTGCCGTAATTTCCTGAACGCTGCCCAACGCTCTCTGTCGAAATTGGACCTACCTAGCTGGACTTATATATCCCAGGTATGTGTACTCGTCAACAATTTCGAGTGCTGAGTTCTCAACGATGACTGGGTGGAGCGGAACATGGATATTGGACATAACTTTCGTCTTATCCATGTTCATTTATCTTCGTATCTTTATCTTCTTATTATCTTCTTATTAGAAAAAAGACGTCTATTGACAGTTTTTTAACAATATCCCTTTCCATCTCATTTAACGATATTTCTTATATCTAAAATTAAATAAAACAAGATTTTGTACAACTTATTTTATAATAATGTAGTGTAAGTAAGGTAATTAGCAGCTTTTTCAGATCCCACTGATGGGCACAAGCATACTCACTCTGTTAGGATAATATTATTATTAAACACCTGAATTATTTGAGACAATCAATTATTGTTGAAGTATTAGATTGTATGTTGACTATTGCAGAAGTATCAGTGTTGTTGCGATTATATTTTAAAAGAAGATTGTTAATTGAGTATTATGGAGGTATCTGTGTAATGTTTAATAAGATGCATTGACTTATTTTTGGTTGCACCCAAAAACACTAGTTTTCTTGTTAGATGTAATTAATTGGAGAGTGATTCGTTGAGAAATATTGGAAGAGAATATAACTCTTGGAAATTGTGCATTATTTTATTCGGCCCTCCTGTCATCTCAGAAGTCAAAATTTTAGTTAAAGTAAGGATTATATAAAAAGTGATTTAAGAAGTGAAGCTCGTGAAAGGAAACTGCTACAGACAAGTCTTCTGCGAGTTGTCTGGCTATACATGCCCCCCGCTCCCTCGTGATTGTTTTCCTTCATCGAAAAGCAAAATGGTAGACTATAAAGAAGTATCAATCTCCTGAATATCGTTTTATAAAGAGAAGTTTCATGTGCCTACTCGAACACGTGACTTCTCTAAACGAGGATCTATGCGTTTATGCGTCTTCTCTAAGGATCATCATGGCTTTTACTTTACAAGTGTTTTAGCTAAAAATGTCAATTTTCCTCCACTGGGAATTCTGCTGGAGATTAAAAATGACAGTTGTTTTACCCATAACTTCATATAGATATATGTGTGTAACAAAATCTAGTGTCTGTTTGTTCTCAGGAATGTTATGAGTGATTGAATCTAAATCTGCCTACTCACAGAATAATATGACTAAATGCCATAAAGCATGTAATGATCGTCATTTTACTTAAAAGAACTTATTCAAGTAAACTCGGGTTAACTTGCGACAATGTTAAATAAATTCTCTTCTGATGACTAATTTTTCTCAATTCTATGTATATGTTTACTTAATTGAAAAGTAAAGTCTGTTACCAAAAATGCTTTAAATAAGGCAGAAATTAAATTCATATTCTGCTGCTAATCATTTATAGAGAATATATATTGCTGTCTAGAAACCGAAATATGTAATTCACCTTTCACGAAGGTGGATAACAATCGATGACTCAGGAAAGGATTCAGTCAAAGGCAAACTGTCAGCAATAAATGTAAAAAGAACGGTGTGTATTTTCATGAGATCACGTTGCAAATGAAACAACTGATTTGAACCACGGGCGCAGCCATATTGGGCTTGGTTCTTCAATTCACATCTACTCCGCAGCCTGCTGTAATGCGGCATGCGATCAATGCACGAACAAATTTGAGGAAATGTAAAAAAGATTTACTTAAACTTTATTAAATCAAAATTTATCTACAAATTTCGGTAGCCCAAGGGAGAGAGAAGGAAAGGATGACCATCGCATATTTATTATACGTCTAATAGTCGAAAGTCTACACTGCACCTTATTCAGAAGAGTCCATTAAAACGTGAACCCTGTGAATGGACAGTCCCGGTGATAAATTTCGCAATGAAAAAGAGTCGGTTCGTTTACATCGTTATATTTACATGAACGCTTAACACATTTCGCTGTGAAAAGGCGGCTTATATTCCGCCTTTTATTATTATATAAAAAGGGAATTTAACTTGTTTATTAAAGACGAAAATGTTATGAAAGAACAGAAACGTGAATTGCAGTCCATGAATAAGAAATGTCGCTTTTCGTCTATGGAAAAAAGTGTCCATTGCTAAAAACCCGTGTTCGTTAACGAACATCAAAATTTCAATAGTACATGTACCCGATGTTCCACTTTTTGAAACAAGCAAATGTTTTTGTGTAAGGTTTTATATATTTCTGCTCTTTTTGTCATTGTTATACACGCAATGAGTTTATTACAAGTATCTAACTCCTGGCAAGGAATTTAGGAAATTATATAACAAACTTGTTTAGGTCTAATCAAAGACAATAGTATTCTGGTATGAACATGTTTAGAAGTTATTAAGACGATAATATGTATACTCTACGCTGATAATCAAGCAATACTTGCATTATCTGCTAATGAGCTACAGAAGATGGTAAATATTATGCATGGAGCTTTGAAAAGGAAAGGAATGACAGTGAATGAAAACAAAACGAAAGTCATAATTTTTGAAAGGGATGAATTTATGATAAAGATAGATATTTTGATAGATAAAGAACACGTGGAAGAGGTAAAAGAATTTGTATATTTCGAATAAAAATTTACAAAAGATGTAACCTGTGAAAGTGATATTGAAAGGACAGTGAATGCAGAATACATGGCAAGTGGTGCTCTGCACGCCTTTATGAATAGCCACATGGTGTTTCGAAGGGCCAGACTGGCCGTGCTTACAGGAGTGTTTATGCCAACACTTATGTATGGTAGTGAAACTGGGTTTGGCAGAAGAAGCATAAAAGTAAAATAAATGCGGTAGAGATGAGAGGCTTGTGAAATACGAGTGGATTGAAACTGAGTGACAAAGGAAGAAATAGTGTGATAAGAGAACGTTGAGAGGTATTACAGAAGATGTAGTGACTAAAATTGAGAAAGGTATGCTTAGATGGTTTGGGCACGTAGAGAGAATAAATCAAAGGAGACTGACAAAAAGGATTTATGAGTCAAGAGTGAATGGAAAAGTTGGAAGAGGAAGACTAAGGCGAACGTTCCTGGACCAAATCCTAAACATTTTAAATAAGGACCAGGTCAAGAGTACTCTAAACTTACGAACTTGTATGAAAGGTTTAATGAGAAGTGAAGGAGATATACAAGGATCATGGCAAGTGGAAGGACATAGTCTCTGCCTACCCCTATGGGAATGAGCCGTTATGCTATATATGTATGTATGTAGAAGTTGTATGTATGTATGTATGTTCAAAAGAAACCCTTTTAGATTGTATAGCAATTAATTTATCATTACATCAAGCGATAATTTTATAGAATAAAAAGTAAATGAAAGTATACAAGTGCTTGAAAGAAACTCTTTATTTGTTATAATAAATACAAACTATTTACATAATTATGTGTAAATACAGTTATTGTACTAATATGACACATACTCGTACATATAATTTCTTGCAGTATTTCACCGCAAAGAGCTTATTGTCCGTTTTTTAAGCTCCAATCTGTCTATTTACCAAATTCGATTCAGCACAACAGACAAACAAAGCTACTTTTTCATTTATAATATTCGTAAGAATTGTTATTTTACACCCTTCAGGTTTAAACTTTTGCCAATTTTGAATGACAATTATTTTTATTGAATCAACAATGTAAAAAATGCCAGCTCTAAAATTGACTCTATTATTTGTCACACAAGTCTTTTTTCGCATTAAAAAGTAGCCTACGTCCTTTCTCAGCGTCATGACTATCTGTATACTGAATTTCATTTACATTGGTTCAGTAGTTTTGGCGTTAAAGCGCGACAGACAAACAAGAGTTACTTTCACATTAATAATATTAGTAAAGATTGTATGTGCGACAACTAAACGCATCTCTTGTATGCATCTTAATTTATACAACTGTGTATGTCTGTACATCTCGCCTAAGTAATAATTGAACCGATCTTAAAAGAATATATTGCGATATTATTAAATTTAAAATACAAAATTGAAGCTTCTTTTATTGAAACATCTTTTAACAGAATTTCAACAAGACAAGTAAATTTTTGGGATTTATACTAGGTATAAGGACACGGCATGGTTTACAACTAATTTAAAAGCAACCTGACCAGTGCTACAGGAAGAAGTCTCAGCTATAGACTGATAATTGTTCTGTAAAGATAATACAAACAATAATCCCAGGCGCTTCTCGGTAATCGGCGACTGGATATCGCGTGTACAGAATCTTAATGGCCTGTCTAGATCACCTAGCACTTCCTAAGGTCTCGCCAGCGGGAAACTTATCCACATCTCATTTACATTTAATCATTTTATTTCCGTAACTTTCCTTGTATAGTTACTCAGGTAAACATTATAAAACAGTAAGGTGTTGTGATAAATCACTATAGTGGTCATTTGTAATTTGCACTCGCAAGACTGAACGTGTATCATTTACAATTTTACGCAAACACTTTTTACGTTACATAACTAATATATTTTGAGCTATCCATTTGATCTATAATTATCCCACTGTAATTGGGATCTGCTCTTGTAACCATTTTTCGCCAGATATTCGTCTCCATTTGCCATGTTCATTTGGATCTACCACGCCTTTCTCGTGCTTAAAGTCTTTACAAACATATGCAATAAAAACGCGTGTGTCCATCCGACAGAAGTGATATCTAATTAACTAATGAATATTAAAACCTGAGATAAGCTCACTGTCAACGGTATACGTCTATCGCACACTAAACAATGAGTAAAGAAAAGAGAAAACGTCTGTCTGAAATATGGCTAGCGCTGTTAGCGCTGTGTTAGAGTGAGAAAGAAGGACCTGTCTACCGCTGCCGTATGCGTGAGAGAAAGGGATGCCAGACAGTTTGGCGTCGTAACACGTTGCTTAACGAAGTGATTTACCATAAGGAGGTATCACTTACATAAACATCTACCTTAAAACTACAATTTTTATTTTTGACGTGTTAACGTCCTATGAATCAATGGACGGGACTAAATTGACCTTTTTATTTTTGAGACAATAAAGTTTTTATTTTATACGTCATAAATCAATGGACTCATTGCCTCGTTCCTCCTGAGCTGAGCGTGCAAGCAAGAGTACAGAACAAGAGATACAGAGGTGCAATCAGCCTAATTCCATTGTTTGTTACAACAAATAATTTTGAAGTGAAACGTGATTAACGTCACAAAGATGTGCAGCGTTTTTAATGCTAATCCGTGTGAAGGCATTTTAATTTGTCGTTTAATAACTTAATATACTATTTATTCATGGAATATAAAATAAAACTATGTCATAAATTCTCTCTCCAATCTCTCTTCTAAATTTTAACTGAAAATCAAAATTCAATGAACAATTTCTAATATTGACAAAAAATACATTGAGAGATTTGAGATTTCCATAAATTATTTGTAATAATTTTCGACACTTTTAATATTTTAACGACAATTAAATTCATTAAATTTCTAACATATCTTCCTTTTTCCCTCTCTCAAAGTCTCTTAAATCTAAAGTTTTTCATTTGTATAAATATAAATAAACAAGACTTAAAAATTACTTTGCCAAAGAATTTTCACTTCTGACATGTGTATTTTGTACGTACTTTATTAATTAAAGCTCTTTTATACAGATCTATATATTTTATGGAATAATTTTATTACAATTAACCATGATAACATTATATCGAACCTTGACATTAATACAGAAAAAATGTATCAAATGGTATAATAAAGTTCCATAAAAGGCACTAGGAGGTATTCCGTATAATATGTTTACGTTCTGAGGAATACATTTATGAAAAGATTCGTATCGACATTTTACCTTTTCTCCGAAGTGAATGCGGTGCGTTGCCCTTTTCAAAATTCCCATATCCATAATCCTCAACGTCTCAGGTAAATCTTCAAATGTTATGACATTTTAAACGGATTTCCATAAAATACATCTGTCTCGAACAATGGTCGCAATGCCTGTCTGTCAAGATTAAGTCTTTTTGAATAACTTTTTTTGAAATACGTTAATCCGCTCCGACACTTGGTGACACCGCACATGTTGGTACAATGGACGATATAGAAATTGTTGATAATATATTTCTATTATAAAACGATTTAGTTTTTATGTAGACAGCGAATTACAAAAGGCATAAATAAATCTTAGTGAATGCTCGTACCACAGAAGTGAAAACTTCATCAAAAGGAGTTTACTAACACAAACACAATTAGTGTTATTTTGTTTTGTAACCATAAAGTTTAGTAGTAATATTTATATTATATATAATTACTAGCTTCGTCTGCGTAGATTTACATATAAGACATTTATGCTTATAGGACTCAGTTGAAACCAAAGCTGATACACTTACTAACGGTTTATGAACACATTAGAATATTTTTCTTTATAAATTCAAATGAGCCCATATCTTATGCCATTACTTACCATCGGGTAAAGTTACAGTAAAACTTTTTAGCAATAAAAAAGTTACCAAGTGAGTTTAAATGCCGTGCTTTTTCGTGGAGGAAAAGTATATATGAAAACCTTTATATTCTGAAACCAAATTCAGAGTATGTATACATTTTACTACATCTTCTTTAAACTAATAATAATATTAATACAAAAACGAGTAAATTTAACGTTTATGTTCTTTTATCGCTCATCAAAAATTAACAATGGCCTGACTATAAAAAGTAGCTGAAGAATCAGACGTCATAAACATTAATATAGATCATTTTCAAGTGTGTTATAGATATGAGCCAAACAGATGCTGGTACTTTGTGGCGAACCACACAATTTGAAACGAACATTTAAAACACCTTAAAATACAACAGCAACTGTTAATAAAAACAATCAAATTAGCTTCAAAACCAACGCCATTCTGATATATCGAAGACATTAATAACAAAGTATTTAAAATGTAAATAGCATTGAGCACTGAAGTTGGCGAAGTGAAGATAACTGGAGGCAGCGGTTAAGATGTTTCGTGCTGATAATAACTGAGTGAGCTTACTGCTCATCATAGACGATAAACAAAATAGACGAGGCTAATTGAATAAAACAAAATAAATAAACTACATATGTATTATTATTGACCAGCTATTTATTTGACAATACTTAATAGGACACTGGAAAATTCTTCTCTTCTTGAAATGGCCCTCCGACGAAGGGTAGCAGTCAGTTCGGCACGTGATTGTCTTTAAGAGAAGAAATATTAGGAGATGAAGTAGCACTACTAATTCCTATCCACTGTCTAATATTACAAAGTCATATATTATTCCTACGGTCAATATTCTACTTGGCCAAAGTAGAATATATTGTTTAAACTAAACAGCTTGCAAAACTACGCGTTTTTGATTGTATAATAAAAAATTAAACAGTTTCTTAATTGACATGTCATCATAATAAAATAAAATTATAGGATAGATTATATTAAAACAAAAATTTTAGGATCAGTAAAGGTTTAACTGATGACTACCCATAAAGTCTAGCAGCACTTTTTTAATGAACACATAGTAGTATTTACTCATTGGACAGCTGAACCTTTACACCATGGCCATGAATCATCGACTAAACCTGAGATGATAGACCTTGTCCATCTGATCTTCACAGCTACGATAGCTGAACAATACATCGCTTAAATATTTATCCTTTACGCTATCAATCCCAAAATATTGAGGCAATAACATTGCCAGCCGATGCCACGGCATGAAACTTCTTCGGCGTCGGTGATGATGGCCGTTTCCATTGAGAAGATAGCTGTTTTGGGGTCAATATGATGGACCCATGTTCCGTCCATTGTTACAAAACGAGACAAAATTTTAGAGAATCCTCTTGAAACTTGTCAAAGCGATAATGTTTCTGACTGTCGGTTAACATTCGGCATCCATCTTGCGGAGACTTTTCTCATATTCAAAGATTGTTTCAATATAGATTGAGTACTTTCATAAGAATTGTCCGTTTCTTGAATTAAGTGTCGGATTGTAACTATTCGACCGCTTAATACAATTTTCACGACTTTGGCAACGTTTTCTGGGTGACTGGCGTTGATGGACGGCCGCGGTGATGGTATCAACACCATACCATAAATTTTCTTACCATCATCACGTGCAATATCATTCTGATCAGAAATATCCGACAAGTTGACAGTGTGAAAGGTCTTTCTGTTAACATAGTTGATGTTAGGGTTTCTCAGGAGACCGTTACATTACACGCACATGAAAGTCCATGATGATAAGTTAATTTATCCATTCATCTTCACGCAGAGCAAAGTCAACTTACAGAATTTCTTACTCTTTGCCAACTAAAGCCTTTTTATCGGAGAGCATCGGGTCGGCACGCCAGCGGCGGTGAGATAAAAGATAAAGCTTTCCTCACTGACCGACTGAGCAAAAGCCCATTGTCGACTAAGCTTTACAATTAACTCACTTTCATTTAGATCAACGCATGAAAATATTATTTAATTGATTTGATTGAAAAATATTAAAGGAAAACTCAGTACATTTTAGACGTTATAAAAAAAAAGTCTTTTTAATGAGATGTTTTTTAATTTCCCTTCAATATATTTCAGCGAATTTATCCTTTTATCCTAGGTACCATTCTTGCAAAAGAAAAATAGAAATACCACTCCAATCTTGACCTTAACGTCATTTTATAATAAGAAATCACTATAAAATATTCCTAAGTACTGGTTGTTAGTCTTAACATAGAATTAATAATATAAAACAAATACGTGTAACACGATTGAAACTGAACTGAAATTTGATATTATAATAGTTACAAATTTTATAGGACCTTAGTTCTTTTTAGATCAAATCACAATTCCTACTATAAAACAAATATTTACTTTAAAGCCAAATATTTTATATTGAAGACATTCTCCCACAATTAAATATACGTCGAGAAAACTTTCGTTTTATGGGAATGTATTTTGATTGTATCTTTATATGCTATAAGATTAGGAATTGAAGTCATTAAAAGTGATAATCCAAAAAAGTATTTGAAACGATTTAAACGTAAAATGATGTCGTTTTTGTAGAATATCTGTAAACTTACCTTTGGCTTTTGACGTCATTGAATTGAAATAACGTTTAGACATTTTGCTCTATTAAAATGCGTAGAAGTATCGTAATTTACATAAAACTTCATCAAACGAGGGTTAAAAAGGTAAGTAGCAGCCCATTGACGTCCCACTGCTGGGCACAAGCCTCCTCACAGATATGAGAGAGGGTATTTAGAGCATAAACCCACCACGCTGCTCCACTGCGGATTGGCAGGCATAGTACACAAGTGTGCTCTCTATTCCTTCACTCTCATAGTCCGCCGTGACGGCAATTCGACACAAACGGAAAGAGATCAGGCGCAGGACCGACAGCTTAACATGCTCTCCGAAGCACGGGGGTGAATCACACCGCAAATTTTTTCCCAACTTCTGGGAAATATTGAGAAAATCTCAATAGAAAACTCAATATCGATTTCTAATTGGCCCAACCCGGGACTCGAAACCAGGACCTCATATCTGTTGTCGAACATAATAACCACTAGACCAACGAGGCAGTCGAGGTCGGCAAACGAGTGTAGTAATACGAAATTCGACTATTTCTTTTTTTCTATATCAATAATGTAAAAAATAGAATAAACATACCTATAATTGACTATAATTTATTGTTTATTATATATAATTGGTAGTAACTTTAAATGAAGAATTAAAATGTAACAGTGACGCGTTGATTGTAATTCTGTGGCTTTTGTGCTTTTAAATGTAACTTGGAGACCCGTCTTACTTGAACGGGTGTTGCATTGTCGAGCGTGACAGCCGAATCTCATTTAATACCCACAAAAAGAGCCCGAGGTTATAGATTTGCATGACTTTTTTTTCATTTTGTTTCGTGTTATATAATGAATATCAAATGCTTACAGTTAGATCAGCTACAAATACTATAATACTGATTCAGAAACACACCCCAACTATGGAAGTACATATGTTACTTTTTAAATCTAACGGGTGAGCACTTGACTCTAATCTCACTTGATGGTAAGTGATGATACAGTTTAAAATTGAAGCACCCTAATCTGGTAAGAGTTTTAGCTTGGTAGCACGTCTTTACTGGTATTAGTAGTGGTTCATTCAGTTGACTCAGAGAAATTAGGGAATACAATCTTCTAAATCTGCTCTGATGGAAATCGAACCCAGGAACTTTGATATCGAAGTAGTCTTTGCACTATTGCGCCAATTATTACTTTAATACGTAAGCAATTCAAATGTGAGTTTTGAATAGCAATATCTCTGATGCTATCTTGTGAGCCAAATTGAAAAGCCTCTTATGCCGGGTCACAGCCTATTATAACGACAATCGGTTTATCGCCTTTCATATCATTTTGAGAAGCATTTATGAGGAAATTCTATTGCTAGACCTTTTTGTGTTGGAATTTATAACATAACCAGATGAGCTGAACCTTTGCATTGTGATTGTTGCATTAAAATGAAAGAATGACTAGACACTTGCACTAGATAAACCTGTATAGCAAAAATCTTCATCTCCCTTCTGACCTTACTTATTATAATAAGAGTAAGTAAGTAAGTAACAGGCCATTAACGTCCCACTGCTGGGCACAGGCCTCCTCACTCCGAGAAGCGAGGGTTTTTAGAGCATAGACCCACCACGCTGCTCCACTGCGGATTGGCAGGCATAGTACACAAGTGCACTCTCTATTCCTTCACTCTCAAAGTCCGATGTGACGGGAATCCGACACGATCGGAGAGAGATCAGGCGCAGGATCAGCACTATTATAACATAATATAAAAATCATTCATTTATGTTTCAAACGACAAAGATCCATAAAGTGTTAATAAAAAATTAAATTAATACTTAAAATAAAACTTTACAATACAAATTAAACATCGAATTTAAAATTAAAGATCCAAATAATATATACTTATTTTTCTTATTTAAAAATATAAAATTAAAGATCCGAATTAGTTATTATACTATGCTATATCTAACATATGTAAAAATACAAAAATCAAAACCAAAAAATGTGATGAAAACACTTGTTTGTTGATGTTGTAAGACCATGTATTCATTACCAGCTGAACCCGCGACTTCGTCTGCGTGGAATATTTTTTGGGTAGCATTTTCATTAATTTAGGCAAATTGTTATACAAATACGAAAATAATAAATAGCAATGGAATATTCCTACTAAATTTCAAGTTTCTACGCCTTATTCCGCCTTATTTATGGTTCCAGAGATATCATGATGAGTCAATAGATAACTGGATATTTCTTATATATATACTCGTAGATACTAGCTGACCCAGCAAACGTTGTTTTGTCATATAATTACTATTATCGCTATTAAAAAATAGGGGTTGGTGATAGAAAAGTGAAAATTTAGGATTGTATGTATTTTTGTATCACAAAAAAATAAAAACAAAAAAAAATGTCCAAAAGGATTTAAGGGTGAATAACCCCTATCACTATGGTATGAAGGGTTATGAAAAATAGATAATAGCCGATTCTCAACCCTACTGAATACGCATATAAAATTTGGTACAAATCGGTAAAGCCGTTTCGGAGGAGTACGGTAACTAACATTGTGAAAGGGAAATTTTATATATTAAATATATAAATAGGTAATTACAACCAAATAAAAGAATCTTGCATACCACTAATAAATGTTAAGCTACACTTACGGACAGCAATCCTGATTTAAATGTACAATCAAGTTTTATTACGAATAAACCCGTAAAGTGCCAAGTGTCGATTGCACAATGTACTAACAGTTAACAGTCAAGAGCGCTTCAATTGTTTGTTCTCTCAGCAAATACCTAATAAATTACTTGGAAACTATCGCGCGCTTTTTCACTAATTGCACATTCTGAAGAACTTTTCTTTTGTTTCAATCTTGTTCTACTAAACAAAGAGATTATTTTCTTATCCTTCACTAAAGTGCAGATTAAAGGATAATCTATTTATGTATAACCACAAGGTTTGTTCAAAAGAGAAGGTGATTTTTTTAAAGTATTTATTTATTCATCAATATCCATTGCGGATCCTTCAAAGTACCCCCCTGAGATTCCCCCTGATATTCTTCCAATCCTCTATTCGGTATGGCCATTAGCTGATTCTTCTCATCAATTGCGGCAAAACACTTTCCTTTCATTAGTCTCTTCAGTTCTTCAGCTAGTGCATTATCATGATGAAGGAATCCATGATACTTTTTCCACAATTCTGATCGCTTGAGTCGTGTTGCATCACGCAAATGTGTCATAACTTCCTTATAGTATTCCTTTTTAACCATACGACCTATCACTATTTCAATGTTACTTTTTTAAAACAAAGAAGACTCGCTGAATGTCACAGTTAACATTTTAAGTGTCTTGGATTACTTTATTCCATTTTTAACGCAAAATTTAATACTTATTACTAGATCCATTTCTTTTTCAAAGACAAATATCCAAGAACACACCCAAACGGGGACCTAACCTTTTCAGTTGTCTACAACAAACTACTTATCCAAATTGACTGATAATACCAACATATGACTATCACACGTGTACCAACATAAAAAGAAAAAAATCGACAATCGAATGTAGACAACCAGCGAAAATTGAAAATTCACCTTTTCTTTTATTCGTATTATATTTGTAGTAAGTATTTGAAGTAATATATGTTTGTAACTGCCGCATTGGTCTAGTGGTTAGCATGTTCGACTACAAAACATTAGGACCTGGGTTCGAGTCTCGGGTCGGACCAATTCGAAATCGATATTGAGTTTTCTATTAAGATTTTCTCAATATTTGCCCGAAGTTGGGAGTTTGACCGTGTGATCCACCCCCGTGCCTCGGAGAGCACGTTAATCTGGGGTTAAGGTGGGGCTATGCTCTAAAAACCCTCACTCCTCGGAGTGAGGAGGCATGTGCCCAGCTTGTGGGACGTTAATAGGCTGCTACTTGCTTTTTACTCTTTTATGTTTGTCTATTTATTTATAAACGCCACCTACCTACTCTTTCATTTCTCTGCTGGTCTCCTTATAGGTTTGGTTGTCTGAAAGAGAACGCAAATTATCGGTAACTCAGCCTATTAGAATTACTTAAGTCATTGTAGTATACTTTCTCTTGTGATGCTCAATAAACCATACTATCTACCTATCTATTTATATCACAAAATTCATGTCTACCTATGTCGTATATAGACATTGAAACCATCCGTGAAATTTAGCTAAGCTAAAGATCATAACTTAGTACGGATAGCAGTATCGGGAAGTATGTATGTGGCATCTCGGCAAAAAGCTGCTACTAGTAAATTGCACTTTTTCAAAACCTTTTTGTGTTATAATTTAATCCGTATTTAATTTTTTTCTTTATGTTGCGCTTAAAAAGACGTCTATATTGTTAGCGATCATTATCATTTTATTTGTTGGATTGCTATTAAATTACTATATTTCTTTATTAAACTGAGGTCTATGTAATTATTATCAGTAAAACGTTTACATGTCCGGATTAACGCTATACCGAAAATTCTAAAATTTAATCGAAACTTCTGTTTAGTGGTCCTTTTTACGACGTGGACTTATTATTATTGAGTGGGGAATTTTTCATGGAGGGTATAAGAAATATAGCACAGGAGAATGAACGAACATTCACCTGGTGACAGTTTTTAGTCTGTATCAACATTTGTATCGTTTTAATTAATTGAAAGTGCCTAATATAATTATGAAGACTCTGTAAATAGTATTACTTAACCAACAAATCAGTGAGCGACTCTAAATATATATATAGAGGTATAGGTTGAATAACTTTATAAGTAACATAGCATTATTCTATAAGTCGATGTTAAAAAAGTAACTACTGTTAGCGATCATTATTATTTTATTTGTTGGATTGCTATTAAAATACTATATTTGTTTATTATGCTGAGGTCTTTGTAATTATATCAGTAAAACGTTTACATGTGCTACATCCGGTTTAACGCTATTCCGGAAATTCTCAAGTTTAATCGAAACTTCTGTTTAGTCGTCGTTTTCACGACGACAGTGATTGGTGGACTTATTAATTTTTGAGTGGCGAGTTTTTTCACGTTGGTATAAGAATATAGCACAGGGGAATGGAGAAACTTTCGCCTAGTGACAGTTCTTAGTTTGTATCAACGTTAGTATTGTGTTAAAAATCATTGAAAGTATGTAGTACAATGAGAATCGTAATACAAATTAGTGAGCGACTTTAAAACTACTAAGATTATGTAAATGCACAGCTAACGGATTGAACTTGACGAATCAAAAGGTCTTGTTAGATCTTGTCAAAGGATATTTTGATTTAATTTTTATAAGCTTAACAAAAGTACAGTAAATTCTATTATATCTGTGACCAACAGACTCAATGAGGTGTGATTTGGATGGCAGATTGAAAGGAGGATAAAAAAATGACTACCTTAGTATTAGACAAACTTTATACCCTAAAGACTTTGTATATAGCTGGGAAATATGAACTATGCTCTTATTAATTGAAAAATTCTATAGTAACAGGAAATTCTAATACTTTCTAGCTGTTACTTTATATACTATAGTATCGAGGTGTTTCAAATTAATAACCGATATATTTGCATATCACGTTAGAAACATAGCAAGACTGGTTTGTTGGTGAACCGGTCAAAATAACTTAGCTATGATTAACATAATATATTGATCATAAAATTACAGATACTGGTGCTATTTATAAAAGTTCTTGGAAACATCGATTATTTCTCAATTATACTAGTGCATACCTTCTTGAAACTGTCTTATGAATGTCCTTTAACAAACTCTTTATTAGTTAATATATGAAAAATACATTAATTGAATCCAGTTTCAAATATATATATATATATGTTCCATCATTTTATATGCAAAATCAATAATTTTAATTGCAATATGCGAGTAGGCTTTTACACCAAGTTTGAAACCTCTAATAGTCACTTTCAAGATTAATGGTGATGTTAAAGAATGACTTAAAATCTGAAGTTATTTACTTCATGCTCTGATAAGAACCCACAGCAAACTCGGGTGTCCTCTTTTACCCTCACCTTCACATTAAAGTGTCATTTTATTTTATTTGAATTCGATCAGTTTATTTCTTGCGTTTACATATGATTAAATATAATTTATTTTTATAGACATGACATAAAAAATGTTGTTTTTTTACTGTAATAATTTATTTTATTTCCTTAAAAATACTATTTCAGGGATGGAACGTGAACCCGATAATTGTTGAAGATAGAATGAGCCCAAGTGTTGAAGGCGTACAAATGAGATCGCAGCACTAAAGTGGTCAAACCCCAAATATTAAAAATATATATTTGAATCAAGGGCTAATATGTATGTTTTATACATATAAACCTTCTTAAATCGCTCTATCTATTACTGAATTAATAGATTAAAAGATCTAAGTGAAAAACAGCGGAAGCGATTTCAATGTTTACGTATTTATTAAAGAACAGTACAGTGGCATCTCAAATACATGGGAATGACGATCCTGCAGTAGTATAAACTGTTTTGATGTGATCAACGTCTTCGCTTATATAAAACACACGTTGTTCATAATACTAAATCAATTCAAACAAATTTGGCATACGTGTTTATGTGTGGTACAAGGTGTAAATAAGTGTGTGTGTGTGTGTGTGTGTGTGCGTGTGTGTGTGTGTGTGTGTGTGTGTGCGTGCGTGCGAGTGCGGGTGCGGGTGTGTGTGTGAGCACAGAAATATGTTATGCGTGTATGCGCGGCTATATAAGGGTGTTTACGTACTGGATGGGCTTATGAATGAGCAAGTACATGTGTATTTGGATTTGAGTGCATATACAAAATAACACAGTTATGAAAATTAATTAATTATTTACTGTATGAATATAGTAAATATAAAGCTCTCAAAAATTTAAACAATATAATAACATCAGGAGCAAAATAACAATAAATTGTTGGTTATAGTAGTTTTGTACGGGCAGTGTTAAATTAAGTCGCTGTTTCTGTAAACTGTGAAACAGAGCTAATTGCTTGGAGATCTGTAAATAGACGGTAACTAGACCTGGTTCCATATTGCTTAATGCAGCCATTAACGCCTGAAAATAAACCGTATCTATTACAGGAATTCGATTCCACGTATTTTGTTAAGGCTAAAATTACGGAATTTACTTGGGAGACGCCGCGTCGGTTATAAGTGTTTTTTGAATAATAATAAGGGCCAAAATCCAAATATACTTTATTCAAGTTGGCTCTTTTGAATCGTCAATAGTCTCTCCATTGGTAACACATCTACCACCGGTTCATAAAGTTGATTCCGCTGAGAAGAAACCGTCAAGAAACTCAGCGGTTACTCTTTCAAAGACAGTTTTGTATGTTACAATTAAATATACTGCCTCATTGGTCTAGTGTTTAGCATGTTCGACTACAGACATGAGGTCCTGGGTCGGGCCAATTCAGATATCAATAT
This sequence comes from Elymnias hypermnestra, assembly GCA_015832385.1. NCBI lineage: Eukaryota > Metazoa > Arthropoda > Insecta > Lepidoptera > Nymphalidae > Elymnias > Elymnias hypermnestra. The sequence continues at coordinate 2,651,191 of JACTOM010000891.1, forward strand.
TGGGTTTTCTATTAAGATTTTCTCAATATTTGCCCAAAGTTGGGAAATTGGCGGTGTGATCCACCCCCGTGTCTCGGAAAGCAAGTTAAGCCGTCGGTCCTGCGCCCGATCTCTCTCCGGTCGTGTCGGATTCCCGTCACATCGGACTATGAGAGTGAAGGCATAGAGAGTGCACTTGTGTACTATGCCCGCCAATCCGCAGTGGAGCAGCGCGGTGGGTCTATGCTCTAAAAAACCCTCGCTCCTCGTAGTGAGGAGGCCTGTGCCCCGCAGTGGGATGTTAATGGGATGTTAATGCTACTTACTTACTATGTTACAATATTTTTCTTGCATGCAACTGGAATCAAGTCCAAACCTTTTCCTCGCTTAAATAACCTTCAAGATATGCCTTTTGTTAAAGGATGTTATTGACATACTTGTTAAAATTATTCTAATATTTGGAGGCAAATCCAAAACTATTGCGTTGTCTTATTTAAAATGATTTCTGAACCTTCTTCACTTTACAATATGGCTTTACAAGTAGTTCACTTGGCACTATAAACCCTAGATATATTGATAAAATTAAGTAATATAAAGAAACATTTAATTTAATAATTATTCGATTATATTTATGTATAAACTTTGTTTTAAAATGTAGTAATTTGAATGGATTTTGTGCCGAAAATTAAGACGGTCCTTCAAACAATGCTTAGTATATAACTAAGCATTGTTCTACGGTCCTAATTGCAGTGTTTATATAGAAAATTTAGATATCTCATATGTCTTTTATATATACCAATATATTATATCTCGGTAAATTTATGTCTGTACATTAAGTAGAACCCTAATATATTAACATAAAGCCGTCCACTGCAGAACATAACTCCGTCAGTCCTACTTTGCAGAGCACCAATTCTAGCGAATGTCATTATCATAAATGAAACGTACAGACTTTATTTCACAAGCAGCGAGGGCTCTGATTGAGTTATTCCGTCTGTCTGTCAGTTATTGTTATTAATTACATATTTATTGAACGCGCCTACCAGCCCTACAAAGTTTTTCGTTCACAGTGTTGAAACAAGCGAGCAGCGGGACGTTTTTTTGAAAAACATACATACACAACGCCTCATTCCGATAGAGATAGGCAGAGACCACGTCCTTCCACTTGCCACGATCATTGCATATCTCTTTCGTTTCTTTCATTCTCATTAAACCTTTCTTACAAGTTCGTCGGTTTAGAGTACTCTTGACCTGGTCCTTATTTAAAATGGCCTGGATTTGATCAGGAACTTTCGCCTTGGTCTTCCCCTTACAACTTTCTCATTCACTCTTTTCTCGTAAATCGTTTTTGTCATTCTCCTTTCATTCATTCTCTCAACGCTCTCATCTCTACTGCATTTATTTTACTTTTATGATTCGTCTGCCATACCCACCTTTCACTACCATACATCATTGTTGGCATCAACACTCCTACATTCACTGCAAGTCTGAGCCTTTAAGACACCATCTGGCTACTCATAAAGGCGTGCAGAGCACCATTTACCGTATTTCCTGCATTCACTCTCCTTTCAATATCACTTTCACATGTTCCATCTTTTGTAAATTTAGTTCCCAAGTATACAAATTCTTTCACCTCTTCCACTTGTTCCCCATCTATCAAAATATTGCCATCATCATAGATTCATCTCTTTCAAAAAGCATAACTTTCGTTTTGTTCACATTCACTTTCATTCCTTTCCTTATCAAAGCTTCATTCATAATNGCTACTCAGAAAGGCGTGCAGAGCACCATTTACCGTATTCCCTGCATTCACTCTCCTTTCAATATCACTTTCACATGTTCCATCTTTTGTAAATTTAGTTCCCAAGTATACAAATTCTTTCACCTCTTCCACTTCTTCCCCATCTATCAAAATATTGCCATCATCATAGGTTCATCTCTTTCAAAAAGCATAACTTTCGTTTTGTTCACATTCACTTACATTCCTTTCCTTATCAAAGCTTCATTCATAATATTTATCATCTCCTGTAGCTCATTAGGAGATGATGCAAGTATTACTTGATCATCAGCGTAGAGTAAACATTTGATGATGAGAACATAAAAACGACGACGACGACAATAATTCTTTACCCATATATACTTTCTATAAAATCTGTCAAACAGTTATCTATGAATAGGTTGAACAGCCATGGTGACTTAACACGTCCCTGTCGAACGCCTCTTTCGTAAAAACAGATTTCTGAAACTACAAAAGTATTTAAAATAAGGAAGTTTTTATTAAACATTTAAGTTTAAATGTAGACCACATTATAAATATAAGCGGTAATTATCTCTAGAATCTTACTGATGGCGATTTTTACAAGATTATTATGGAATTTCATCCGCAACTGTTATACTGTGATGTGATGACTGTAATTGAGTATATATAGATAGACAGTTTACGCGATAGAACGAATAAAGACATATAAATGACAAATATTAACAAGGAGATGGTACAGGAAGCATCCGATTATCAGTCAACGTTCGTATCAACATTCGACTATGTATCGAAGGCGGGTATAAAACATTAATAACATTTTAAAACTATAGTTTGTTTGCGGTAAGAATGCAGTGAGTTATAGCCCCGCCCCTAACCAATCAAATCTTTTCAAATTACAAGGTCAAGTGGATCCGTTAGTATTTAAAAAAATCGTAATATATGTATGGTAAAAATAATAATATGAGAGGATAAAGATACTTTACAAACAAACACGTTTCTATACATTTTTTCCAAGTAAATAAAGGAAGTATCGTAACAAAATATATGTATAATCACTTCAATTGAGATATTGTCGCATTTCTAAAGGTTCATAATCAATTGTTAGTTCTCTTTTTGACAACATTTTCTTATTTAATTTTATCGAAGGGAATGCAACAATAATAAAATATATCGACGGCCCCACGCATAGAGGGTAATGTATAATTATTGTAAGAGTATTTCAAAGATAAACAGACTTTTACTGTTTTTACCTTTTGTGCTTATATGTCTATATAAGCATGACGTTTTAATGCTATATGATTTATAAAAACGATTGCATAGGATAATAAACGGGGCGTTATTTTCACAAAATTACAAAAAACACTTTATGTTTTTCGTATTATATAGATCGCTTCTCGCTTTCCGCCTCTTCTTGTATAATATAATCCGGTTCCTTCATAAATTAATATAAATAACTATCGGACAAGTTTCGTGAGTGTCAAGCGATAAATAACATATCAGCCGCTTTGCGTGCAAACGCAAAACTGTTTCGTGAGCAACGGTGGAAAGCCACATACCATTCGGATTCTTACAATGCGATAAATATGAAATCATTTTTGAATTTTATCACATTTTTTTATTAATAATATGTTATGCCATTGACTGTTATCTCACCTTGTGTTAAATGGTGATAGAATCTGAGATAGAATCGTGCTAATACCTGGTAATAGATAACTTACCTGCCTGGTAAAAGCATCGTGGTGGAATGCAATTTTTTTGCTTGGCGCCACATATTTGATAACAGGGCGATAACTAGTTACGGCCAAAGTCACTCTGGGCATAATAGATAATTCACTTTCCTAAATTTGCTCTGCCAGGAATCGAACGCAGAACCTCTGCTAGCGAATCGAGGTTTATAACCTACGGAATTATAACAATCCTCTGTACCTGGCCACTATATTAAATAGGCTTCGTGATAAAGGTGAAAAAGAATATCAATATTCGTAATGTTGTATCTTCAAGTTGATATATACATACCTACGCTCTTCTTTAGATAATTTAAGCTATTAATCTATATGTTTATGCGTCATTATTCATAAAAAATGAAACACGATAACAATTCCGCCTACTTAGGCGTCACTGTATATATATAAATAATGAATACACGGACGGACGGCGATTTTATCTTATGAAATATGGAGGTTCTTTGACAAATGTTACCACCATGCTGTTGAGTTTTTGGGCCATTACTTCAGAATTGAGACAAAATTTATAAGTATTGATATCTACATATTTTTATTTATACCATACATCTACACAATTTTATAGAATTGGTCTGTTTATGATTTTTAACCAACAATTGTTGTCTATCATCACTAAATGAATATGAAAGTATATTTGTAATTGGATTTATTTGGAAGCACGCCTTTGATAACAAGACACGGCCAAAGTCTTCCACCAGTCCACATCTGACAAATTAGAAAATACAATTTCCTAAATTCACTCCTTGGATTCTCTCTCTCTTTTATGGATCAACGCTCGGGTCAACGAACTGATCAAAGAACGCCCGGCAGCGCTGCGCTCGGGCTTTGACGCGTGCTTTCAACCGTCAGCTGTTTTGGATTTTGTGTTTCATTGCTGGTGTTTTAGTAAAATAATGTTTCTTTTATGAATGACACAAGATGGAGCATAAATAAATCTAATAACACGTTTTTTTTTATAATCAGGATTGATTTGTTTTCCGTCCCACCATCAAAGGAATCGTTAATAGGTGCTGTCTTCGTTTTCGGAAGCAGTCTCCTAACACGTTGAATAACAAAACGAATGCGACAAGGTGTAAATTATCACACGACAATTCTGAGAAAATGAAACATAATCTTAAATCATGTGTGGCTGATATTCAAAACATTTCGTACCTGAGTATCGTGTGTCGATAACATTCCGCCTCCGGTCGTGTCATTATCATATTACGACCTCCACTAGAATTGTATTCGTTTTCATCTTTCAAATTCTCAAATGTCATTCTTGTGAACGCACGTACTATATGAGACCTTAAAATACATAAATACTTCCATTGTATCTTTACTTAGTATAAAATGAAGTCGCATCTGATGTCAATAGAAAGTTTATACATATGAGTATTATGAGGTAAGGTAATAAATAGCAGCCCATTGACGTCCCAATGCTGGGCACAGTCCTCCTCAGTCCAAGGAGCGAAGGTTTTTAGAGCATAGACTCACCATGATGCTCCACTGCGGATTGGTAGGTATTATACACAAGTGCACTCTCTATTCCTTCACTCTCATAGTTCGATGTGAAGGGAATCGAACACCACCGGAGAGAGATCAGGCGCAGGATCGATGCCTTAACGCGCTCTCCGATGCACGGTGGTGGAGTACACTGCCAACTTCCCAACTTCGGGCAAATATTCCCAATAAAAATCTTAATAGAAAACTCAATATTGATTTTTGAATTGGCCCGACCCGGGACTCCAACCCAGGACCTCATGTTTGTAGTCGAACATGCATACCACTAAACCAATGAGGCAGTCATAAAATACAAGCATATTATAGAATAAAAATCCGATAAATCAAATATTCGTTATGTGATGTCGTAACAAACATATTTAAATCTTGAATCGCAGATGGTAAGCCTTACGAGATAAATGAAAATAATACAATGGTTTATATTTATCTCTAAAGGATAACAAAAGTATCCGTTATTCAAGTTGATTTAAAACTCGTAGAAGACTGTAAAAAAATCATTTATATCCAAAGCTCATTAACAAAAAGATAATTTTAAACAGAGGAGTAATTAGCTTTATAATTCCATTATTTGCAAGTATGGTATAGTGAATTAACTATAGTATTTAACATAAGAATCTTATAATTACATATTACTTGAGATTTTTTTATTTAATAGAAACTTATAGCTCAAGATTTTTATGTTTTTATCAATGAGCCTCCAAGCTAGAATGGACATCATTTTTTAATTTTACGGGACACGTCCTTGATCCGCTTTACATGTGTAAGTTATATCATGTAAAGTGGATCAGGAACACCATTCATCCGAATGTGATGAAACTTTATCAAGTTAATACATTAGAGTAGGTGACAAGCAAAATGTTTATGATAAACAACAAAAACGAGTGTGCTTTGAACTACACGACTGAAGTAAACCTAACTCTCTCACTCTCTATCTTCATTAACTTATATCTCCTTCTCAACATTCGTTCACTTTGCTTAATCAAGCTTTTTATAACGCGCTCGTCTAGTATTCACTAGCTTACCTCCCAAGTCAAGAGTGCGTAAAGGCGTTTTATTTCCAAAACACACGGAGTACGATAATATAACGAAACTTATTGTGATAAATATAAAGAAATGTCATTCATTATTGATTTTAATTTAAGACCAACATATTTGAAAAAAAATTGAAACTTACGTGCTTGATTGTTCGTTTCCGTCCATCACTGTGCTATGTGTTATGAAGGAAAACATCGTGAGGAAATCTGCATATCATAGGCGTATTGTTGGGTATAGGTAGCCTCCCAACCCGCAGTGGCATGGGGGACAGTGCTCTGAGACTCTCATTTTTGTGAGCGAAGAGGCGTGTGCCCTACAGTGGGACATTTATAGACTGCTATTATTACCTTACCTTATAATACTTTGCATGCTTGCTTTTCTACGAATATTATTGCGTAATATATTCAAAACTAATAGCTAATTATATTGACGTACATACATAACACCACTTCCTTTAACTTGCCACGATCCTTCCATATCTCCTTCTCTTCTTTCATTTTCATTAAACCTTTCATAAAAGTTCGTCGGTTTAGAGTCCTTTTGACCTGGCCCTTATTTAACATGTTCTAGATTAGGTCCAGGAACGTTCTTGATCTTCCTATTCCAATTTTCCCATTCACTTTTGACTCATAAATTCTTTTTGTCAGTCTCCTTTCATTCATTCTCTCAACGTGCCCAATCCATCTAAGCACACCTTTCTCAATTTTAGTCACATCTTCTTTTATACAAAAACGTTCTTTTTACACAATTATATAGAATACGAAATAAAACTAGAAACGTCAAAGAATTTCAGACTTTTTTGTTTATCTTACAGTCTAAGATGGAAGCTCTGAAATCTGGTAAATGATAATTAACCTATGTTATTAGTAACGTAATGACCACTAATATTTGATCCACATTGTGTCCTCATTTAAATGTGAAATTATGGCTATCTTAGTGTAAGCTCAAAGGCGCGTTAGCTCAAGACGCGGACTTAGTAAAAGCATATTAATGAGCAATGAGCTCTTGAAGCCAGACCGTTAATTACTCCTCACTCGAAGCCCGAGATTTTTCTCTAAACTTCAAATGCAATTCAAACTTATACCTACCTGTCTTTTCAAGACGGATCGCTTTAATTGGTATTATTTTAAGATTTTTCAAGAGACTTTTGAACAATTTTAATAAGGAAGTTTTGCATTTTTCTTCATATATTCTAAGGGATATTCTTTTCGCATTCGCGCAATAATTATGCAAAAAAACCTTAACTTTTCATCAATAAAGCTTTCTTTTATTTGTACATTTACCTCCTGGTGCTGAATTAAGAGGACATTTTTCGCTGGAGTTTATCACTACTACTGATATTTCTATATAATTCCTATTACTCAACACTTTATTATAAGAGTAATGATTTTAAGTAAGTAAAATCGGAAACATACTTTATTATTTAGGTATTGTTTTTGGCAATTTGATAGAATATATCAATAACGACATAAAGTCGTTTTAGTTGCTAAATCAACGAAAAAAATTGAATGTGGCTGTGTTATGGACGCGACCGTTTGTTGTACGTTAATACGTCATAACGGGTAATAGTTTCTATATAAAATGTTTTTATTACTTAGCTTAATAAATTTTTTAATCCTTTATCTACCCAATGCTCTTACTGAATTTTGGATGGAGGTGATATATTTGTAGCTACAACACCAAACTGTATCCCCCGATCATTCACATTGAAAAAACAACTAAAAGTGCATGCGTACGATATACACATGTCAGAAGTGAAACTTCTTTGGAAAACTTATTTTTAAGTCTTGTTTATATTTATACAAATCTAAAACTATAGATTTTCGAGGGAGGGAAAAAGGAAGATATGTTAAGAATTTAATTATCATTAAAATATTGAAAATTATAACAAATAACTTATTGAAATTTCTAATGACGAATTGTAAATAAAAATGCCACATATTATTTGTAAATATTAAAAATACCTAACCTTCAAACTATTTAGCGTAAAACGCTGCACATCTTGGTTGCGCTAATCACGCGTCAATTTTTCCCTCAAGCGCCTAAAGAAGTTTCACTTCAAAAATCTTATATAGGAAATATAAGGCACGATGCAAGATAAAGAGGATTTCAACCCCAAATCTGTTAATTTATATATAGTCGCATAAAAGTATTTGTGTTAAGGAAAATTGCTTTTGAAAAATGGTTGACGACCTCGCTGGCGCAATGCTTCGAATACTCGCTTTGCTAGCAGAGATCCTGGGTTTGATCCCCGGTAAGGTGAATTAAGAAAATTGTATTTTCTAATCTGCCTGAGTCTGAGAGATCGGTGGATATTTATCATCAAAGACACGTTCCGCCTAGGAAGAGACGGCCTAAATATGTCCTTAACGACCCAGACGACACGATAACAATCGACAATCTACCATACCAGATAGGGACAAACACTTACACAAACGTTACACAGCGACTCCGCCGGTGGAGTCGAGGTCCCCGATTTCTGACGTCACCCGGACGTGGACTTCACCCACGTTACCGGGAGCGCTTCTGATTCTCCCTTTTCAGGTGATGTTTCAGCGATAACGTCGCTCCAAGCCGAGGAGCCTTGGAGCGGCGTTTCCCCGGAGAGCGAGGCCTTTTAGGGCTCGCACTCGGAATGTGGCGGCCTCCATAAGAGCCCGTCCTCCTTCAGGTTACGCTGTAAAAGCCAGTAGGGCTAACAGCTAAACACAATCCGAACAAAAAAAAAGACACATCCAAACATTTGTGTTCCGATACGATGCTGTGTAGAAACCATAAGAGGTACATTGCCTCTTACTAGAGTAGCCCACTTGCATCTTAGAACGTAACATCACTTACTGTCAGGTGAGATCATGACTGCGAAGTCAAGCACTAATCTGTCAGCAACAAAAGAAATGTTTTTAATTTGTTGGAGTCATTGTGTGCAATGTATATAAAATTAGGACATAATGTTTCCGTACACCTATAAATGGATGCATAATTATTTAGCGCTATTGCATATTCTAGATTTCAACACCCTACGCACATAAATAGACTAAACTAACCCCCAATATCTACAACAAATTTGCAACCTTAACGGTTACATAATAAAGATGACTTTCTCGTGCAATCATTTATCGGAATCATCAATATTTAAGTTTTGCAACTATTAAGTTGGAAGGAAAAGCTACCTTAAGACGATGAATATACGATTTAAACTTAAGTAATATAGTGCTTCATAAATGTAGTCTTGGCTTAATGTACGGTTGGTGACTGAATTAGTTTCTAATCAGTTGATTTAATCGTGGCGAAATAGTGGTTCTTACATAGCAGGCGGTTTATGAGAATGCGGACATTTAGTGAGGTGTTTATTTGCTATAATGATAGTTTTACATAAAATGAATATATAATGATGTTGACGTTAATTAATTCACTTAAGACTATTTCGAGAAAATCTTTGCGATAAATACATAAAATTTGGTTTTTTATTTACAAATATAAGAGAGGCATAAATTTCGACATGTTTTTCATAATATGTAGATAGTTAGCAGGCCATTAACGTCCCACTGTTGAGCTACTGCTGTGGATTTTTAGAACATAGACCTAGCACGCTGTAGATTGGCAGGCATAGTACACAAGTGCACTCTCTATTCCCTCACTTTCATAGACCAATGTGACGGGAATCCGATCCGAAGAGATCAGGCACAAGACCGATTGCTTAACGTGCTCTCCGATTCACGAGGATGCAGCACACCGCCTACTTTCCAACTTCGAGCAAACATTGAGAGAGTCTTAATAGAAACCTCATTATCGATTTTTGAATTGGCACGACCCGGGACTCAAACCCAGGACCTCATGTCTGTAGGCGAACATGCTAACTTCTAGACCAATAAGGCATTTTATTATTATAAGTAAATTAGAATAAAAGTATTACAAACAAATTTCTTCTCTTATATTATATACGAAAGTTTTACATTTTGAATTCTTGATTTTATTGTCAACTTTTTCTAATAATAAAGCTAAATATTATTGCGATACCTGTAGGGTAAAAAAATCTATAGTCCGATTTATGTCCATACAAGGTTTTTTTTTTAATTTTTTGACCTGGATACGTCTTTAAAGTTGCATCCATAAGGAGGCAATTTAAAAAAGATTGAAAACATAATCACACTTTTACATTACATACATACATTGGTGTTGTAGCTAGATATTATCACCTCCATCCGAAATTCAATTACAACACTAGATAGCTAAAGGGTCAACGAATTTCTAACGCTAAATAAGAACTTTCTAACATCGCACACGGCGAAGGGGGAAATCCCGATGTTTTAAATAGAAACAAATACCCGTTACGGGTCAGTTCGAAATCGATACTGAGTTTTCTATTAAGATTTTCTCAATATTTCCCCGAAGTTTAGAAAAATTGTTTGTGAGCCACCCTCGTGCCTCGGAGAGCACGTTAAGACATCGGTTCAGCGCCTGATCTCTCTCTCCGGTCGTGTCGGATTGCCGTCACATCGGACTATGAGAGTGAAGGAACAGAGATTACATTTGTGTGCTATGCTTGCCAATCCGCAGTGGAGCAGCGTGCTGGGTCTACGCTCTACAAAACCCTCCCTCATATGAGCGAGGAGGCGTGTGCCCAGCAGTGGGACATTAATGGACTGCTACTTACGAGATGCATTCACATACAACAAACGGCCTTGTCCGTAACACTGTCACACTCGCAATTTTTTATTTTTGACAGTTCAATAGTTAAGTAAAATATACGCGAAAGATAAAGTACAATATTATAAGTAACTAGCAATTCCCTCCAAATTGACCCAGGTAGATATCGATCTCGTGGCAGTGGAAAGTACTGAGTAGGACTTATTTTCTTAGATCGACAATTCTAAATTCGTTATATATTTTTAATGGAATGTCCTACTATAATAACGCTGGTCTGCAATGAAATCCTCCTTTGAAAAATTTCGACATAAATATGATGAATCAAATGTTCTGAATCTATCCCCGTTAGCCGATTTTTTCCATCACGTCTAGGTTAATTTTTCCTTCATCAGTGACGCAAAATTGAAGCAAGGAATTTTTGTAGGTCCGCATATACGTGAGCTAATGAAAGATAATGCTTTGGATTCGAAGTTGAGCAAAGCAGAAAAAGAGCTTGGGTTGCTTTTGTAGGAGTTTGTCATAATTTTCTTGGGAATACAAAAAGTGAGAACTACCGACAAATCATTCGAGAGCTTCTTTCTGCTTATAAAGCTTTTAGCATGCAATATGTCACTCAAGATTCATTTTTTGGACTCTCATTTAGATTTCTTTCCTGAAAATCTTGGAGCCATATCAGATGAGCATGGTGAAAGGTTTCATCAGGATATAATGCATATTGAAAAACGCTACAATGGGAAATGGTCAGCAGCAATGCTCGCTGATTTCTGTTGGTTAATTCGCCGAGAAACTCCAATAGAAACAATGAAAAGGAAAAAAACTACAAAATAACCAATTTTCTCTTATTATAGTCTTTATTATAGTATTTAACATTATAAAGATTAATACAGAGGTGCGAATAACATAGTTTGATTATTGTCGTCACTTTTATTAACTTTTAAAATGTAAAAAGTAGTTATTGTGGCATAACTACAGTAGTTGGACATATGTTATCGCGGATTTTTTTATAGATATTAATACGTTGTATATTGTTTTTTTTTTTTCTATCATCAATAGTTTCCAAAGCGCACGTGGTAACAGATTTGTTTCATACCATGGGTAACATTAATGCATTTTTCTTAAGGATTCCTATTTTATTTGAGAACGCAATATAGCATACGTTGCTCAGTAATAATGCAGCTTTCTAATGGTTAAAAATTTTTGGAAATCTGGCAGGAATTTTCATGTAAAAACGTTACGAACATAAGTGCAATATTACATTTTCTATCTGGCACATAAAGTTTCTTCTACCTTGTGCATTATTCTAGATTATTGGAGAATACAAATATAGTCCAATTTTTATGAAAGAATATTCCCCATCCGCCAATCACTTAACACTTAATACGTCGTAGCATAATTTATCTTAGTTTTCGCAAACATTTATGAATCGACAAGAATAACTTAAATTAGAAATATTCATATCGCAAATGCCAATTCAAATTAAAGATAAGACTAGACATGATTAAGTTGTTAATATATCTCTATTACTTGATGAACATATTTTTAATGCGAATGGATTAATAACTCGATATAACGGGATTATGTTTCATCACACGCAAATGCATAGATAATCTTTAATTAAGGCCACTTGGTTGTTCGTAAATATAAAGAAATCTAACTGTCTACCACTCTGTACTTATTGTGTCAACTATCTATGATTTATATACAAATACCTACATAGCCACCAAATTAATAATATAATATGTATTACATAACAAAAAAATCTGCATAAAAATATACTTTTGTACGAAATTGGTTTGTATTCGCAAACAAAACAGATAAGATATGCAATTGCAATTTCTCATTTGTCTAAGTCCGGACTTGTGGCTAGTTCTCTCCCTATCAGATTCTAAAAAATGCCACCAAGCATAAATTTGTTTTCTGGTGCGATTTTTATTATTGCTGGCTTGACTGCGATCGCACCTGATGGTAAGTGATGATACAATCTAAGATAGAAGTGCTGTGCGAAAACCAGGTTTACAAGAATAGCACCATTCCACTCTGAACTCTATCATCAATTACCATCAGGTAGGTGGCACATGATACTATAACCTGCCAGCAAATAAGTTAAATAACAAATATAAAAATAAAAATAAAAATTCTTCATTGTAAACAATTACAAAAGTGTTGGTGAGTTGGAGCTCTGATTTCTGAACTAGTGTTAACCGTACATCAGAAGTCAGTTCCTTCCCTTACAGGTAAATACTGGTGTTTACAAATAGTAATAATAATAAAAAAGATAAAAAAAACAAACAAAATACAATCCAAACCGTATAAAAAGCTAGTGTATGCTCCTGTGTAATCACGTGTATGTATGGGTGTGTACGGGTGTGCGGGTGTGTGTGTGTGTGTGTGTTTGCCCGTATGTGTAATGCATGTATGATGATGTTATGAATGGGATGATAACATCTGTTTAAGTTACTTTGCTTAGATGCGCATAATAAAAAACTCCTCTTCCTCTTTATAATTAAGTTGTTTTAACCATGCTTTAGCCTTTTCTTTTAATTTGTAGTTTGTGAGGTTTTTTGTTTTATATGTTTTATTGATTATGTAATACATCCGCAATAACAAAGAGGTAGAAATGATAAAACCCAATAGCAACCCTTTTAATTACATCGTTCAATCGCCGATCTAATTGTTAGCAATGACTAGTTTCACAAAGTGGCCGTTCGTCCAAATACGGAGCGATTATTCCACCCATTAACTTCCAGTGGGCGAGTGCCCATCCAAACTTTAATCGTTTAACAGTTCAACTTTAACTATTATGTCATTAATCTAGAAATTCTGAGAAGTAACGGTCATGGCCGACCATTTTACGTTTCCGTGGCATGGAGTCAACAAGATGGCGGCGCGCGCCAAAACAAAGATCGCCGCACGTGCTGCGTTAAATCGAGAATTTCCTGAAGCGAGTGTTTACAAATAATTTACTGAGCTTTGAATCAGTATAAGCAACACAAACAGAATTAAGTTAACGCATTTTGTGGTCACACAGATTCGCTTTGAAATGGCAGATCGATGTTTAGATGTCTTTCGTTTATATTCGCAAGATAGGATATTGAATTTTCTAATTTGCCTCATTCTGGACTGATTGTAGGCTTCGGCTTTGGATATTTACCACACTACCAGTAAAGACTACAAACAAAGAAGTGTAGAAACCATAAGAGGTAAATTGCTTCTGCACGGTTTAGCGCGCCTCCATCTTAGGTTGTATCATAACTTACCATCACATGTTATCACAGACAAGCGCTATCCTGTTAGCAATAAAAAAATAAAAGATTACTTCGACGATAGAAACACGTGGGAGTAAACCAATTGCTCTAATTTTAATAGAAATATATTAAACTAATAAGATATTGTAATGATGATGGTAACAAAAAAAGATACAAAATACCCGACTAAGTTTGTTACGGGCTCTTCTCAGACCAGGCCGCGAAGGAACTCTCGTAACTTTAGATTGTAAGTCGTTATTAATACCATCATGAGATGTACATTACATTTAATATGTGGGTAAACAATTAAATTTGAATATTCAAAATTACCCTAATGCCTACTTGAATATAGATATTTTGATTTGATTTGAAAAAAGTTGAGGAACGCGTTCAATGTAGAAAACCTTAAGGTAGTGAAATTGTGCTATTAGGTTTACCTTAATCGTCTTTTAAGGTATATTTGTAATAACTATAACTATTTTTAGAATAACATACGCATCATGATACTGTAATAAGTTACGGACCTTCCGCTACAAATTAATAATTGTCTCCATCTGAACTCAATATCCAAATGAGCATTGAATTATAAACATGGTGTTACACTTAACTTTCGCTTCATTAAAAAAAAATTGTGCGCTTTGATTCGAAGCCCAGAAACTTGGACGAAAGTTTGTATGACGACGAATCATTTGGACATTTAAGTAAATGCAACGTATTACAATTTGGTGAAAATAGCAAAAAACAAGAGGAGTGAAGTCGTCGAGGCCTAAATAAGTATAAATGTGATTTGGATGTTAAGAATTGATATTTATGGTCCAAAAACGGTCTCCCGTCGGGACAGATGTTGGCTTCAAAAAATGGGGGTAAAAAGAGAAAATAATGCGGTCCCGGGACAACGGTACCGGATGCTTTTATTTTTATTATGCGTTGCTCTGTATTACCTTGCAATACGAAGATTTAACAACCATGTTAAAAATATAAACTTATAAAGACAAGAAAATTACGATATAATGAAAAGAAAAACTACAAAAATGCAATAGGACAATAAGTCATCACAGTGGGGTTAAGTTATATAAATCAAGCAGGCTTGGAGCCGATAAATCTTTAATCATATTTAACTAAACTTTAATATGCAATTTGTAAGATAATTGAAATGAAGGAGTATTATAATACTATACTTTATATTTTTAAATACCTTCTCTTAGTAACCCGTGTCACTATTAATGAGATAAATAAATTTATTAAAATGGACACATTTAAAATATGAACTAAATTTGGCAGTTGAAATATAAGAGATGATTTTATTTATAAAATTCTAATTTGTCATTACTTCTGAAGTTTTGAGTATTGTTACATAAAATTCTTTTTATTTCAGGTCGCCTGCTTAGAAGGAGCGCTTATAAAGAACTAATTCGACTTCAGCTGTTAAAAATAGTGTAAGTCAAAATTTTTTATATCTAGTGTTTAACGACACCTAACTTTTATGGCAAGGAAAAGTAGTATCCTTCAAGTTGGAGCACTTTTAACTCTAACTCTTCCATGCCTATAAACTTTCTACCTTCTTTGAATAGTTTCTTAACTGCAATCGGTATCAAATTCCAATATGTAATCAAGATATATAGACGCAGTGATATTGTAATTATATCTTAAACAATTAATCACTGTAACTGTAAAAAATATAGGTGTTATTTGCGATATTTTTTTTATAGATAAACAAAGTCACTTAATATTTGAGAATACTTAAATTGTTAGTCAGTGTTATTTTACAATGCTGGATGTTAACACTTAGCTACGTAACACTTTCTTATAAATTATACTGATTCAAGTTCAGCTTACTAGCGCTTACTGGCGTCCAGGTTACTTTTAAAGAGTCGGAATACAGCAGTCCTGGATTTTCTCCGATACTTCATCTACATGTTTGATTTTATTTCTGGTCAACTCTCCGATAAATTGAAAGAATCTTGGAGGAAGAAAAGAATATGCTCTTGTAAAACAGTTACCCTTACCACTTTCTAAATAAATAACTAAAAATATTATATATTCAATGTCAATTCTCACGCCCGTTAGTACAAAATTCATTATCTATTACAAAGAAAGATCCCTATATATCTTTTAGTCTCTAGATTGCCCGTGACATGATACGATAGTTTTATCTCAACTTGGGCAATTAGAAATACAAGCATCTCTTTCTTTTTAAGTCATAATGTAAATTATCTATTTCGCTTCTTGGTAAATGTCGTAACTTAATATGCGTAAAAATAACACCAGATAATAGAAAAAGCAAAAATAAATCATTTTCAAGGGTGACCGTTACGTACGCGTATGTCGCGTTGAAGGTTGTTATGTTTTTTTGTGATATCTTATGTGATAAACTGTGAGTATTTATTTGTTTTTTATTATATAAGTGATGTGAATACCAATGAAAACCCTTAAGGTAAGTCTGAATTTTTAAGATATGGCCCTATAAATACACTACAATACCTTTTTACTATCACAAAGTCTAGGACAACATGACGCTACACCAGAGTCTTATTTTAATAAACAAAAGATAACATTGTATATTTTAACAATTAGTTAACATAATATCGTATTATTTGGTAGTCTTTCATCAATATTGAAGTCGCAAGAGCCACTTTAGCATCATTCGAGCCGCGGGGCAATCGACGCAGAAACGTCTATGCTGGGCGCGTTAGGTGACGTTTATTACCGTTATAAAGCCCGGATAAATTACGGTGGCCAATAAACGCGGACGGGCAATCTAAAAGTTAGGCGATCTTCTACTAAATAGGGCGTTACAATTTTTCACAAATTAACTTTAATTGACCGATATTTGGAAAAAACTGTAATAAAATCAAGAGTTATACTAATTGTAAAAAACATTGTATTTGAATTTTTGTGAACGAACAAAATGTATTTTAATTTGTCATTATGCACCCATTTTGATTCTGCAACTTTCTTCAATTCGTCTTCCCATCGCTTTGTTGGTCTTCCTTTACTTCTTTTGCTTCCCCTGAGGTACCATTAAGTTAATATTTTCGTCCAGGTTTCCTTCTTTTCTATCATCGTGTGTCCCATCCATTGCCATTTTAATTTTCTGCTAACTAAATAGAAAAATAACGGAATATCATCCGTAGAAAAACTGCAAGCGTAGGTAATATTATTTGCAAATTACAAATAAGTCCCAATTAATAATGATGTAAAAGTTTACTCGAAAATTATTGTGTAAGGGTATAAAATAATGATATAAAAGTCATGGTTGACAGAAATTTAATATCATTAATTTATATATACGAAAATAGAGAGCGTTCACCAAAGTCTCAAGCGATTCGTCGAAACTGATTGGGATGAATTAATGGCGGCACCTCGTTACGGGGAATACTTTAATTTGCATACAGATTAATTCTCGCTAAACTAATAGGATACACCACTACTGTGTATTCTCGATACTATATAACGGTGAGTAAGGTTTAATTGGTCTCCATTTCATATTTAGTAAAAAAGAAACTTGGGAAATGTAAAATTGTCAAAGAGATAACACAAATATATGTAGCAGAATTGGATATCGATAAGAAAAACTTGTCTTTCTATACTTTAAAATAAGGTTTTAATGGATTTATTAGTTCCTCCGTAAGATTTACTAAGTTTACACTCTAATTAATGGTATTTTTTTTTATTATTGATGGTAAGTGATGATACAGTCTAAGATGGAACCCCACTAATCTAGGTAAGAGGCGATATACCCCTTATGGTTTCTACACAGCATCGTGCCGAAACACAAATCTCTTTGATTGGCGGTAAGTTTTTGCTGATAAGGTGGTAACTAGCCATGGCCGAAGCCTCCCACCAGTGCAGACTCAGACAAGTTAGAAAGAACAAGAACAGCTGGAAAGAATTTCATATTATTTTTTTAATTAAATTCGTCAACGTGACGAATAGCAGAATAAATATTAAAACTGTGCCAAAAACACTGCGAGATCTTCAAAATTTACTCAACTTGAACTTCGACTTTAAATTCGGCATACATATTCCTTTTGCGAACAGCTTTACCATTATTGCCACCTGATCGGGGAATATAAGCGAAAACCATCATTTATTGCAACATATCTAAAATTGATCGCCTGATTGACTTGAAATTCTGCATAGTTTTTACTTTCGCAACATATACGGCCGCTGAGAACGGGTTTACCTGTATTTCCATGGGATCGCTTAATATAAGAGATAACAACTACTTAATACTTTATGTAGAACTGGTCCCATATTCCCTTAGTAAATAAGTTAAAGCGATCACTTACTGCACTTTCTAATTGACTTGTAATCCTGTATACAATTTTCCAATACGTAGATACTCACAAAGAACGGGTTTTGCTAAATTGTCACGGGATTGAGAGTCAAATATACGTTTAAGTTTGAATTTTAGATACCTTAGTAGAGGTCTTACAAAACTTGTCGAACACGATCGCGATACACACAGCTATTAATGATCTATTAGTATCACTTCAAAGGCGCCGATATTTATATTTTCATCATTTATCTTATATATATACTTATATATATGCAGATCGTTATGAAAGTCGTATTTTAATTGCCATGTCAATGGCGGAACATCTTTACGGTTACTACATATTATAACACTATCAATAAAATTAATTAATTTAAAATTTCTGGATGTTATTGAGTACGTTTGTTATTAAAATTCCTATGGCAACAATATGTTTCGTTAATTAATATGTAAAACAAAGTTCTATATTTGCATTTAAGTCTCATTTATTGGATTAAGTTATTATGTCTGATATTATAATGTTTTAGGGCAATTATTAATATATGTTTAAAGTAAATTTGTAATTGTTAATGTCTTCATCTAGATATATAAAGATGTCTATACATTATAGATATATTTCTAAGTAATAATATAACTGTGCAATATTTAAATTAGGTATACTGTTTGTACATAATAACATTACCTAAAAGTCCTTTTAAGTTATCGAAACCCTAAAGCGAATATTATGGACTAGAAAAATTAGTTTTTTCTTTCGTTCAAAATAACTTTTCTAGATTTGTATCGTTGTATTTACAAAATAACATAACATAAAAGTCTCTTAACATATTATTGACTCAAAGAATGAAATCTGACTTTCCTTCCAATTAAATCTGTTGATAGATATCTATCTAGTTTACACGTGTATTTAAAAAATAACCTAATGTAAAAGTCTCTTAAGATATATATTGAGTCAAAGAATTAATTCTGACTTTCCTTTTAATTAAATCTGTTATATCTATTTAGTTAACAGATGCATATACAAAATAACATAACATAAAAGTTCCTTGATATATTTATTGACTGAAAGACTAAAATCTGGCTTTCGTTACGAATAAGTTTGTCTAATCAGTTTATATAGTGGATGTATATACAAAATAACATAACGTAAAAGTCTCTTAACATATTTACTGAGTCAAAAAACTTATTTTGACTTTCCTTCTAATTAAATCTATTATATATATGGAGTTTACTGATGTATATACAAAATAACATAACGTCAAAATCTCTTAACATATTTATTGAGTCAAAAAATGTATTCTGACTTTCCTTTCAATGAAATCTGCTATATCTATTTAGTTTACAGATGCATATAGAAAATAACATAACTTAAAAGTTCCTTGACATATTTATTGACTGAAAGACTAAATTCTGGCTTTCGTTACGAATAAGTTATATCTATTGAGTTTGTGGATGTATATACAAAATAACATAACATAAAAGTCCCTTAAAGTTATCGAATCCTTAAAGCGAATGTTATAAAGTAACGTGCAGAACCGTAAAGCTCACGGGAAATCAAAAAGTGGATGGGACGGTAACACAGTAAGCCATGACATCATGCTCCCAACGTCGATGTGTAACATGTAAACAAATGTCCGTGGAGACATTTTACATTAATTGAGGTGTGAGATTTTAATCACTTTAAATAATTGTAATTTTAAATTCGCCAGGGCTGCCGACAGATTTTACTGTCAATCCGTTAAACTGAGAATTACGTGTAAGCGATATTAAAATTGTTATTGCATTTAAATTGTTGTATTGTTATACTACTACGGAAAATCGCTTATCCACACATTATAGTCACAAAATATCAAATTTTTTATGTTATTTTTAACAAACAGCAAATAGCAGTACAGTAAAAATAGATAATTATAGTGTCAGTGACAATTTTTCTGTTACACAGAGTCTCTGTGAAACTTCTTTAGGCGTATGAGGATAATTTTTTTACGGATGAAACGAGTGATAATCGTCACGAAGATGTGCAGCGTTGTTCATCCTAATTCGTTTCAAGGTTAGGTAGTTTTAATTTTTACAAATAACATCTGGCATTTTAATTTGCCACTCGTCACTTAATAATTTAATGTACTATTTTTCATGGAATGTCTAATATAAAAATGAATCGCAAAATATGTTGGTAAACGCATAACTCAACAATGCCTGGGTCAATTTTGACAATTCTTTTTTTAGTGTTCGTTGAAGTCCAAAGATGGTTTTGCGGCGAGAAAAGTTCGAATAATTGCAGGGAAAAACTCTAAAACAGTCCTTTTCTGTTTGCCATACAAACGTTTTCTAACTAAAATTTATAGTCAATTTGACCTTTATTGCTATTCAATGAAGTTCATAACAAATTACAAGTACTCGCTGTTGTCTAAGCAATGTGCAAGGTGTATTCCTAACGTCAAAGAGTCAACTTCGTCAAGTTAACAACGTCAAGTGCACTTTATTGCCGCTGCACAACGTTCAAAATCAATTGAATAGTCACAAAATGTAAGAGCTATAGATATTTAGTACTGCTTTAATTTCATTTCGAAAATCATTCGTTAAACTGAAATCTGCCACAATACAAATCTTTTTGACTAAGTTTGATTAATAATTTCTAATATTAATAAAAAACAATTAGAGATTTCAATAAATTATTAGTTTTAACATTTTTAATATGTTAATGATAATTAAATTCCTAAAATGTCTTCCTTTTTCCCTTTAAGTCTCGGAAATCTAAAGTTGTAGACTTGTATATAAATCTAAACAAGACTTAAAAATTAGTTTACCAAAGAAGTTTACGCTGGCACTTTTAATTTTTTTTGCTTAATTAAAATTTTTTCTATTGTTTTTTTTTTTGTTATTGCTGCCAGGTTATCCCTTGACTGTGATCGCTTCTGATGGTAAGTGATGATACAATCTAAGATGGAAGCGCGCTAATCTGATAGGAGGCGATATATCCCTTGTGGTTTCTACACAGTACCTGAGCACAAATCTCTTTGCTTGGCGGTCTTTGCTAGTAGTGTGGTAACTAGTCACGGCCGAAGCCTCCCACAAGTCCAGACTTAGACAAATTCGAAATTCGCACTACCGACGATCGAACCCAAGGCCTCTGCTAGCAAGTCGATTACTCGCAAGAATGCGACATCGCGGCCATCAACGTATGTAACTATGTAATATTCAATACCTTAACAAATAAAAATTTGTATTATACAATAAGCAAATATCATTTCCATGCTAGAAAACATCGGAGCTGAACAGAATATGTAATCGTAGATTTAGAATAGTTTAACACCAAAAGCTCAAACGAATTCGCAGTCAATAGCTGGTTCAGCTTGCTCTCTATTAAGGCGATAGTAATATAGTTATAAAATTCCATAACCACAGAAACGTATGTACTATTGTCACACACTTATTAACGTCCTAATATTTAACAATACGTAAATACGTCTCTCAAAAGGGGTGTCCTGTCAGTCCGTGACAAATGTTTCTCGCCAACGAAAACAAACATACGCGGTCAGAGCTCGAAAACGAGTTTTTTTTGTCTCATTCCCAAAGGATGCGGGCTGGGAACCAATAAAATAATCATATATTTAAAATATTGCTCACACTTTTAGATTACCATTGGTTCTCGATGCGCTATTTATATATTTGTTTTGATTAAAATTTTACATCTCATGTTGGATTAATTTAAAAGCTAATCCGCACGTTTTTAGTATTTTACTACCCAAACTAGAAGTTTTTGTACCCATATGTACCAATTCTTTTTTTTAACGTCAGGAAATCCTCGTGGATACCTGTAACACCACGGGGAGGCGTTGCAAGTTATGCCGGACTTTTATGGGCTAAAACTTGACGGTGCTCCTCCCTACGTTCACTGGCCAAAGCACGGGAATAGGTCCGTACTCCCTACGATGTGTCTTACAAGGCTCCCTCCGATAAAATTCCTCTGCTGGGATGGCATGCCTGGAGCACTCGACATGTCACCAGTCTTCCCTCGCTTTCGGGCCTTTCGCCTTCTCTGAGATGTTCCGCCGCCTCCTTCTGCGACATCACATTTTCACAGAAGGAGATCATCGCCTCCCAACCCTATACTTAAGTACCTATACCTAAGTGGCATTAAGTAAACACCCGCAATAAGCTAAATATATAAAGAAAAACTATCTCTTCTCCAGTTATCTTCTTTAGTTTAATTATTATTTTATTATATTAGTATATATTATTATTATTATTTTTATCCACATTTTTATTAGGTCCTGTAATAGCATAGCATAGCAAAGATAGATTAGGTTATACAGGGTTTGGTTCGTGGCGGCACCTGGACTAGGGATCCAGCTGAAAATTAGCACTGCATGGTCTGGAGACTGCGTAGCATAAATGCAGAGCTGGGTCCATTTTCTAGGTTATGTCACACATCGCAGGGTATTGTAAAATGTACTAACATATATTGTGATATGTGATATAATTTATAAATAACGATATTTTCTTTCTTATGTGCCTGTGCTTTGGATTGGGAGGTTATTGAACTTCCTTGTTATAAATACATATCGTTTACAGTTAGATCAGTTATTAGATAGATAGATAGAAAATTATTTTATTAATTAACCTATTTGCAAGGACGCCCTCATTGAATTTAGCATTTATTAGATTTTAAAACAATCTTTGTGTCCCAAATATTTTTTGAAAAAAGGAGTCTATTAAATCCCTAAACTCAATCAGTAATTACATGATTTTTTTTTTGCTACAAGATCTTTTGCAATGTACACGGCTATCACATAATAAACCAATAAATAAACCAAAAGTGTTGATCGTGTTATCAAATGAATTCCTTTTATAACTTCACTATACATTCTGATATGAACGTTTTAAATCTTTTACTCGATCGACCGGTAAGATGTAAAAGTAACGGATAAGATGGATCTTGTTTTTAATTCGTAACGCCTACATAATCTATATAGTTGTTCTGATTAAATAACGATAAGAAATAACGAGTGTAGAAAGCGTATACCTTCAATTAAGTGCAAATTTATTGAACATAAGAAACCCTGAATAGAAAATACTCGAAAATTCACTAATAAATTAATAGTTGACGAATAATTCGGAAAAAAATTATTCAAAATTTTTTCGAATTATTCGGGAACTTTCCAATTATTCGATTCGAGTTTCGATCGATCGATTAACATTCGATTTGGAACAATAAATTAATAATATACAATAAATAGCAAATATTTCCATATATCTTAAACCTCTTAAGTAATATGCTGGGTGCAAAGTAGAGATTAATATATTCCATATTTGTTTTAAAAGCTTTGTTACACATAGCACAACGCACACGTTTTTCATATATAAATTGTGAACATCTTAACGTTATAATGAAAAAGAATAAACAAGTGAAATTTTAAACATCAGATCTTGAAGAAAAATTACTTAGCCGAAGATATTCGTAATAAAAAATGTATCGTATACTATAAAAAAATTATAAATAACACAGTCGAGTGATATAAATTCGAGTTTCCAAAGTAAAATAGTAACCAGAATGACAATCGTTTTCTCAAGGAGGCGTACAACTTAAGCATTTAGATTTAACGAACATTTCAAATACCTGATTACTAATTCCACCCATGTTGTGTTAGTTTTGAAACATTTTTATCATTATTTTTAATGTTATATACCTATGTATTTAAGTGAATATTACAGGTAAATAAACTATTAACGTCAAATAGCTGGCCACAGGCTTCCTAACTTATAGCAGAGAGGGTTTTTATAACAAAGACTAACCACGCCGCTCCATTGCAAATTCGTGGATGACACGTCCCCAGATATACATCCAAAATCCTCATAATGTTTTCCTTCGAATAAAAACACTGATTTTAACTGAAAGAATTTAGTCGTATGTATACAGTATTCGAACCAATGGCTCTTAAAAAGAAACCACGTGTCTATCCATTGTGCTATCACGGTTGATTAATATACCATTAGAACGTCAGTTTATTACTATAATTCTATGTAAAGCAATTCTCCTTTGAAGGATATCCTCAATGTCACATTCTCGAAGCTTCCGTAAATAACGTGGCGGAGAAAACAATGAGATCTGGTTAAAGTTAAATCGAGTACGTGAACTTCCGCCGGCAAAGTTTCGATAGACTTTTAGTGAAATATAGCTGCGATTAGATCGTAGATGGGAATTTCAACGAGAAACAATTGTAACCGTAGTTTTACTATCTCTAATTTGGCATAGTATATAAATTGAACAAACGTAAGGAAGATACTATATTTGTTTGATTATATAATTTGAGTTTTACTCGTTGATACAGATAACACATATGAATGTCACGGGTATATTCCTGGTAAAATATCATGTTTATAGAAACCCTTTCGCGTACAATATATGCTGTGGTGGATTTTTTTATAACTTTTAAACATAAACTAGGTTTTTTGCGAGATTTTAAGCAGTGCACGCGGCGTAGGTTCGCAAAAGGAAAAAATAAACCTCAATTTTGAATCATTCTTCCTTGCTGCACCACTCCTATTAGTCTTAGCGAGATGATATATAGCTTATAAACTTCCTAGATAAATGGGCTATCTAAAACTGAAAGAATTTTTCAAATCGAACCAGTAGTTCTTGAGATAAACGCGTTCAAACAAATAAACCCTTCAGCTTTATAATATAGACTAAATACTAGACGTCATTATATTTGTCGTCTATATATCTTTATTTCCAACATCGATACAAAGCAAAATAAATCTACAAAACTTCATAAAAATCGACTAAAAATTCATTTAATTAATAAGTCTTTTCTACTTGTGTATATTGCTGAACTCCTAAACTACTGGGCTGATTTTGATGAATTTATTTGAGCGTGTTTAAACAGATTTACGAATAGTTTAGGTTTTGAGTTACTAACCTGAGGGTAATTACCCTCGCCGGGGTAAATCTTTTAACCGACTATTATGAAATCACTCCAAAGTTACTTTATTTTGAATTATTTTATACTTATTGAATAAAACCTAGCTTTAAATGTAGTTTAGAGTAAAAATATCCCATTTTTATATATGTAATTGTATTATGTTTAATAAAGTCATGCGTGTTTGTATTAATAGCTATTGTTTGAGTTCATCATTGGGGCGAAAGGTAAAATCAGTTAGGTCATAAGGGTAATGGACCTAAAAGGGTTTAGAATAAGGTAATAATTCTTTAACTTTAATACATATAGTGGTCTATAACGTCATTGCATTATTACCCAGTTTTGTTTATTTTTGTTAAACATCTTTATTTTGTTTTGCCAGAACTTTTAGCTGCGTTTCTTTTCCCAATGGAAATTTAGCTCAGAATGATAAAATAGTTATACGCCATAAAAAACAGTGGCACATGTATTTCGGCCATTTAAATTTAAATGCGTGGTATGTTTGGCACTTTTTACGATCGTGCACGCGTTCGTGTATTTTTACTCCGGCCCGTACGGAAGCAATTATGAGGTATAATTTCTGGTATTAATAATATGGTTTAAAAACATGTTCCGTAATATTCATTGATACCTTCCGTTTACCTAAATGACGTTTTAAATTTGCATCAAAACTTTATTGCTTTACAAATTAATCTACATTTGTAAATCCAGAGAATACAACATTAACAAGATTAATTAATAGTGGTGGTTTATTGAATTAAAACTTATTTAAGCTCGATTGGGTTGGGGAGTAAGCTGGTGAATGCGTGACGAGAACGTTACGATAAATGTGATCAGGTTTGAAGACAGAAAGAAAGACTATTTCGTTTTACTTTAGCCGTGTGGTCTGTTTTCTTTTGTATTATATTTTCTTCTATTTCTCCTATAATTTCCTCATTCAGAGTTTATAAGAGCTTTTTTAACTTTCTCGTAAAGAAACTTGAATACTATAACTCCCTCACTGAAGATTTCAGGTGATTAAACTCACCACGCTTCTCAACTGACAAGGTATACAGAATAGTGGGACAATAAACAAACCATATTTTATTCACACCTCTGTATTAATCCTTATCATATTACATTATTAAAAGCAGACTTTCCGTTCAAAAGATATAAGAAATTGAAAAATGTAAATTTATAGCGATGGCCATATTCAATTTGGTTACAGTTTACCTTTTTATACACACATATAGACAGAAAAGATGTTAGGTATAGAATGAATGTTTTTATTCATTAGCACAGTTCTTCTGTAATATTCTGTAGACATATTTGTATATCTGTCCTAAAGTAATTAAAAACTTTTAACGAAAATAAATCTATGTCCGACTTAGTAGACTTTCCACTGTCACGAAATCGGTATCTTCGTCAGTGAAACCGCTGGGCATTGCTAGTAATATATAAACAGAAACTTAGTGGTATCTAATTGCTTTAAACTCAAATTTTAGTAGTGGATCCAATTACATGGATCGTGGACACGACGTAACTACTGTAGTAAAAATCGCGAAAATAAAAGGTATCCTAATTTCAATTGCAAAGATGGTTTTAAGCTGGCTGATACGTGGAATCCGGTGGTGAAGTTATGCCAAATGAACAAACGGCGCAAATTTTCAAAATTAAAATGTGACGTCGTGAGTGTAGTATGCCGAAAAATGGATGTGGGTGCCGTGAAAAATAAAAGGATCAGACGTAGGGTAGACAGATTCTGCCCTTGACAGCTTGACACAACCGCCCACAGCAGTAACGTCTTGACCACGATCCATGCAACTGGGTCGAAATATCGAAAAAATTCAAAAACGCCATCGTGGTATGTATCCGTTAAAATAGTTAATATGTTAGTGGTACCTGCCTAGGGTTCCAACCCGCGACTTCTCTAAATGAGAATCATTAAACCATCACAGTTTAGCAGACTCAGAAAACAGTAAAAAAGGTAAAAGTAGCAGCCTTTTAACATCACATAGCTGGGTACAGGCCTCCTCACACTAATGAGAGAAGGTGTTTAGAACATAGACCCACCACGCTGGTGCACTGCGGATTGACAGGTATAGTACACAAGTGCACTCTCAATTCCTTCACTCTCATAGTCCAATGTGACGGGAATCCGACAAGTTCGGAGAGAGATCAGGCGCAGGACCGTCGGCTTAACGTAACTGGATCACACCACCAACTTTCCAACTTCGGACAAATATTGAGAAAATCTTAATAGAAAACTCAATATCGATTTTGACTTAGCCCCACCCGGGACTCAAACCCAGTACCTCATGCCTGTAGTCGAACATGCTACGAATATTGGCAGAACGTGGCAATATATTCATTTTTAAAAGGGAAACTTGCAAGCTTTTATTTTTACAATTTGTGTGTCTCGGAGACGCCAACGCAGCGCATTCAGTAGATGGAGACACATGATAGTGGATGCAAACCGGCCCAATACTATAGCTCCTCCCCGATGACATTTATCGCTATCCGGGGGACAACTTATAGCGGCATACTTGCAGAAATTTCTTCTTAAAACTCCATTTATTGGCACCACTCCAGGCAATAAAGGATACGATAATACACATCCGATATTAATTTATGCGTCTCAAGCAAAAGACGTAATATATTTCAACTAATGGAAAACTTTCCATTGGCCATGTATGTAAATGGCATATGACGACCTCGCTGTTATTATGGTGCAAATACTCGCTTCTCAAAGGTCCTGGGTTCGAGTTCTGGCATGGTAAGTTTAGGAAATTGCATTTTCTAATTTGTTTACCACCCTACAGGAAATGTGTACCGCCCTTATGATGCTGTATAGAAATCACAAGAAATTTACCTTAAATAAACACAATCAAGCGCTAATCCATTAACAATAAAAGTATAAATATACATGTACACGTGGAGAAAGTGATACCACTTTGGCTCGTGACGAAGTGAACGGCCCTCCAGCCGCTCTGCCTCCGCTTTTTAAAGCTGTGATATCTTCTGAAATATCCATTTTAATGGAATGCTGTCAAGGGAAGTTTTGGTCTACATGAAATATACAGCGTGTGTAATGTATTTAATTCGATAAAGAATAATACTGTATTGTATAAAACAGCTTGGTAAGTAACACACGTTTTTCTTAATATGTAAAAGATAAAAATGGTTACAGTGGATTATTCTTTAGATATAAATATATACTATCACAGGCTATTTCAAGGATCTTTTTAGAATATAAAATTTCGTAATATATTAATTTGATCTATCTCATAAGGTTTAGACAGCGTTGGCGGTTTAAGCGCAATTCCGTTATGTAATATATATTTGTTATACATATAAACCATCGTCTTGAATCGTTCTATCTTATGCTTAAAACTGCATTAAAATCCGTTGAATAGTTTAAACGAGCTAAGGCAAAAGAAAAATGCAAAATTCGTCATATATATATAAATTGTATAGTTTGGTATACTATAAAACCCAATAGATACATATACGTACTTTGCGTAATGTTTTTTTCTCTATAGTGTTATAAGTAGTTTTGCTTCAATAGTAAGTACGGTCTAATTTTATTGAGACCAAAAAAGTATTTAACCAAATATTCAGCGCAGTGTTGTGACAAATCAATTCTTAAATGTACCAAACAATAGAATTTTCGGAATTAAATAAAGCGTGAATACAAAACCATTGGAAACTAAGCGTTTCAAAAGAAATGCGACAAAAAAAAATCGGCATTGCTCGGTCGCCTGTTGTGTAAACATCCGACGGACGGATGAATTCGTATTTCCAACGCCTCGGTGGGACGCCATATTGTTATTTTTTTGGCATTTGGCGCGAAGATTTATGAGTAGTGACAAAGTCAATTTCATGGGACGACGATGGGCTGATACGGCACGCCTGACGCCTTACCGACATCCTTTACGATCAAATTTGGCATGGGCTTTTATCTCAAATTGTCCTAAAGTAAACATTTTACCTGCCAATTCTGATGAATCACTTCCGCTGTTCATGTAAAGCAATTGTCCGCTTGACAGTTCAATTTCTAACAGATAATGTAGCCACCTTACTAAAAAAAAAAGCTTTAGAGATGCCCTTCACATTTCCTCTTTATATCTAATAAAGCTTTTTATTAGGACATTAACTGACCCGGCAAACTTCGTAACGCCTCAGATGCTTAATTAAAAAAAATGTGGTCAAAACTTAACCCCAAGAAAAGGAATTCGAAATAATTCTTTTTTTACAGTTATACCAACAAAGTAAACAGAATCCAGAAAAGGGAAGTATAGGCAAGAATTTCAAAGTGTCAAGTTAGACTAAAGGCTAAATTAATTCGAAATTAAAAAAATATTTACACTGAATTGTGCGCGAATTTTACTTTTATAACTGAGACTAGGTCTGGGAATATGTCCGTAATAATAAAAGTAGTACAAAATATAATTTTGAGGCACTCTTACATTTTGACGTTTCGTACGGAACAAACATTAGTCTAGTGCCTCATTGGTCTAGTGGTTAGCATGGTCGACTACAGACTTGAGGTCCTAGGTTCGAGTCCCGGATCGGGCCAGTTCGATATCGATATTTAGTTTTCTATTAAGATTTTCTCAATATTTGCTCGAAGTTGGGAAAAATTTGGCGGTGTAATCCACCCCCGTGCCTCGGAGGCCGTTAAGCCGTCTCTGCGGTCATGTCGGATTGCCGTCGCGTCGGACTATTAGAATGAAGGAATAGAGAGTACACTTAGGTACTATGGCTGCCAATCCGCAGTGGAGCAGCGTGGTAGCTCTATGTTCTTATAACCCTCTCTCATATGAGTGAGGAGCCCTGTACCCAGCAGTGGGACGTTAATAGGCTGCTACATACCTTACGGGACAAATGTAAGACTTGAATGGTTTGACAGATAGTAATAGTTTTTAAGGGAAAGCGAAATCGTTTTTATACTATATTCCAAGTTTTTTTTCTTATTTACTCACCTCAAAAATCTTCGCTGGACTTCCGAAAATAATTAAAAAATCAAAATAAGCGATATCAGTCCAGGCGTTATCTAATGTTAGCGAGACAAACGAACAGTAATTCATT
The DNA here is from genome assembly GCA_015832385.1 of Elymnias hypermnestra. Taxonomy (NCBI): domain Eukaryota; kingdom Metazoa; phylum Arthropoda; class Insecta; order Lepidoptera; family Nymphalidae; genus Elymnias; species Elymnias hypermnestra. Next base: position 2,681,370 of record JACTOM010000891.1, read on the forward strand.
TTTATATACAATAAGATTACAAATAACCTGAGTAACTATTATAAATTGCCTAAAGAGATTATATTTCAATTATTTTTGTGAGGGTATTTTACAAATCATTAACTTTAGAGGACGCCTAGAACTTCTACAAAAACCAAAGACTACCTTAACTTATACGTTTTAAAGACAATTATTAAATTCGACGCTGGAAAGCAAACACGTATAGTAACCCGCATATCCAAAACTGCTCATTAGAACAGAAAAACATTTCATGAAATCAACTGGTGGAGTAATTTTTAACCTTTTTAGGTCCTATGCTCTTATGACCTAACTAGGGTTACTAGTTTTACTCCTACTTAATACAAATAAGTAAGTAAGTAAGTAAGTAAGTAGCAGCCCTTTAACGTCCTACTGCTGGGCACAGGCCTCCTCACTCCGAGGAGCGAGGGTTTTTAGAGCTTAGACCCACCACGCTACTCCACCGCGGATTGGCAGGTATAGTACACAAGAGCACTCTCTATTCCTTCACTCTCATAGTCCGATGTGACGGGAATCCGACACGACCGGAGAGAGATCAGGCGCAGGACCGACGGCTTAACGTGCTCTCTGACGCACGGGGGTGGATCACACCGCCAACTTCCCAACTTCGGGCAAATATTGAGAAAATCTTAATAGAAAACTCAATATTGATTTTTGAATTGGCCCGACCCGGGACTCGAACCCAGGACCTCATGTCTGTAGTCGAACATGCTAACCACTAGACTAATGAGGCAGTCAGTAATACAAATACGTAGACTTTATTAAGCAAAAAACAATTGCACTTGAAAAAGCGAGATATTTTTACTCGGAACTGCATTTATAAGCTAGTCGTCAATTTAATGTTTGTTTAAAGCAAACATTCATCAAATTCAAGTATTACCCTCACGAGGCTAATTACCCCCAGGTAGTGTTATCAGACATTACATTTATGTTATATTTTGTTGGTTAACATTAACTTTACAGGCATTACCCCAAAAGTGTCTTAAAAGAATATTTTGCAGATTACTACGTGTTTGCTTTCCAGCGTCGATATTGAACGATGGCCATTAACACTGTGACTCACTCTAGTGTTAATACAGGCCTAGAATTTCCAGTTCCCAAGGAATCCTCGGAATAAACTGAGATGTCCTTTCCTATCATCAGCTACCAACCAGTGTTCTCTAGCAAAAATAGGAAGAGATATTTCAGAGATTAACAACAGATAAACAAAAAGAGAGGTATTATGTATGGAAAAGTTTGTTACTAAATTACTATTATTAGTTCGCACTCTCTCTATATATTGAATATTTTGTTCCACTCAACTACAAATCCTTTTTTTAACTGGTAACGAATGATACTTGATGTGTAATGTTAGTTTAAGTAGAAATTTACTTTATTTTTTTATATTACTTCTTTTAACATTACAAATAAATACAGTAATGTTATTTTTGTATATATTGATCTCGGAAATAGCTCGCATACTTCGATCGACGCAAATGTAAGCAATTAAGTACGTCTCCAATGTTTTCTACTTAAAAAGCTTCTTACTACACTTGCTACATATGAAATAGTTGCTATCGTATAATTAATTTCAAAGAAATGATTGACTTTACAAAGCAATTTATAGTTCTATTTACATTACAAAACATGTAATGAAGTCAAATTTGCATAAGGATAGCTAAATTAATGTTATAACATTATTACATGCAATAGGTAAGTTAAGCTTCGTTTTGTTTTTAAATAAAAGTTTGCCATGATATTATTACTGTATTCCCAATGATTTCGTAATAATAGACAAGAGACAAACATACCATTAAACAATATTGTATTTGTGTATTACTTGTTATTATTATCAATTCGTCTGCTTCATTGGTCTAGTGGTCACCTTGGTCCGCTACAGTGGTTAGCATGTTCGACTACAGACATGAGGTCCTGGGGTCGAGTCCTGGGTCGTGCCAATTCGAAATTGATATTGAGCTTTATACTAAGATTTTCTCAATATTTTCCCGAAGTTGGGAAAAATTTGGCGGTGTGATCCACCCCCGTGCCTCGGAGAGCACGTTAAGCCGTCGGTCCTGCGCCTGATCTCTCTCCGGTTGTGTCGAATTCCCGTCACATCGGACTATGAGAGTGAAGGAATAGAGAGTACACTTGTGTACTATGCCTGCCAATCCGCAGTGGAGCAGCGTGGTGGGTCTATGCTCTAAAAACCCTCTCTCATATGAGTGAGGAGGCCTGTGCCCAGCAGTGGGACGTTAATGGGCTGCTACTTACCTTTACAATTTAAATTAATTGAAAAGGAAATACTTGTTTTAGTCGATTATGTAAAATTACTTCAAATCTCACGTACAATAATACAACCGTAAAATAAGTCGGTACTGGTCGCTACTAAGAATGGAGGTTTTTAAAGCATAGACCCACCACGCTGATCCACTGCGGGTTGTTACACATATCTTATTATTGCTACAGAGATAGGCATGTTCCCTCGCGATGTTTTCTTTCAACAAAAAGTGATTGATAAATTTTAAATAACAATTAGATTCAGTTTTACTAAGATCACTTAGTGACTCGCACCAGTAACTCTTAAAAAAAGCCACGTGTCTAACCACTGAGCCATCGTGGCTTTAGTTTTATTGTACCTAACAATTAATATGTCAGCAGCGTCTCCCGTAGCAGAGACAGTTCGAGGAAATGCATCTACTCAGCTAATATTATCATAACAAATATCTCACGTGCCCGCTACTGATTCCGGGAAAGTTATTTTTTCATTTTTTTTTGTCAGCCGTGTCATTTTTATCCGTTCCCGCATTTTGTACATTTCCATCAGTGCGGTTACACGAGACACCTGTCGGGGACAAAATAACAGGGAGCCAGGAGTATGATAAATGTGGATTTTTGACGTACCTAAAAACTATTCCCGCTGGCTTGAGAACATGAAGCTAATGCGATTATGCTTGCCTATTTAATATTGAGTATATTTATACTAATAATAATAACTTTATTTATTTGGGCATAAAAATAAAAATACATAATTAAAATACCCTGAACCCCTAAATTAGGTAAGCCCGTGACTTAGAAGTCAGTGTCTTCCCAGTTTTAAAATGTATCTGTATATATAAAAGGGATATCCAGGTATCTATTGACTCATGACAATATCTCTGGAATCGTTAGGCGTAGAGACTTGAAATTTGGTAGGAATATTCCTTTTGCCGAGTGGAGGTCAGCTAAGAACGTATTTTGTAAAATTCCACCCGTAAGCTGGGTTGCGGGGGTGTTAATTAAAAAAAAAAATTCTCGTTTAATAAAAATTCAAACTTCACATTTACAAACTATATCTTTTGTGGTATGTAAAATTTGGACAATTTTTTTTGACATGATGGAATCTGTCAAAAGTATATTTTAGGAAATTCCACCCTCAAAGGCAGTGCGGGTATATTTCTTATTTGTAAAACAATTTGCTTAAATTAATAACATATTTTCTATTGCATTATGCTCTACATTTCTTTTTTTATGATTTAGTCATCTTTAGCTGTTTAATCATATACATATTTAATAAAAAAACTGCAACTTAAACCATAGTCGATTTTATCGTGCATTGTGAATTAACATTTAGATTAGATTACGATAGTATTTGTCAATTTTAAGTATAGTATTGAATTATGACTTAGAAATTGTTGAGATGGAAGAGAATCAGAACGTATGTAAAGGAAAGTTATACATACATATTTTTACAATATTGATGAAACTGTACAGATCAATTAGTTATGATTTAGTGGAACGTTGACACGTTTTAATTTAACTATTTATTTACTTTATAATTTATAAATAATAGATGTAGATTAGTATATATAAATTTAGATGAAAGAAAATCTCGAAATAGCTTCATATATCGAGAGTAATTCTGGGACATGTGTAGCCTGCCAATCAGCAGTGGGGTAGCGGAGATAATGCTTTAAAAACCCACTTTCATATGAGTGAAAAGACCTAAGCCAAGCTGTAAGATGTTTATAGCATGTAAGTCGTACTTGTTTATAGGTTAATGGTTATTAATATCGGTAACACCACACTTTACATCCACGCTTTTTTTCAAATTCAAATTCAAAAATTCTTTATTGCAAATCAATACCTAATGTGGCGTGCAATACAATACAGTCTTATGAAACCAACAATTAATACTATACACATTAAAATAAATTTACAACGTAAATGTATATAAAACTTAATTGTATTATGAATTTGTACATACAAGTTAAAATTACAATTAGAATAGTAAAAATAATGTCGAAAATATATTGTATTTGTATATTAAACTTAATTGGAAAACAATTTCTTTCATATTATAAAATGTCTTAAAAATTAAATAGTCATACAATTTTTTTTAAAGATATTGATGTTATGGTATTTTCGTACACTCTGAGGTAACTTTTTATATATTTTGATAGCAATAACGCAGATGTTTTTATTAAAAAATGTGGTTTTATGAACTGGAATCTGAAATTTATCCCTAAAACGATCTGGGTTTGCCCGAGCAAAGAGGTTATCATTATTTCTTAAAAATAGACATAATTCTAAAAAATATAAAGATGATACCGTAAGAAGATTTAGTTTTTTTAAAGTATGGCCGACAACTATCTTTTCGTTGTATTTGGCACAGCGCTCTTTCTTGCGCATCTTTATTGAGCAAATATTTAATTAATCATACTGGTATTTCCCCAGTAACTGCATCGTGCACTTCGAATTCAAGCTATAAAACATTATCTGTTACGTACATACTATGAAGAGAGACTAAACTGCAACGGCATCAAGGACTGGCTTAACGAGCTCTGTCCACAGCACCAAAAAAAAAACCTATGTCACCCATCCGATAGTCAATGTTTCCCAGTATTCAATCCAATTAAAGAATCCTAAGAGCACGAATAAACTCTAATCGATTCAATCTGTCACGAATTTCGCGAAGGCTACCTTATAAATAAACTTAATTGCTTCAAAATGAGGTAGGACGATGCACATTTTTCCTTTCGAGGTATGGTAAAGTTATGACAATTTCGGTTAAATTATAATGTAAGAATTATTGTAGAAGGCTTTCTTCTTGTTTGGGCGTCTCTACATTACTAAAGGAGATTGAAGGAGACTTTCTTTTCACAGAAAAGTACACAAAAACACGCATAAATATGTAATAGAGATTTTTCAATTGATTCATTAGTTAAAGTCAATCAATTTATAAACATATTTACGAAATTATATAGCGCCATGTATCTGAAATGTCACATAAAAGGTTTAAATGTTTCTTTCTATATAACTAAAAATTTTGTGATACATAATATTAATTTGTGATACTCGTATTGTATAACATTTCGTAATATCACACCATGATTTTTGGTATTAAATGTTGCCACTATGTTACTCAATAACTCCCAACATTTTAGAGCTATCTGTAAAAGTAAGTAGCAGCACATTAACGTCGCACTGCTGGGTCCACTGCGGATTGGCAGGCATGGTACACAAGTGTACTCTCTATTCCTTAACTCTCATAGACCGATGTGACGGGAATCCGACATAACCGAAGAGAGATCAGGCGCAGGATCGACAGGTTAATGTGCTCTCTGAGGCACTTCCCGACCTCGGGCAAATATCGAGAAACTCTTAACAGAAAACTCAATACCGATTTGTGAATTGGCCTGACCCAGGTTTCGAACCCATTACCTCATTTCTGTACTCAAACATGGTAACCACTAGACCAATGAGACAGTTACTTATAACTGTCTATAGTCTAACAAAAATTTTTTACGATTATTGTTAATTCCAACCCAGGACCTCATCTGAAAAATAATAAAAGTGTTTCATTGCGTTACGAAAATATGTAGAAACAAGTTGCAAGGGCCCCTGTAATGAGTTTGAGACCCGTATTACTGGGTGTCCCGCTCTACCACCATTCATTCATTACAAAAAGAATAAGAAGAAATAAAATTAACATAGGTTAGGTAAATTAAAGTGTTTGCAATGTTTGAAAGCTATATCAGTGTGAGGATGCCCGCGCTTGTGAGAATCGGCGAGTTTGTGTGTGTGTGTGTGTGTGTGTGTGTGTGTGTGTGTGTGTGTGTGTGTGTGTGTGTGTGTGTGTGTGGGAGTGCCTACCTGAAGTTGTATGTGTACAGAATTTTTTTTAACTAAATCATCGTTGCTAATAAATATTCCGTTTCTGTGTAATTTAATGTAACTAAAAATTGTGTTATTAACGGTTTTAATTTTTTCAGCTTTATCGGATGTATGTTGAATTTGCTGTTAAGTTTATTTTAAAGTATCTGGGATTGAAAATCATACTGCCTTTGCTTAAATTTAGTTAGACATGGCAGATAGTATTACCTCTCCGTTTAGCCGGCTGTTACGAAATGAAAGGTAACAGGCGATGTACCTTAAGAATGCAATTTGAAATATACAATTGTATCTAGCGAGGTGGTTACCACTACGCCAGAAAGGGCTTTAAGGTTTAATTAAGCTGTCCACATATTATTTGGTAACGCGGCGTTCAATCATAGATCGGGGCACTCAATCTTGTGTGCCATGCACAGATAGGGAGCAGTGCCATTATTTTGGTTTTGACAGCTAGGTGCCGAGGCGTAGGTGGCCGCACACTCCCCGGCCCGCTCCCTAAGTCAACATATCTCACTGTGCTTTTGTTGTCACACCATTGTCCGAAAAAGAAGACCTCCGGTGTATCGCCACCGTGATAGAATTTACTATTTAATTGTGACTGTATATTGGATGGTGGATTCTTGTTCAAAGACAGAGTTTCCTTGACAGAAAAATTCAAAGATATATCAATTCTCACAGTACCGTCGCAATATATATTATCCGTGATAATATTCATTTATACAGAAAAAAGAGCGAAAGACAATTTTAATACAAGAAATAAACACAAACTTGTAATGCTATATTTTAGAGTGAAAAAGGTTCAGAAGTCATTTGTCGCGTTGAGCATACGCATATTTAATAAGATGCCTGAATCACTTCTGGGTTTGCCTTCACATAGTTTTAAGAAGTATGTTCAAAATGTCCTATAACAAAAGGCATATTATAATGTTGAAAATTATTTAAGCGACAAAGATGTTTGGACTTGATTCCAGTTGCACATGAAAGCTAAACACATTGTAACCTACAAAAAAACTATATTCTATATAAACTTCTCAGCGAAATCAACTTTGCGAACCGGTGGTAGATTTTTTACCAAGGTACAGACTACTGACGATTCAAAAGTGCTTTTTAAACCTACTTGAATAAAGAACATTTTGATTTTGTAATCTCAAGTTCGAATCCTGAGCAGGCACCGTTTTTTCATTAGTGACGCCATTTTTGGCAATACTTTGGTTTTTTTTATATTTTGATGGTGCCTCGTAATGACATCTTTTGCCAAGTAACTACCTGTTCCCTCGCGTGCATATGCACGCTTACGCATCCGCCGCGACAAGTTGTGTTCCGCCTACCGCATATAACTCCGCTCGTGTCTTCGTCTAGAAGATATAATAACCGCATGAACTATCGAAGGAGTGAGCCGCTGAACGTGTAAAACAGAGTGATAGTGTAAACCGCCGCCGCATCCACGCCCGTGCACAACCCTACTTCGAGAAGGAGCAGGAGAGCCTGACACTCCAGGTACGTGCACGGGATGACTTTCTCCCTTCGTCTCATATCACCACTTACGCGAACACCTCACTAAATCCTAAATTCTTTCTCTTCTTCTACATCGCACCACACAGTCCACATTATATTTAAACCCCGCCACATGGACGGTGGCATCTTCTGCGTCGCCGTTCCACTCGTTATAAAATTGAAACTTACATGCTCGATAGTCCGGGATGTGATTATTATCAAGCTAATTTTCCGTATGTACTTTTGATGAAACGCCCAACAATTTCCTGTACAAAAACTCTCGATTGTGATTGGCAGTAGGGATAGTAGATGTAAAATATGTTGATTCTCAATGATTTATTACTAACTGGTTTTTTTTTGTTTTATCCAATGATAATTACATAAATTCTGTGTGGAACTGGAATCAAGTCCAAACATTTTTTCGCTTGATTATTCTTCAACATTATAATATACCTTTTGTAAAAAGATGTTTTTGACATATTTTCCAAAATTATGTGGAGGCAAATTTAAAACGGATTGCGGTATCTATTGCTAGTTAGTTTTTATATTTTATTAAAACAATGTATTTCACATTAGATACCGTATTTTCTAAGTTTTTCCAATAAAATATAGTGATCGACGACGTCAAACGCCTTAGCTAAGTCCATGTAAATACAATCCACTTGACCTGTATTATCAAGTGCTGTCATTAAATCATCAACTAGTAATGTTAAATTTGACGTAGTTGACCGTTTTTTAATAAAACCATGCTGATTGTGTATCATTGCCGGCTTCATATACCACGATAAGACCGAACAAATCAAACATTCAAAAACTTTGGAAAACACCGATAATATACATATAGGCCTATAGTTCGTTACATCTTTTCTATCATCACTTTTAAGTATAGGCACCTTTCCCTTGCATTTTTCCAAACACTCGGAAATTTGCCTTCAGATAACGATTTCCTAAATATAAAAAGCAGTGGCTTCGCAAGTTCAGTGGCACATCTTTTTACAAAAATAGGTTATAGGTAATTATTTATGTATCGTAACTCTAAACTTAAGAGTAAATTTGAAAAGACAGCAATTTTTTTTATTTAAGCTTTTTTTGCATATTAATAGGAGGCAGGCATTAAAAGAGAAACTTATAAGTAAAAGTCGAAATATTTATTCGTTTTGAAGGGAAACTTATAAGTAACATAAATATAAATGTAGAAAAGACGGCTAAATAGCGATTGCTTCTAGAACCTATGGGTTTAAATAGATATAAATTTTGTGTGTAGTATGTGTGTAGGGATGTTTGGAATATTTGTTTGTGTTACTAAGTTATATATAATAAAGTTGTGAAAACTAGTTATAAAATTGTTCTTCCAACTTACATTAAAAACCTAAAATTCTGTGATAATATCGCCGAATAACAAATCAGTTTTCCAACGCAAACATAAAATTGTGTTTGCATTACAAAAGCTTGTTTGCGCCAAATTTGAATTTATATAGTTTATTTCGAAATGTAAAATGGCCGACCTACGCACCATTACGACTTATCGTTTTATAGCATATAAAATTTTGTTTAAATCTCATAAATTTTGTGACTGAATGTCGTTTCGTTTTAAATAATATAAATATAAACTTGTACGTTTATTTAAATGCATTGAATTCATGATTTATCGTGTACCATTCAATTTCCACGATTAAACAGCTGTTCAAGTGGGATTTTGAGGTGCACTTTTTTAATTTATAATTTGACAAAAACATGCCATGTATTTCCAGTACGTTGATATGTTAAAAATATTAGAGGTACCTGTAATTTATCTCTTACCCGGTTAGCATGATTTAACCTTACACGGTCAAGTAAGTGATCACCGCCGCCCATGGACACCTGCAGCACCAGGGAAAAGCGGATGCTTTCCCGGCCCAGACATTCCCAGCGGGTTATAGCGAACAGAGCTATACGGTTGTACGGTAAAGTATCAAGGACAGCGGCAACACTCCTGGCAGGTGTCCCCCATGGAAGCTCAGGGTGGAAGTTCTCACGGCTGCTTACCGGTGCAGAGCAGCCGCGAAAACCAAAGGGGAATTACCAAACGCTGACGAAGTAAGGAGGGTCAAGGTTCTAGCTCACAGAGCCTTGACTCAAAGACGGAAGGAAGATCTCGGGTCCCCAATAGCGGGCGGGGCCTTAGTAAAGGCGATCCGCTTTCATCTGGACAAATGGCTAGGCAGGGAGCACGGATCGCTCTACTACAGGTTGGTACAGGTGTTTACCAGTCATGATTACTTCGGCAAATACCTGTATCAAAATGTGGGCTGTGAGTCGTTGGCCAACTGTCACTAGTGTAGTGCCTCCTCAGACACAGCCTGGCAGCTATTATAGGTGCAATACTCATCAGCGAGCAGGCCTAGGGAGCGGTTGCCTCCTTTTGCGAGACTATCATATCGCTTAACAAAGCACGGCAAAGAGAGACGGCGAATGCCGCCGAAACCCTCCAGCTCCGATAAAGGGGAGTTGGAAACAAGACGCGGAGGTTCATACAACCCCTCTGGCTCCCCACTCATTGTTTTTGGCGATCCTGCTGGATTTTAGTGGGCATTGCGAGTTCTTCCCCTCGCGATGTCCCACACACCCGACCCCACAGTCGGGGTGCTTTAATACATTTTCTAGCGACAAAAAAAATGTTGTAGCCTTAAGGGAACACCACTGATGTAAATTGGTTCCACATTTTGGAAGTCCACGAGGAAATGCTCGACCAAATCGAGTGGTTAAAGAGCACCACTCATTCATAGTTTAGGCGGTAATTATTTCAAAAGTTCCTCTGAATGCTCCCCATAATAGATCTTGAGTCTTGACGAGTTGACGACAATGCGAATTGGTCGATATTGAATTACCATCTGGTGAAATCACAATCAAGCGCTTGTCAGCAACAAAAAAGAACTGTACGGCTAACTTATCTAACTTAGTCACTCAAGTAACATATAAATTACGAAACTACGCTTGTCAGCCAATCGATATCCGCTGCCAATACAAATGAATCAGAAATGCGTGCAAACAGTCATGTTTTTATCGAACGCCTAGACAGACGCATTAACGAGCTTAAAGTTAACTCAAATGAATTACTACCCGACATATCGATTTTCCCATCACGTCGTAACACATCGCTCGAATACTAATACGTACCAACCGACTGTATTATTTAAATGGCTAGAGAAACCTTAACCATTCAATGAAGACCTCTGGATCCAAACGGAAAGTTTTTCTGTCTTTGAATATTTAATGAAATTTCATAAGATTAAAGACCTTCCTTCATTGGTAAGTATGCGCGAAAGTGAATGGAATGTAGGTAAACAAAAGGCATAGCGTACAAAACGATTACATATGTAATTATATCTATTGTTGAATGGCACGCTATTACTATATTATGAATCACGAAGAGTTTAGATAATAGATATATTAACGTAAGCAGCACATCCCTTAAAATATGCAGTAAAGTATACATTACTGGCTAATTTACAGACATTGCTGTATTCAAAACAATTTTTATTTAGATCTCGGCACCACCTCATCCTATCGATTCCAACACAACGATAACTCGTGATTGGGACTTTTTATTACGCTGGGAAATATATTTACGCACCCAAACAATCCTCGGTTGGGATTGTGAGAATTGCTGAACAACCAGATTACCCACTAAAAACCAACAACACTCGCGTGACCTTCAAGATAGTATAGAGAGATAAGGAAGAGGCGGGCATAACCCGTTCTTCGACCTCCAGGAGGGGAATGTCGTCTGTCGACGAAAGGAGGAACTCGCAGCGGTCATTTCCTAACTCCTTAAAAAATTAGTTCAGTGGATTTTATGATTAGATCCGCGTAGTTCCCAGTCCCGTCGAAATGTACAGATGCAATCTAAACCATTCTTAAATATACCCAAGGGTAAATAAAACCTTTTAAAATCATCGAAATCGGTTCAGAAGTTTGGGAGGTGTGCAATATACAGCGTGATCTATTAAAGTTTAGTATATTTACGTGGCATTTGACTTTAAAAAAGAACTTGGCGTGAACTTCAGGTCACAGCCGACTGAAAACTTCATCTCGTCGCTTCAACCGATGGACATTCACTGCTGGACATAGGTCTCACGAAATGATGTCCACAAGGCCCGATCTTGCGCCGCCTGGCTCCAGCGGCTACCGGCGACCCTCTTTATGTCGACGGTCCACCTTGTGGGGGATCTCCCTACACTGCGCCGTCCGGTGCGGGGTCGCCACTCCAGCACCTTCGGGCCCCAACGTCCATCGGTCCGTCGGACTATGTGCCCCACCTATTGCCACTTCAGGTTCGCGATTCGCAGGCTATGTCGGTGACTTTGGTTCTGCTACGGATCTCCTCATTTCTGATTTGATCGCGTAGAAAACTTCATCAAAGCAAGGTTAATAACGCGAGATAGGGCTATTTTGTTCTTTCTACATATCATTAATGATACATAATTGATAACTTGACTATAACTCTTTCCCTCCCATTGTCGACAAGAACTAACGTTCCGCAAACGAGCGCTACATAGCCGAGCCTAACGGTTCAATATAATTCAATTTCCACCAAATAAAGGGCACAGCGTACCTAAAGAATTGTTCACTTTAAAAAATAATGCAAATGTTACAATGTACATAGGTGTTATTTTATTATAGTACAACGATCACTTATCTAGGCCTCATAAATATTGGAGCAGCAGCATTAACTTGATAAAAGCGTAAATAATTCATGTCTCCATTTAGTATCTATTTGTCCTCTATAAATTATTTCGTATTTATACAATTTAAACTAGTCAGCAGACATCACATCATAAAGACAGAGATCCGATGCACAAAGGAACACGCAAATTTTTGTTTATTATTAACTAATTAAATACGGTAATAGAGTTCGTTTGAAGTAAAAACTTCTTAAGCATAATTGGAATTAAAAATTCGATGAAACGAAAAACCGACAGTAAAAAGATCAGACACATAAATTCATAGGATTTTACGTGTGATAAAATAAGATAGCAAGCATTATACAGTGTTTCTTATGATTATGGTTTTCTTTGTGTTCTGCTTCGTGTCCCCTCCACTCGTGTCCACCAAGGCATAGTGGGAATTAAAATGAAATCATTACTAAAACCTACAATTATCCTCTTGCCAAAATTTTTAAGTTCGTCTCATTATCTTGAAGGTTTCACTTCAACCACGTGTGAATTGCACACATTTTTTTATTCACGTGCAAAATTTATTTTACCAATTGTAAAATGATTTTTTGAGTGCGTCCACCAAACATTCAATATTTTTTATGTAACCTCTTATCTTCTTTTTGTTCCTCTCCAATTACTGGGATTGGATATCAGCTGTGAGAATCGTTCTTGATCACCCTAGCTCTTTCACTTCACAAAAGATGTCAATCATCTTACCATATAAGTTTATTATAGTTACTAAATAAAATTACAGTTATATATTACATACAAGACAACATTCCTCATTCCTTAAATACTAGATATGCGTTTACTTTTTAGCGAATAGTAGGCCCTGAATGTAAGAAAAACGTTTTATTAACATATGATGAACATTTATGTTTCTACGTTAAGGTTGTTTATAATTTGTATATACTATCGAAATTTATATAAAAAGTTAATATCATGTACGGTGTTTCATTATAATGATCGGAACACAACCTTATTAAAAATATGCGAACGCCTACGCCTACGTCTATAATGAATTTTAACGGCATATCCAACATAAAATTTATGAAAACGAATCTCAAATGTATGGGAAAGTGAGAATATTTTTACGATAATATGTCGCTATTTTAATATATGTAATAATTGTAAAACTGTGTCACGTCGTCGTTAAAGCCCACACACAGTGGAAGATGAAAACTTACACGCTGACAAAAATATTTGAGGTCATGGGTGATACCGCACAATCGAATTGAAAAATCTGCTTTAGAAGAATAGTGACATTATTCAATAAAAGCCAATTTTACACGAGAGCAGATTGAAAATTAAACAAACTTTTTGAAACAATCAATCCTTACTAATGTTATAAATGTGAAAGTGTGTCTGTCGCGCTTCCACGAAAAAACCACTAAAGCGATTTAATTGAAATTTCGTACACACAGTCTAAATCCTGAGAAAGGACACGGGCAAATATTGAATGTGAAAAAGGATTGTAAGAGATTGGAAATGCCGTCATTTCGAGAGCTAGAAACTTATTTCATAGGTTATTAAATCGATATCCTTACTAATCCTTCATTGGCAATGGTATTTGCTTTTATAATAAAATCCCAAGCACATTAACGGGAGGGATTCTGGGAGTCCTCCCAGAAGCAAAATTTTGCATGTTTTTAAAAAAAATCCTTATACAGAAGGCCTACTATAGTATCGGTGACTTTATTAATGACAGTCGGATCTAGACTTAGCTGATGGTGGCATATTATAGTGTAAACATTTTAATAATAATTGCAATGGTTTTTTGTTGTATATATATATATATAGTTTATAATAATGGGTGTGTAAAAGTTTGACGTTCAAAAGTGCTGCTTTACAGCCTAAATAAAATAATAAATAAATGTTATAAATTCCACAAAGACGAAGTCGCAGGCAGCAACAATCAAAAAAGTTCGGGCGGTTTTCAATTATTGTTTACTTTAGAGCTATATATCGCAACCAAGAAAAAGTAGTAGAGTAATTTGTTGCATTTTTAAAGGCTGATATGTAGTAGTATCATTATACGTGTTAGAGAAGTGTGTTTCTTTCAAATAAAACTTCATAAAGTAAGCAAGCACGAATTCTTTATTGCATTTGACACGGCTATACTTTACAGTTTTATTTAAAGTAAACAAACATCTAACACATTTAATCATACTTCTTAATATCAGCTTTTCAATATACAAAAAATACCACTCTCTCTCACTCACTAGCAAGATAAAGATCTTGCTTGCAATATACAATTTATACTAAGTAAACAATAAATTAAAACCGCACGAACCTTTTTTGGTTGCCTAGTACATTTCGTGGTTCCGTTACACCATTTCTGCCGACTTGAATATGTGTTTTATCACAGAAAATAGATTCTATTGTGTTCTTAAGAGTGTGTGTTTCATCGAAAACCGATAAATACCCTCAATTTTCCCCTACTCTATATACCCTCACTTTTACTAACAGTCCCTATGACAAAGGCAAACTACGCCATCCAAAATTGTTCTTCAGAACAAATCTTATCATAAAAACAAAAATAATTATGATTTATGGACATTATATTTATGCCGTATGCAAATAGACATTATCATTTAATATATCTGTTTAATTAGTCTTTGTTCATTAAAGCTAAACTTATTGTAAACTCATAATAAACAGGTAATAAGTGGTCGTCAACATGTAGTCTCTTATTCACCCATCGCGCCATAAATGGGACAAAGACTAATTAAACAGATATATTAAATGGCAATGTCTATGTGCATACGGCACATATTTATTCATGATGCCGGGGATATAACGATATTTATCGATTGGTCAATCTCAACCATTCTTAAATCCAGCTTCGGAGGTCTTCAATGACATACACACGCTCATGAGAATCTACACTAATATTGTAAAGAGGAAAGATTTGTGTTTTTGTATATAACGAATAAACTCAAAAAGTACTGGACCGATTTTAATAATTCTTTTTTCTTTAGAAAGTTACATTATCCCTGAGTAACATAGGCTATATTTACTAATAGATTACTATAGAAATTCCTATTAAAACCAACCGAAGGTGTAAAAAAATTAGCCATAAAATGTTTTTCATCGCTTACGCTGTGAAGAGTATTAATGATAGGACAAAAATGATCGACAATATTATAGAATATATCAATATCTACAAAACACTTCGTGAGACCATGTGTCTAACTATTGTAGTTACGTCACTATAACTACTTTTTTACATTTAACAAATTGATAGAAATGCCGATCAAAATCAGACCGTGTTATCCATGCCATTTATAAATTTTTATTCAAATAAATAATTTAATATTCAAGGCTGTCTCAATACCTGATAATTACCGTTTGAATTATTGAAATCGGATATTCCTTTCAAAAGACATCATGAAATTAAAATAAATAGACGAGAGAGGGGCAGAGCGGGAGAAGGGGGTGTACCATTATGAACTAGGTAGTCGGTCGGCTCCTTACGCAGTGGACGCAAGCGACATTGAATATTTCGACATTTTTTAACTTCATTTAAAAAGTTCTTTTCAGAGCTACTTAGTTTTGGTATTAGGAATCACACTTCTTCATAATATTTGTCAATTCATGGTCGTTTTAATTATCATGCTTATAACTTAAATATCTGTACCTATTTATGTCTACCCGTGTGAAGCTGGGACGGGCCGCTTGTTATATATAAAAGGAAATTTATTATTGAACGGCACCCAAACATATTTTTAAAACAGTTTAACGTATATATTCTAGAGTCGTTATGTATCTTGTCCCCAATTCAAATTAAGACTGTTTTATCTGTAGTTTTGTGTTTATCCACAAAAAAACTGGTAAAATACTTAACCTGATTTTCGTTGTCATACAACTTCTCGCTATGCGTTATACAAATGCAGCCAGACCGTTCGTCCGTCTATTTACGCAGACAGTATCGACTGATTAAGTAAACATGAGACCCCTTATTATAAGCAATGCATTCAACCAAGAAACATTTGAATCAATATAACAGGATTCGTCAACTATTATAAGTGTTTCTGTATTTTGTAACTTGATATATTAAGTGTTAACAGATTTATGATTAGGTCTAATTAAGTACATTAAAATAACTTGATTTGTACCGAATGACATAAACAAAAAAGTTAATTCCTAAAGTTAAAGTCATCCTATGAAGGATGGGATGGACAGCCTGCCTACCCACAGTTTAACAGCACGGCGGGTCTATGCTCTCAAAACCCTCTCTCCTATGAGTGAGGAGGCCTGGGCGCAGCAGTGTACCTACGTCGTCAAGCAGGAACTTCTTTTACGTTACCTTAAATACATGGCGTCTTAATTTTCTGAAATTTAATACAAAAATAAATGAATCCTTACTAATAGTACAAAAAAATAAGGCTAGTAAGGGACAGACAAGGGTGGAAAAGGATGGAGGAGGTCTTTGCTCAAAAATAGACGATACGATTATTTGAATTTGAATTGGATTTTATAAAAAAAATGAAAAGTGCGTGCGTACAAAGTACACATGTCGGTAGTGAAACTTCTTTGGAAAACCAATTTTTAAGTGTTGTTTATGTTACATAAATCTAAAACTTTAGATTTCCGAGACTGAGAGGGAGGGGAAACGGAAGATATGTTAGGAATTTAATGAAATTAATTGAAAAATTTATGATGTATATTAAGTTATTAAAAGATGAGTGGCAAATTAAAATGTCACATGTTATTTGTAAACATTAAAAAACTACCTGACCTCCAAATGACGTCACATCTTCGTGACGCTAATCACGCGTTTCATCCGTAAAAATTGTACGCTCATGCACCTAAAGAAGTTTCACTTCAAAAAGGGAATTTAACTGCAACAACTCCAGCTGATCATAAATAAGCGCTAGTTTATTCCACGTGCCTTACTTTGCAATTTCGTTATCGCCGTGCTTAATATCTTAATATTCATAAAATTTATTTAGCGCGGTGCAGCCGAGCAATACCCGGTTTAATTACGGAATAAATTATCACCGGGCCCATTACCCGGGTGTGCCGGGTGCCGCGTCGCTACAATTTGTTATGTACCGCACAGAGTAACTGTAGCGCAGGTAAAATAATAGACTTTTTTCTGTCATCTTTTTTGTACTCTGTATCATTGCCGCATTGGCCTGACGGTCTCGATGACACATTGATGCGAGGACTTCCTTTGCTAGCACAGTTGCTGTGTTCAATTCCTAACAGAGCAAAATTAGAAAATTGCATTTTCTAATTAGTTTAAGTCTGGAATCGTGGTAGCCTTAGATCGTGGCTTGTCACTAACCTACAAGGAAATATCACATTAGAAAAAGATACATACAAAGGAAACTTAAAACTAATCAATTAGTGTCGCACAATATCTTATCGCATTTCTTCCAGACAACCTTAAGGTAAGATTCAAAGTAGAAAGAGTTATACATATTATATGTACCCACATACAAACACATACAAATATATAAACAAACATACATACATATACATTCTGTCGTCTTGACTGTTTGAACGGGTTGGCGTTTTTTAATTTTTGCGATAGCACAACGACATACAAAAATCTGCAATCGCGGAGCACATTTTGCAGCAGGGAACTCAACACTGGATAGAACTTCATAGCCCGAAAGTTCTTTCCACGGATCGCCATTATATGCCGAGATTAATTCGCGAGGCCATTGAAATTAAAAAGAATCCTAATTTCAATCACGAAGATGGTTTTAAGCTGGCGGATACGTGGAGTCCAGTGGTGAAGTTAAACCAAATGAACAAACGACGCAATTTACAAAATTAAAGCGCGACGTTGTGAGTGTAGTATCTCGAAAGATGGATGTGGGTCCAGTGAAAAATAAAAGAACCAGACGTAGGGTAGACAGATTCTGCCCTTGACAGCTTGACACAACCGCCCACAGCAGTAACGCCGTGACCACGATCCATGCAACTGGGTCGAAATATCGGCAAAATTAAAAAACGCCATCGTGGTATGTACCCGTTCAAATAATCAATATCTTAAAAAAACCACGAAAATTCAAGTTTAAAATATTCTGTCGTCTATTAAATGAGAATTTATNAACCCATACACATATATAAACAAACATACATACATACATATACATTCTGTCTTCTTGACTATTTCAACGGGTACACACCACGATGGCGTTTTTTAATTTTTGTGATAGCACAACGACATACAAAAATCTGCGATCGCGGAGCACATTTTGCAGCAGGGAACTCAACACTGGATAGAACTTCATAGCCCGAAAGTTCTTTCCACGGATCGCCATTATATGCCTAGATTAGTTCGCGAGGCCGTTGAAATTAAAAAGTATCCTAATTTCAATTGCGAAGATGGCTTTAAGCTGGCGGATACGTGGAATCCAATGGGGAAGTTAAACCAAATGAACAAACGACGCAATTTACAAAATTAAAACGTGACGTTGTGAGTGTAGTATCTCGAAAGATAGATGTGGGTCCCGTGAAAAATAAAAGAACCAGACGTAGGGTAGACAGATTCTGCCCTTGACAGCTTGACACAACCGCCCACAGCAGTAATGCCGTGACCACGATTCATGCAACTGGGTCGAAATATCGGCAAAATTAAAAAACGCCATCGTGGTATGTACCATTCAAACATTCTGTCGTCTATTAAATGAGAATTTATGAAAGAGAAACATAATATTTTGTAGCCAATTTCTTAAAAGCATCTAAAGAAGCATCTTTCTATAATTTAAAGGACCATTTAGACGAAAAAAGCGTGGGAAGGAATGAATTAATCTAATCGATTTAGAATAAATCAAAAATATATATTGTAATGGTGATGACAAAAAAACGTACACCCGACTGAGTTGATTGTGGGCTCTTCTCAGATTAGGGATCAAAGCAACCCTCGTAACTTTAGATTGTAAGTTGTTTTTAATGTCATCATCACTCGTACATTTAAATAATACATACATGAAAAATCGCCATTTGACGATTCAAAAGGGCTGTAAAGGGCCACTTAAATAAATATATTTTAAGTTTGAAATTGAATTCTGTGTAGAAACCATAAGATGTAAATTTGGGCGTTTCCATCTTAGACTGTGTCTTACCATCAGGTGACGAGTTAAACAAATAAGAGCTTGTTCAGCTACCGATCTTAAGGTCTAGAGTTCAAGTCTCTCGTCGAATCTATTTAAAATAGAACTTCAGGTGTTATAGCTGAGGCACGGTAAGATATACTTGAGGAACTTCTTACACCACATCTACATTTATGTGTACTCAGCATTATCTGTTTGCCGGAGCTTTTAAAATAGCCAAAATGACATTTCTTTCTGTATATTAAAGATCAGTTTTTTGACACAGCACAATAGAAAGATAACATTTGCGTTTGTTATTTTTAAACTTTTTGTAATAATTTCAATGTTTAATGATTTTTGTGGTCCATTCGTTCGGCTTTTTTCCCTGGAAAATCCCTTTACGCAACCTAATGGAAGACTGTCTCCAATTGGAAGTGTGGGACTTAAAAGCAGAATAGCCACTGAAACGCAACGGATTCTTCTTCATCCATAGGTTCCCTAACTGCCAACCAATCTCCGTGCTCGTTCGACTACAGATCAAAAGGTCCAGAGTTCTTGCACACTGAGCTGAGGTGAACTCCTGATCTCTCTCAGGAAAATGAAGAAATAGAGCGTACAGAGCCATGTTTGCGCAGCATTATATCCTGTACAGATATCTAATTTCTTTTTAAGATTGACCATTGTGGCCCAAATTCAGTAAGAATTACTTTTATAAGCTTTGCTAAGTGTATTTATTGAAGACGTGGTAACAGGTAACAAGAAGATACTTTATATATTGCCTGAGTAATACAAACGTTAATGGTACTATGTTACGTGATACAATGTACGTACATATGTACATTTTATCACCATTGTTCATATGCTGTAAAAACTGTCGTTCTTAGCCACCATTGTCAAGATATCTTTGGTGTCGCGATAAGTTGCTGTTGAATTCATACTTGACTTACACAAATTAGTAAATACAATTTATTTCGAACTGGCATCGGCAAGGTAAAGGATCTTTCGGCATTCCTACATACAAGATATCGGAATCTATGCCTTGGCATGCTGCAACAACCTTAAAGATGTATGGGCATTCTTAAACATATAGTAGTCGTACCTCACGTTTCTTCAATCAGAGTGGCTGCAAGCTATTCGCCTGAGTCGTATTTAATATGGAATGGGATCTAGTGCTCATATCATCCCTGAGTGTTGCCTCGGCGTACCGAAAGATGCCCAAATATCCCAAAGCATAAGCTGTCGATGCAGCAGCCTCCAGCATTATCATAACGTTATTGTATATTGTTATTTGTTACCTAAAATCCTCAACCTTGCTGGTGCCGATAATGGGAACCGGGCCTAAAAAATCGTATTCGGAACCTATGATTACGAAATTCTTGCATAATTACGCCAGTTAGGTTGTGGAACCTTTGTAATTGTACGTATCCAAGTTTAACAAATCAAATCAAATCAAATCAAAAATATCTTTATACAAGTAGGCATATTACAGCACTTTTGAATCGTTAAATTATATTTTTTTCCACACTCTTATTCTGCTATACGTCTGATGATGGTACTCAAGAACGGGTTAAAATCTAAAGTTACGAGGGTCCCTTCGCGCCCTGATCCGAGAAGAACCCATAACAAACTCAGTCGGGAATTTTTTTTTTGTTGCCATCATCATTATATCATATTAGTTTACTATATTTTAATTAAAATTAGAGCAATTGGTTCACTTCCAGGCGTTTCTATCGTCTAGGTAATCTTGCAACTTATAATACGATTGTTCTATCAAATTTCTTTTAACAAAGACTTTGAATTTATTAATTGACATCTTTAGAACGTTTTGTAGGAGTTTATTATAGAAACGTATACAGTTACCCTTAAATGAGTTGTTAATTTTATGCAGCCTACTAGAATGTATAACAAGTGAATGAAAGCTCTTTGCGTGAGTTAATCTGTTCAACCACCCTCCGCCAGCGATGCAAGTAGGGAAATGTCGAACAATCTGTTATGAGCTTACCGTTGAGATGGAAAAATTTACGAATCGGCTCGTCGTGAGCGCGAACGAGCACCGAGCCATGTGCGATAGGCTCGCCTCTCGAACTTCGCGCTCAGTTATTACTACAGTCACTTGAATTAATTGCAATTGCAAAAATAATATGATTTATAATACCTATTTTAAATCATTTTTACCGCCTGCCTTCTCTCTCCTTTCTCTGACGATCTCCCTATTTTCTGTTTTGTTTAAGCTCCTGCTAAATAGCAATAAGACCAGACAGCAATTACACAGAAAAATTAGCTAAGGTATTATATTCTTCTTCCTTTCCTGGTGTTCAATAAAGCATACTATTTACTTTGTCTTTGTAAAGGATACAGCTGTGGGATTGAGCAGTTGGTCTAGAAGCAATTTTTGTCTAGTGGAAGGATGTTGTTTCTGCCTACCCCTATGGGAATTAGGCGTGATGCTATGCATGTATGTATGTGTGAATGCGAAAGTTGTAAGGGGAAGATCAAGGCGAACGTTCCTGGATCAAATCCAGGACATTTTAATTAAGGGCCAAGTCAAGAGTATTCTAAACCGCCAAACTTGTATGAAAGGCTTAATGAGAATGAGAGAAGCGAAGGAGATATGCAAGGATCGTGGCAAGTGGAAGGATGTTGTCTCTGCCTACCCCTATGGGAATGAGGCGTATATGTATGTATATGTATGTAATACATTAAAAAAATGTTAAATAAAAATATATGCATATTATCCTATAAGGTTCGTTATAATGTTGTATAAATACAGTAAAAATAGACAAAAACAATTATAATACAAAAAATAATTAATTGTTCCCGATTTTAGGGCAACAAAAAGGTCTATAGTAATTTAACGGGCTCAGCATATGTATATATAAACGGTATCAATGTACACCGATACATTAAAGTTACATAATTTTAATCACCGATTTTCATGAAATTATTGACATGCATTATTTGATTCTTAAATTACTTGAATTGACAACACTGAACACCATTCATTTGATGCAAGTGGTACTCAATCAGAGTAAATAACATAACTTGGAAAGAAGAATAATTGAATAAACGCATAATATTGTATTAATTTAACTCTTCATGTGTCTAAATGGGAATAATTGCTTAAGGGGCAAGTTTATAATAAAGATATTCCCCTTTGAACATCAAACACATATTTTATTATAAATTACTACCCATTGTATAATTTATACAACTTTTTATACTACTTTGCGAGCGACATTGACTTATAAATATTGTGAATTAAGTATATCCCGTAACAAATATCTATTTCAATATAAATTATCCTTAGTTCGCAGAAATAAAATACCAAGGATATTTTTTATAGAATTGTAACTAGTGTTATTCCTAGAAGTTAAATGGCAAACACGTGTAAGTGTATCGGATATGGGGTTGAAATGGTTAGCCGATATTAAACAGATATAAAAGCGATATCGTTACTCGATTCTAGCTACAGTTTTACGACATAAAATATACAGACTAAGAAGGTATATTTTTCCAAGTATGCCAAATTTTGTATACTTTTTTTTATATTTATCCACGGATATATTTAACGGCCACGCTGGCGTAAAGTACAATCTTCCTTGGGTTCGATTATCGGGAAATTAATCGTATTTTATAATATGTTTAGGGATGAATTGGTGGGAGGCTTCGGTCGTGGGTAGTAATCATTCTACCAGCAATGATGTGGAGCCAGAATAGCGTTCTAGTACGATGCTGTGTAGAAACCATTAAGAGGCGACTTACATATTCCCAGGCTAGCCTACTATCTAAAACTGTATTAATTATCATCAGGTGATATTACAGTCAATTATTAACCTGTCAACAATAAAAAAAACATGTAGCTCTATAAATTTATGTAAAGTTTTGTCTCCCTTGTTAACCTTCTACCAGAATTAATTAAAGAAAACATGTCTTAATACGTACACACATCAATTTGTTGATGGCTTCTGGACACATTCAATTTGTAAGTTGTTTCATTAATAATGTATTTGTAGTTTTTAATACTTGCAATAAACTTTATAATAAATACAATTTTACGGGTTTTTGTAACACGTATTAATAAAAAATGCAGTCGTATGTTTCCATTCGTTATGAATAATTCATTGTGTATCATATTCACTATCATAATCCACCTTTATGAACACTGCAGAGCGTTTTGACCAAGCTTTAGTAGCAAATTTCTTTTTAAATTAAAACTTATGCTTTGATACAACTGTTTTGAAAGGTTAGAATAATATTTTCAGGAAATTTATAAAGCATCTTAATATTTATCTATATGGTACATCGCTATGGTACATAAATATCACGAAGTTTAAAAAATATTGATTTATGAGAAGTCTTAAGAGGTAATTAACGTGAAGTTCAACCTTTACACCTTTTACGTATGCTTCTAAATCAAATTATTTCGCGAACAAATTTGCGATTTATTATTTGAAAATACTTTATTAACATCAATAATCATCCAATACAATTTTATAAAAATATATTCTTACTTGAGTCGATCAATAAAAAGTGTTTTATTTTCGATTGCAAAACTTTAACCAGTTATAAATATAGGAAGAGTGTAAACTAATAGGAGGAAATTAAAAAATGACATATTAATCATTACATAAAAAGTAAAACATTTAAAATATATATTTTTTTGATAAAGTACCGTATTTGTTTATTTAAGTTGGATCGAAAAGTCCTTTTAAATCGTCAATAGTCTGTCCGTTGGTTCAGGAAGTTGCTTCCGATGAGAAGAAACCGGCAAGAAACTCAACAGTTACCTCTTTAAACACAGTTTTTGTAAGTTACAGTGTGTTTAACTTTAATATGCAACTGGAATCAAATCCAAACGTCTTTTTCACTTAAATGATATTCAATATTATAATATGCATTTTGTAATAGGACGTTTTTTACTTAAATTACCTTGTAATGATACATGTATGATATAGTAAAAAGCTTTTATTTTAATATTACAAACAGACATTTCAATATTATTTATGAGTATAGCTTTTAAGGCCCTTATTTGATTATTCAAAGTGATTTTTTATTAAACATCAAAAGTGTATAAACAATTCAACAATATAAAGTTACCAATAAAGATAGCCATCAATTTGAAACCGATCGTCGTGAGGTGTGAACCTGCCTCATTTGCATGTAAATGTTCATCTCCGAGCGTTCACCTCACGGATAGATGTCGTGTTTGTGTGTTTGTTTGTCATGCTAATTAAATGGGAATTAGTATGCATTAGCGGGCTTCGTGTAGGGCGCGTGCTGATGAAAAAGTTGAAACATTCGTTAATCAATGCTTACGACTTTAGCGTAAAATACTACGTTTTCTTCTACCAGGTCCTGTACTTTGTTGAGGTAATTGAGACGAACATTATTGATATATTTAATACTAGCGGACCCAGCAAACGTTGTTTTGCCACATAATAACTATTATCGCTATTAAAAAATAGGGGTTAGTGATAAAAGAGTAATAATTTTGGTTGTTGTGTGTATTTTTTAACCACCTTTACAAAATAACCAAAAACAATTTGTCCAAAAAAATTAAAATTTTGAGGTGACCCCTTAACACTTAGAGATGTAATTATTGGTGATAAACTTATACTCATACCTACTGAATATGCATATAAAATTTCATCAAAATCGGTCAAGTCGTTCGGAGGATATAACACTAAAACTGTATTTCGGCTAACAGCGCCAATTCCCAAAATTTTACTTAAGTGTAGAAAGGTAAATAAGATGAGTAGCAGCCACTGCTGGGTACAGGTACAGCTCACTCATAGGAGTCAGGGTTTTTAGAACATACACCCACTGCGGGATAGCATGCATGGTACACAAGTGCCTTCACTCTCATAGTCCCATGTGATAGGAATCCGACACGAACCCAGAGAGATTAGGTGCAGGAACGGTTTAACGTACTTTTCGAGGCACGGGGGTGGAGCACACCGCCAATTTTCCAACTTCGGGAAAATATTAAGAATAATCTAATAGAAAACTCAGTAGCGATTTCAAATTGGCCCGACCCGGGACTCGGACCCAGGACCTCATATCTGTAATCGAACACGCTAACCATTAGACCAATGAGGTAGTTAACCCTTGTATATAGTCGCTATTGTAATATCTTTTTAAATTTATTAAATGCAATAGAATGAAGTTGTAAATGTATTGTAATAAGTGTTCATCATGTGCTGTATTGTGTCGTCCCTAACCTTTAATTTTTAATTGTTTAGTGATGCTAAAAAGTGCCTATGAGGTGTCAACTATTTCTTATTCTTCTTTATGTGCCTCTCCGACTAGCGAAGGTTGGCAGCCAGTCTCCCATATTTAACTTGATCCCTCGCGAGGCTAAATAGTGGAGCGGCACCCGCGATCCCGGTCCACTCCCTAATGTTGCGCAGCCAGGACTTCCCCTTGCGGCTAATACGCCTCTTATCAGCCACTTTGCCCATCATTATTTATTGTAAGAGTCCGTATCTGTCATCTCAGAACATTCCCCTAGATACGCAACCTTCTTTTTGACGGTCTTCCAAAGTTAGCGCTGACAATCCATTCGTCCAATCGGCAATTTTATGAGTCCAACTGATCTTGAGCATGCGTCGATTGGCCCCCCGCTCAGATGCTTATAAACGTTTTCTGAGATCCTCTTTTATCGTCCAAGACTCGCACCCTTATAGAATATTTGTAGATTATCAAAACTTTAGTTTACAAGCCCAGAAACCGTACAATCTCCTATGTGCCTTCTCCAATTAACGCGATACTGGCGAAGTTATGTGTGATTGTCACATCTGAAAGCCATTATAAGAAGAAGAGGCGTTCTACTGGTGATAACGTACTTAGAATGCTTTGATCAGTAATTATATACAACACTTACTGTTAATAAAAATCAATCTTAGTTTTATGATCTTCTATAAACATTTTTAAATGGAAAGCACGCCATTTTAGATGTACAAAGATATGAAGATATCTTTAGAAATAAACAAACTAAACTGTTAAGTGAATATACAATATCAAAGACAATATTCGTATGACATCGTAACGCCACCGCGCGTAGGAAGCGAAAATAAAAAATAAAATATTATTGAATCGTACGAGACGACGACGACCGTAAATATTCTGGAAAGCGTACACTTGGGCAGGTATCGATTACTATCGAGTCGTTCGGACGCCTCGCGCCATCTCCCGCTGGGGCATATGTATACTGGGACCGTTCCAATCCTTATACACCGACTACGATAAGATATTTTTCATTCCCTACTATTAGCTTGCACTCTCATATATGCAGTCGAATCTGGATAGGAGAAAACTGGATAAGCGAGAAACCTCTTTAAGTTATATCATCATTTCCTTGCCCTTATCCCACTAGGAGGGTTTGGCACAGCATGTTTCCTTACGTCACTTCACTCTTTCAGCTGTGTATTTCTACATTTACGTTCCTTCCACACTTATCCTCTTTCACACTGTTCATCCACACTTTTTTGGTTGCCCTCTCCCAGCCCTGCCCTTTACCATGATATTTAGGGCATACATGGTTATCCTCCCTTACTGATCAAGTTATATATTTATGGAATTCTTTACCAGATAACAATCGTCACTCACAGTCATTAACCATCTTTAAAACACGCCTGAAAGAGTTTATAACTTTTCATTTTCTTTAAATTGTATATTTTTAGATCTCGTGTGTATTTATTTATGGATTCCTTTCACATATATGTAGATATTTCACAAACAAATATTTATAAACAAAATTTATTTATGTATATATTTAAGTTTCTGGCGCTGTTCTGTCGCGTTATTTAGTCAGCTTCATATCCTACTAAGGTTGTTTGGAACAGATTACTTGTAGCAGTAAGACCGCCTTTGTACGTTTAAATCATAGTAATGAGTCTCTTACTTTATATCTTTTTATTTTATCTTCAATGCAATAAGTCTTTTCTCTCACTCTCGCTCTCTCTTTTAAAAAGAGCAATTATCTGTTCCCGTAGTTTTTAGCCTTGATCTCGTGCAAATATGGGTAAATTCCTCCTCAATCAGTGTTTAAGTCGCGAAAGGAATATTTACGCCGCTTTTCAAGGCAATAGGGTGAATACCTTTGGTGTCCTTGTGTAGTGTTATCGTTTTTCGCTTATACATATTGTTAGAAATCATTATTATATACATTTTCTTTCTTTTTTTTTTGTTTTTGTAAATCTTCAGATTTTCCCGGGCAAATGGATCAGGAAAGGCCGGTCATTATGATTTTATTCGTTAGATTACTATTAAATTATGATAGATAATATATTTACAAACATAAATCCAACTAAGAAAAAGACAATTACTAGTTTAGATTCTGAACACTGTGGCCAACTCATTGGCTTTCCAATTCCAAAGAAAAATGTAAATAAACGTAGAATAACTTTTGTGCCAGTAATAGCTAACCATGCATGCATATTTGAAATTCTGCTATTAGCTATGACGACTTGAATCAGGAACGAATAACTAAGGATTATAAATAAGTTCGTTGGGACGGGAATCGACAATTCCACAACTGGAACTGATAAATTATTTTCAAATAATGACATGAATAACTACATTATAGACAACAGTTTCTTTTTAAAACATCTAACGTTATTGCATAAAACAATCAAACTTAAAAACGTTGTTATAACTCAAATGTGATATTGAGGTACTTCATCTAACTTACAATGATAGTCCCGACGAATCCAAATGACCAGTTTCAGATTCATTTTCGAGCATGAACAGAGAGTAACAAATTATTAAAATAGTTTCTTTCAATAAGACAATATAACCAAAAAGAACAACCATAATTAAGCTACAAAAAAGCACTGCTCTGTTTTAATCGTGTATTGTAAAAGCCTCTAATTATTTATGAGATAAATTAGTTGAATAAATAAATTAAATTATTCCTTACATGTACAACGACCGGTCGTTTCATAGCAAAATAATTCAATTTGAAGTTATGTCCGTAACTTTACAGTTTCATAAAAATATAAGCTATATTCGTTAAGTCGTGATCGTAACGCCGTTTTTAAATAGGTATTCACCTTTATTACTTTTATTTTGTTAGTAGAAAATTGTTTACTTACAATGTAAACTTTATTATTGAATTTACCGTACTAAACTGTATGATATATGATTTGACTACATTGTATGATCTCGTAATATAGTCTACTTGAAATTCGCTTGTATATTAAAAGCAATGAATACTTTTAGAATAGTATAGAATATAAATTTATATATAATAAACAATATCTATATGTGTGCAATGAAATTAAAATAAATCTGAGTCTTAATTCCAGTAAGCTCTAAAGCACTAATAAATCTTAAAATACACTTACTTCTGCTTATTATTTACAAGAAAGATTCATTCACTCCGACGCCTTTTTTACTGTCCAAGTATGATTTTGTAGCCCAAGCATGATTTTTCAGTAACTATGCTCTCAATAAATTTACAATGCACACTTACTTTAATATTGAGTAAGGTTAATCGTCCCTCTTACATTTTTAAATACAACAACTCTGGCAAAAACATAACAAAGAAAAAAAGAGATTTTGTGACACACAAGACATAATAAAAACGAATGTAAATATTTATAGCTTAATAATCGTTACAAGCGTACAAATGAACTCTTATTACTTTAAGCATCCCCTTTCAGGCAAACATCGTAAGAAAACATGCTTAATTAAACTGAAACAATACAAGAGACTTGAATATTATAACTCAAACAAATATTTTGACGACGTCAGATTTCTTAAGCAAAATGAATTCCAGTCGACTCCAGGCCGTCCGTTAGTTTCTCCCAAATGCTACAAATCCGTAGCAAAACTTTAAAGGACCCAATTCCCCAATTTTCCAATTGATCTGTAAACAACCGTTCGAGCAGTTAGACTCGGGAAGTTTAGTAATTGGGCATTTAAACATTGCTAACCAAACATAGTTACCATATTAAACTTGCTCCAATCTACAACTCTTACACAAATAGCGAATAGAGCGTTTAATAAGGGTATAAGGGTTTATTTGTACGTCACACAAGGAAGTAGACTATGGCAACCATATATTTAAAACTATATGTGCCTGTAACTGTTGTTTTAAATACATAATTGTGCTTTTTGATTAAATAAAAACATTGTGAGAAAGCCTGTACATCCTGGAAGCAATTCAAGTTTATGCTTTAACAACCCTTAAGATTAAACGAAACAGTGTTTTTCACTACTTTTTACACTTTGTTATATGTACAAAAACGTACTGTTGTTAATGACAATAGTCCCTGTCTGTTTGCCTCGCCCGATCACATTTTTCGTAACTCTGTCGTCATTCATTCACTTACTCCCCAAGTCCAGTGTGCGTAAAGAAGTTTTACTTCAAAAACATTTTGTCTAATATCTATGAATTCTGCAAATAAAAAGTCACATACTTTTTAAGCAAGGATTCTTATATCTCTCTAAAACGGGACTGTTACCTAAATTTCACCAATATGGGATCAGCATTAAAAATAAAATTTAGAAAGAACTCTATATAAACTATACGTTACGAGTTCGAAAAGGCATGGTTCACTATCCTTGAGATTGGTGTAGGTGCTTACCGGGCACGGATGCTTCGGGAAATACCTGCACCTGATTGTGTGGCGCGAAGATTCACCTGCCTGTCTCGAATGTGGAGCTCTCGTCAATACGGTGCACCATACGGTGGCGGTGTCCAGCTTGGGGGCCACAGCGGCATCTCTTGATGTCCACTGGAAGTGACATTTCGCTGCCGAAAATAATTAACACAATGATCGGCAGCGCAGCGGGATGGAGGGCGGTTGCTTCTTTCTGTGAGACTGTCGTCTTGCAGAAAGAGGCGCTGGAGAAAGAACTTGAGGCCGCGAGTAATTCTCCTCGTCCCAATCATAGGAGAGTAGGGAGCAGGATGCGTGCGTTTGCCCGCCTGCTATCCCTTACTTGAATGAGCCTTTTGTAGAGTGGATCTGGGGTGCCATCGGAGTCGAATGCTTTTGCGATCTTCTGGCCCCCTATTTCAGATGCAGAGGGCCTTCCGCTTCCGCTTCCGCTGGGTTTTAGTGGGTATTCTGGAAACACCGAGTCCCACACTACGTATGTATAGGTATTTCCCAGCGAAACAAAAAAAAATACGTTAGAGTTTAAACTGTTTCAGAATTCAAGTGCCCATACGTTCCTGGTCTTTTTTCATATAAAGAACTGTATATCGCAGGTTTTCTACTGTATTATTTCTATCTGCCAAGCTCAAATGACCATATAAACTTAATAAAAACTGTAACAAATAGGTAATAAAAAACTTTGATGGTAATAACACCATGATAGCCCATGTCGTGAAGTCACAGAGCAAGGTATGCGTGACATAATTTGTACCTACTTAACGGCTGCCTAGCAAATACAATATCATGGTGACCACACAATAGAAATTCGCTTAAATTAAAATACAAATTAAATAAATTTTCAACTACCTTTATAATTTTTTATTGTTATTCCTTAAATGCATTGGTTCTGCAATTTTTATGGAGAAAAGAACCACTAAAACACGTGAACATTATTTCATTGGTTGTCTAGTGGTCCAAATTCGTCCATAATTAATCGAAATTATAAGTTTCAACATTATTAAAGTTATATCGTCAAGAACTATACTTCTATAATCTATCGTCAAAATCTATGCTTCTATATTCTATAATTACAGTTTTCGCCAAGGCATGTATAATGTTTAAAATAAAGAATATATTTGCAATACACGGCCCTATTATTGCAACGAATTTTTGAGTCGTAGCTATATACATACTCGTATTTAAAATGACTTCCTATTTCCCTTTGACACGGCATCACGCGTGAACGACTGAAGGAATTTCGATAATTCCTTTCTTGTTTTGTTTGTTGTAATCAGGAAATATTCTTATGAAAGAAAAAAAAAAACAAGAAAATTGCGTAGAACATCAGAAATCTGTAAATCTGTCAACCACATTTTTTTGCTTTTAACAGCTTGAGACAATAAACTTTTTCAATGTAACCTTGTGGTTTTTTATCTAATACATACTTTAAAAACAAGAATAGCATTCTGCACTCTTCCTCTTTATAAACTATAAGTGTGGGAAATTTCATCCTCGTAAAATTTTCGTAAAAAGCGATACAGTTTTTGCTTAACATTTTAAAATATAGATTATAACACAAATCCTCTACAAACTATAATCAGACACATTTAAAAGTGCTTGTTAAGATTACATGAATAAATTTTATTTTGATTTTATATATACGTGTAATAAAAAATTTTATTAAATCTATTATCATAAATATGTGACGAAACGGTACAAAACATGCAAGTTTTACAAGAACATTTTTATACCCTTAAGTACTCGTTATAAGAAGGTGGCCTATCTAAATTATATATTAATGCGTAACCTAGTTCATAGCTCACATTTAGTTCAAGGACGCCTAAAAACGCTCTCTATTATGGCACAGCTGGGCACAGCATTAGCTCATAAATGTTTTACCATATACGGAATAGTAAACGCAGCTGGTTATGGCACACAAACAAATTTCACCTTTATTCATACCTTAAATAAGTTACAATTTCAAATGAATTGTATTCTAATATATTCTTGCTACAAACGCGTATTCTAGATATGCATATTCGATAGTTATGTGCTAATCGTTTTAATGAACAAAAGTGTTTAAGAGACAACAAGTTAATACACTATAAAATGATCCTCACATTTCAAATTTTATAATTGTTGTTAACATGTAAAAAATTATTAATTTACATAAAAGTTTAATATTTATAACTGTTCTGCATTTGGAATGAATAGTATATTTCGTGTCAGTCTATTTTATTACTGACTGTCCAGTTGACTATAATCTTACATGATGGCCAAGATAGATACAGCGCGATATCCTGAGGAAAAGGTAAGGTAAGTAGCAGGCTATTGACGTCCTACTGCTGGGCACAGATCTCCTCACTCATAGGAGAGAGGGTTATTAGAGCATAACCCCACCACGCTGTTCCACTGCTAGTTGACAGGCATAGTACATAAGTGCATTCTCTATTCCGATGTGACGGCATTCCAACACGACCGGAGAGAGATCAGGCGCAGGTCCGACGGCTTAACGTGCTCTTCGAGGCACCGAAAAGGGGTAATTTGCCTCTTAATGCTGTCTATACAGCATTGTACCGGATCGCAAATATTTTGTTATTTGCTGATAGTTCTTTTTTGTTTTGAGTGTCAATATCAACTAGCCCTGCTGGCTTTTACAACATAACCAGGAGAGGGGGGCCTCGTCAATTTAGCTTCGAAGGCGACCCCTTAAAATGGCCCTCTTCTGTTAGACCGAACCTCAGCTTGGAACATCTGACTTGTTATGGAGGGCATTTGACTTGGAATGAATCAAGGGCGCCCGAACGTATGTAGAGTCTGCCAGAGTGGTGACTAGCCATAGCGGAAGCCACCCAGCTTTTTTATATATAAGCCCATATCACTGTCATCGTAAACTAAAATGGCAACTTCCTTAAATTGGAATAAAGGTTTTCAAAAAAGTGGATACACAGCAATATGTCCTTGAGAAAAAACTCACCTTCAAAATAAATGCAATTTAAATAGTCTTATTCTCGTGCAAAACAGTCTAAAGATATTTTAGTAATATAACTTTTATTTTGCTGAATAGAAGTGAAAAAAAAATTACAATAAAAAATCGCAACTTTTGCCAGAATGAATGAAAAATAAAATGATAATTGATATTATACAATTTAAAAGAGATTCCTAAAATTGTTTTACCAACCCCTGTTATACTGCTTATATTAAAAATTATTTCTTTTTTAGTTTAAAAAAGGCACCAAAAAGTTACATTAAGAAAAAAATTATTATAACCGTTACTTATTGTAAAATGGTTTCACGATTAGACGTAAACCTACTTACTGGAAGCCTCAACAAATATAATAAAAGTACATTTAACACAAAAATCAAGGACGCTTATTATGTATATTTTTTAAATGAAGTATGCCTAATTCACAGCTCTTTTTTAATTTTCCTGAATTTCTATGTTTTTGCAATGATTATTTCGTTTGAGGATATGGCTCTTCAATTTGTTTTTTTAATGGAAATACGATTATCATAATAATAGTGGTGATAAAAAAATAAACATGCATAAAACTTGTCCTACGTGCTCACGTGTGTGTGTGAACGTGAATCATCAATGGTATGTGGGTGTGTGTGTATGTATGCATGTGGAAGACTGAGTGTGTGTCTATATGAATGCGTGCGAATTTATTGGTGTGTACGTGTGTTCTTAATCTATACTTATTTGTATTTTTTGGTAATAAGATACTGCCTGTAAATTAATTATTTCGTTACAACTCAATAGTTATTTTAACGACCATGATAAATGCGTTTTAGACTGCACATTTATTGCAAATAATTGAAAACAACAATGCACATTTAGCGATAATTCTATTTGCGAGATAATAATTCTTGTAATAAATTTGTTCCTGTTTAATGGGAGGTTTGATACTAGTAATTTATGGTTAGTCATAAATATTTCGTGCGACGTACCCTACTTTAGCATTTAGCTACTAGATTTTTGAAATAAATATAAGGTTATAGAAGAAAATTTCTTTACGCACGCTTGGTGAGTAAGCTGGTGAATACATGATGAGAGCGTTACGGAAAGTGTTATCGAGCGAGGCGAACGGACGGTTGAAGTAAAATCTCTTATATTAGTTACACGTTACGTGAAGTACGTATGTCTGAGAGAACTTTACTCAGGCACATTACACTTAGTAAAAATTGTGTCAAAAAAGCCCATAGCCCATAACTGTCTCCTCACCTAATGGTTAGTGATGACACAGTCTAAGATGAAAGCGTGATAGACTGGTATGTGGTAATTTACTTCTTTTATTGTTCATTGACAGCAACAGCGAGACCGTCAAAGCCTAGCTTACTTAGGCTTCTTCAAATTAAAGCAATACGTTTTAAATACTACATTTATAAAAAGCATTGTTATCACTAAATAATATAAGCGACTTTTAAACTTTTATCACAAGTAAAAGTATATTAAAACTTTAGTATTTTTAGCAAAGGTTTTGTATAGTTTTTAACGCCATGGATACCAAGCATTACAGAATAGTAGATTTCATTCTAATTCAATAATTCGTCTTTATCTTTGTAATATTTACTCCCAGCCTTGAAAGAAATTATAGAAAATATATATCTCGGAGAATAAGAAAGAAAGGAGCATAAGTCATAGCCAGGGGTCCTCCGCCGACATCGCCATTAATGGCATCCATAATTTAATTTCCATACTGTGGGCTTCGGTGCGTAATGTTGGTGCAATCAAACACTTTATTAATTAACTCAGATTATAATGTTCAGTCACTTAATGTTCCCGATATCAATTTACACAAAGTTATTAATAATAATAGCTAGGAACGCGACAGTTTCAATAGTTACCGCTCTGGCGGACCGTCACCCGAGAACTAGCGAGTCCGCCGCCGGCTCACGATACATGACTCCGTCCCACGCCGATAGATAGATGGCGCCAGCGTTCCACAGACAACTGCACTCCGAAATATATATAGATACAAATCGTTTTACAATTGAATTAAAGTAAATAATATTGCTCATAACTGCCTCATTGGTCTAATGGTTAGCATGTTCGACTACAGACCTGAGGTCCTGAATTCAAGAAATCGAATATTGAGTTTTCTATTAGGGTTTTCTCAATATTTGCCCGAAGTTGGGAAGCTGGCGGTATGATCCACCCCCGTGCCTCGGAGAGCACGTTAAGCTGTCGGTCCTGCGCCTGCTGTCTCTCCGATCGTGGCAGATTGCCGTCACATCCTACTATGAGAGTAAAGGAATAGAGAGTGCATATGTGTACTATGCCTGCCAATCCGCAGTGGAGCAGTGTGGTGGGTCTATACCCACCACGCTGCTCCATAGGCACTAATAACCCTCTCTCATATGAGTGAGGAGGCCTGTACCCAGCTGTGGGACGTTAATGGGCTGCTACATACTTTTTTTACTTAAATTATATTGAACACATATGGACTAGAAGCTTATTAATAAGATCGAGTGACTAATGTAAAAGTTCTACGAAAAAAGTTAACGTTACTCATTACAGCTTAGAGTAATTACAAAACAAATGTTCGAGGACTAAAATAAACACTTCACCCTCATTATCCACTATTATATAAGCCACAAATCAGGTTTAATTCTTTCTCAGTCGATATTATATGCGATAAATCGCACTTAACGGGTTATTGGAAACACTTGGTGGCATTAGACTATGTTCTCACTATCTAATAGTCGAAGATTCTGTATTTTAGCTGCCTTATACAGCACATTTACAAGTTTTATGATGCTATATAAAAGATAAACATTGTAGTGAATAATATTCTTACACGAAATTTGTTAACAATTTAGGGAATAGATGTGTCTATAAATGTCTACAATGTAAACAGTTTCAGTCTTTAATACGGTGATATTGTAGCATGATGTTTTTGGATAAAACTTTCGAGGTTATATTCAGACTTACCGATATGATAATGATTGTATCTCTGGCGATAGTATTATTTAATTCTACTTTCGATATACATACTTGGTTTAAGTGGAAACTGTCGTTGTGTTGCAATCGTTTTTAACTGATATGCAATACTTCCTTTGTTTACCTCATTGGTCTAGTTGTTAGCATGTTCGACTACAGACATGAGGTCCTGGGTTCGAGTCCCGGGCCCAACCAATTCAAAATCGATATTGAGTTTTCTATTAACATTTTTTCAATACTTGTATGAAGTTGGGAAAATTTGGCGGTCTGATCCACCCCCGTGACTCGGAGAGCACGTTAAGCCGTTGGTCCTGCACCTGATCTCTCTCTGGTCATGTCGGATTGTCGTCACGTCGGGCTATGAGAGTAAAGGAATACACTTTTGTGTTATGCCTGCCAATACACAGTGGAGCAGCGTGGTGGGTCTATGCTCTAAAAAAACCCTCTGTCATATGAGTGAGGAGGTCTATGCCCAGCAGTGGGACGTTAATGAACTTCTACTTGCATACTTTGCTTATGTTTTGTGTTACAATGTCTAAATCAAAATCAAAACAATCTTTATTCAAGTAGACTCAAAAAGCACTTAAAAATCGTCAGTAGTCTGTCCGTTGGTAACAATTCTATCACCGGATTGGAAAGTTATTTCCGCTGAGAAGAAATCGGCAAGAAACTGAACGGTTACTCCTTTAAAAATAGTCTCTGTACGTTACAATGTGTTTAGCTTTCATTTGCAACTGGAACCAAGTCCAAACATCTTCGTCGCTTAAATAATCGTCAATATTATAATATTCTTTTTGCAATAGGACGGTTTTCACATATTTCTTAAAACTATATGGAGGCAGACCCAGCATATAGCATGCATTCAGCATTTGATTGCTCTCATGTAAAAATGTTACAGCACTTACAACACAATTTCTGTATCATTATGACAGTTTACATTCACATATATTATCAACTGGTAATACATTACCACATACATAAAAAGCGGTAAAACAACTTAAACCCAAAACATCAAAGTTATGGACAACATTTGTGGTTTAAGGTGTCAGACCGTGGTCGCAGGTCGATTCCTGACACACGGGTATTGCGTTACATTTACACGATACACATTTTTATTTCAAATGCTATTTACTTTGTCACTAAAATTCGTTAACTTTACATATTACAAAATGAAGTCGTTATCGCTGTCTTTTACCTTGGATCTTTTAAACCTTTCAGCGGATTTTAATGCAGTTTACAGCAATAGAAAAAGTGATTCAAGAGGAAGTTTCATATTGTAACATATACGTATTATAGTACAGAAAATCGGAAAATTCAATTATTTCTAATGTTGTTATGAGCTTAAATCGCAAACGCTGGCTAAACCTAACGATTGATCAAATTAATATGCTACAGAAGCTTATATCTTAACAAATATCGATAAAAAATACTATGGCATATATTTTCCTTTAAAAAATACAAACCCACCGTAACCGTTTTTATCTATCTATATAAGATACAAAACAACACATTACAAAAATCAAACTTCACATTTACAAACTATATCTTTTATGGTATGTAAAACTTGGTCATCATTTTTTTTTTTTGATATAATGAAATCCCATCCTCCTCCAAGGGCAGAGTGGGTATATTTCTTATTTGGAAAACAATTTGCCAAAATTAATGAAAATGCTACGAAATAAATAAATAAAAAAGTTTACATAAAAAAGAACCGCCTTCAAAACAAACAATAATATATTAATAGGCTCTAAGAGATATTTTTACATTCGGATTTAGCGTCAGCCAAGGTAGGTGTGTCCCGCGTGTCCACTTGGCAGCTCCGGTGCCGCTCACACCTATAACTATATATGTGGGTACCCTGGCTGCCACCGACTGACGTGGATGCCGTCATCAGAACTGGATTAAAAAAAATGGGAACCTACGACAAGCACCACTTTCATATATAAAAAAAAATCATCAAGATGGTTCACCCAGCCGAAAGTTATGAGGTAACAAACAAAAAAATACAGACGAATTGATAACCTCCTCCTTTTTTGAGGTCCGTTAAAAACATTCCACGCAGACGAAAGTCGCGGGACCAGCTAGTATGTTATATACGTTATATTTCATGTAAATCAAAACTGCCCTTAAAAGCATTTCATTAAAATGTATATTTCAGTAAATATCGGAGATTTTAAACACGGAAGCATAGTGGCTGGCGCGGGATGTGGCAAAGTTACATAAGCAAATAGATGTCACTGTACTTTAAAACCCACTATTTAAGTTATTAGCTGGGTTAGCTAATATTTTTTAAACCTACTAGCTGTTCCCCGTGAATTCACTCGTGTTCGTGTCAAATCCGTACTTCATTAGTGTCTACATTGCGAAAGGGTAACTCCTTTTGCCAATTTAACATTCAAGAAGAAAGAAGGTTCTAATGGTGCGTTAGTTTACTGGTGTAAAACCATATATACATACACACATAGCATCTCATTCCCATGGGTATAGGCAGAGACACCGTCCTTCCACTTGCCACGATCCTTGGATATCTCCATCGGCTCTTTCATTCTCATTAAGCCTTTCATACGAGTTCGTCGGTTTAGAGTACTCTTGACTTGGCCTATATTAAAAATGTCCTACATTTGGTCCAGGAGCGTTCGCGTTGGTCTTCACTTTCCAACTATCCCATTCACTTCTTGACTCATAAATCATTTTTGTCAGTCTCCTTTCATTCATTCTCTCTACGTGCCTAAACCATCTAAGCATACCTCTCTCAATTTTAGTCATTACATCTCACTTTATACCACAGCGTTCTCTTTGCATTAATGCTTTTCTAAAGAAAATGGTTTAGTACACATCGATAGTATGGTACCAAAGTCTATACATTTAATTATATTTTATATAAGATTCCTTTTATCATCAACGGTTGCCTAGAACATATTGCTACCCCAGCGATAAAACCGCAGTTTATGCAAATTTATTTAGTCCTCTAGTTTATGTTTTTGTATTTTCTGTATGTATAATATAAATTTGTATAAAAACGTGAGAATAATAATCATTTTTACATTTCAAAAGATATTTTAAATATTGAATCTTCTACTTTAAAAACAAAATATATTCTTTAGGCGCATGAAGGAAGAATCACGTGATTAGCGTCACGGAGATGTGCAGCGATTTTTATGTTAATTCGTTTGAAGGTTAGGTAGTTTTAATATTTACAAATAACATGTGGCATTTTAATTATCCTATCGTCATTTAATATTTTAATGTACTACTTTTCATCAAATATAAAATTAGTATATTTCATAAATTCTTTTTTCTAAATTTTAAATTCGTGTCACTTTTATTTACAATTCATCATTTGGGATTCCAATAAATTATTTGTATTAATTTTTGACACTTTTAATATTTTAATGACAATGAAATTGCCAAAGAAGTTTCGCTTCTGACATGTGTACTTTGTACTGATTGACTTTCGCTGCATAACCGTAAAGTTATGTTAAAGTTATATTCGATTTATTCAATTTTTAATACATCACGGAAAGAGATTAGGAAATATGCCTCATAAATTTATAAATATAATAATACTAGTCGATAAGGCTTACTATTCCATTGAAGGATACTTAAAGGTAATCTTGTAATAATTAAATTAAGTAACAATATGTAATAATAAGTAATATTAGCTCACAATAAGAGGATATATACATGAATATACATTTGACAAAATAGATTAGATAGTGCATTTTCTACTTTTAAAACATTGAATGAATATCTTTAACTCTTTGGTAAATAAGTTCATTCAATGTTTTAACTAATAAGTTTATAAAAAAATGTTTTTGAACTTGATTGAAGGTGATTAAAACGGTACTTTATTAACGATTGTAAATTTGAACACGATAACAGAAAATATCACCTAGTATTACGAATTGAATGACTAATACCTGGTTATAAAAAGCAATGGTACTTTTAGTTTTTAGAAGCCTTACTCGGAAGTTATAAGCCTTAAAAGGGTTGATAATCACATAATACGTCCGTCCCGCATCACCCTTACGTGCTGTGACAGTACTAAAAAATTATGCAGGTATAGCGGGTTAAGACTCCATTGACGGTGGATAGGAAACACGTAGCAACCTGC
This sequence comes from Elymnias hypermnestra, assembly GCA_015832385.1. Taxonomy (NCBI): domain Eukaryota; kingdom Metazoa; phylum Arthropoda; class Insecta; order Lepidoptera; family Nymphalidae; genus Elymnias; species Elymnias hypermnestra. Next base: position 2,721,428 of record JACTOM010000891.1, read on the forward strand.
AAAATCAATATCAAAACATTCATTCGGTATACACATTTGATATTCTACGTATCTAAGTTTGCGAATGCCTTACATGTTTTTATATTAAATTATTGCAATAAAATTATATACATTATTAAAATGTTATTATAAGATAATATTTCTTATTATTCGATACTTTTTTCGAATTATTACTAGATCTCCTTTTAAATAGTCGTCAATGGTATAGTAAGCTTTAAAGACAGGAAAAGATTTAGTAGTATTTTAATATTCTGCAGTTCTTCACCATCTTCGGTAATTTCTTCAAAATGAGATAAACAAAATATCGTTTTAACAAGATTTTAAGATAATGCCGCTAATGTCAAATCTGTATAGCGAGAAAATATAAATATTAGGTCTGAAAATGATAATTCCATAAAGTTCTACTGTCCTGATTAATAATTTTTGATTTGCGGAATGTGGATTACTATGTGGTTGCTTTGTGGCGTAGATATATTTCCTCGCCATAGATTGTTCCTACATACATACATAGCATCACGCCTCNGTCCAAGAACTCAGGACGGAGCGACTTCACGAGTGGTGAAGACCGGGCGCCCAGCTTGCGCCTGACGCCCTCATACAAGTTCGTCGGTTTAGAGTAATCCTGACCTGGCCGTTATTTAAAATGTCCTGGATTTGGTCCAGGACCGCTTGCCTTGGCCTTCCCCTTCCAACTTTCGCATTCACTCTTGACTCATAAATCCTTTTTATCAGTGACCTTTCATTCATTCTCTCTACATGCCCAAACCATCTAAGCATACCTTTCTCAAATATTAGTCACTACGTCTTCTTTTATACATTGTTCCTTACTGAAATATAAATGCATATTCAAAATTTTATAGCTTCACCTTATTGTCATTATTAAAAAGTATATACTCTGTGGACAAAGAAATGCGCATTACTCTGTAGTCGTTATTGGTCAATATCGGAACAAAATAATGGACACAACATTAAATAAATTTTAATTTATATTAATATACATTTATATAAAGTCCTCGTATTATGGTTTCGTAAAACGTAAATTACGATTAACATGAATCATGTTCATCGCAACTAAAGAGGAAACATTTATGTTTTTGTATGTATGTAAACTGGACCAATTTCAAAAATTTTTATTATTAGGCTACATTTCTTTCTAAAATAAAATAGTGATCTCGAAGCAAAATGCATTAATGTAACGCAAGGTGTGAAACAAAAAAATCTGTTATCGCGTGCGCTGCGAAAACTATTGAAGATAGAACTAAAAAAAATTATACAGTATTATAGAACCTATTAATAGTAAAAAAGTCCGCAGTACTGTATGTCCAACTGCTGTAGTTATGCCACTATAACTATATTTTTGCATTTTAAAAGATAACAAATAAATTGAAATCCGTTAATCCCGAAAGAATTAAGTTTAAGTAGAATTTCCAAATATTTTCAACTGGCCATTTGTTCCAATATCAGGGTGCTAGAGTAGATTGTGTAAGCGAACCTCTGGCCCTCCACCCATGGATGTTGATCTTCCGCTGGGGTTTAGTGGGTATTATGAATTATCAGTGAGTCCCGTCCAGGGGTGCGTAAAGGCATTTCCCAGCGGCGAAGAAAAAAAAACATGTTCCGATACAATATAATAAAATGGCTCATCTAAAACCAAGAGCCAACTTGGACTTTAAAGGGGTTTACTAATCTGTATCTTATCACTGTATTAAGCTGTATTCTACCGTATTAAAATGATAATAGAAATTTTTAAAGAGCTACTGAGAGATGTCTAGTAAAGATTTACAGACCCGCATCGGCGAATCTCCCATAAATCTTTACTTTTGTCTTTTTTGTCAACCACGTTGTCCTGCGCCTTGAATTTTAAGTGTTTTTTTTATATTATTTAGGCTATGGAGGAACTTGAGTAATAATAACAATAGCCTTTATTAGCAACCTTAAATCTAAATTACAATCTGTATTCTATAAATGACACCGGTTGTCTGGCGTTTTCGCAAAGGCCTTCCCCAGGTTAGACCAGTATTTTCGGTCACCAGCTTTTCTCTTCCATGTGACTCCGGCTGCGAGCATTATATCGTCTTCCAATCTATAGAAAGTCTTCCTCTCCTCATTCCCTTGGGTACCATACTGTGACGTCAATAGCCCAATTGTCTTTGCTTTTTCTCGCTACATGACCTGCCCATTTCGACTTCAGTTTTTTATAAAACAACTGGCATTTATGGTGTTAATTTTCTTTCTAATATAGTCGTGTGTAATTTCATCTGTTTTGTTAATGTTTTTTTGATTAAGGAAATAATATTAGTAACCGTAATCAGCCAAATATGGGTGAAGCTTAATCAGTAATCTAGACTCAAACAGACTAGAAATTTGATCTTAATCAAAATCGACCCTAGAACCTCTGCTATAGAAGTAAGTACTGTCATCATTGCGCTAGAGAAGTTGTCCTAGTACTTTTATTACAAATACGGCATCATTTTGGATACTCGCTACCATGAAGCTGAGGTACCTAAAACCACATATATATTTATATATATATATAAATCAATTGCTGTTCGTTAGTCTCGCTAAAACTCAAGAACAGCTGAATTGATTTGACTAATTTTGGTTTTGAATTATTTGTAGAAATCCAAGAAATGTTTAAAAGGTGACTAAATATGAAAAACAAACTAGGAACATAGTAAAAAACAACAATTCCTATTTCCCTTAAAAAAACCATTCCTGCCTGTCAAACTTTTGACGTTCGTCCCGTCGTTTAGAAATCAATTAAATTTAAAAGTCGTTCAGATATCAATTGCAATTTAAATGAATATTTTTGTCTTTTTTGCAATGTTTTTGACATTTGACATTGACAAAGAACGAGTTCTGATTACGATTTTTTTATTACAAATTCATTTGGTTTCGGAGAAGTTTTGACCACATATTTTACTAAATTTGAAACATTCAGCTTTTTATTTACTGATACTAAGGCGGTACGAATTTTGTCAGGTCAGCTAGTTTTGAAATACTATTTAAAATCTTACTTTGATTCATCAAAAACGTCCTTTATTGCTATTCACATTGTATGCTGTAAGGTCATTTTATTAAATGACTGGACACTTTGTTTAATTGTTACACTAAATTGGTATGGATTTCCCCATACTCTCATGAAATCGACAACTACACGGGGAACAGCTAGTATTACCAAAGGTTATTAACAGTTATCAGTAGATAATTTCAATATCCTTTGCTCTGCCACTATTATTAGGTTAAAGCAGTCAAAACGTTTAGTGTAGCCTTCCGAACGCATAATTTGTGTTTATTTTAGTGCTCTGTTCCTTTGTGTATCCGCTGCATTATTAGAACTTGACTTATTAAAGTGTACTGTTATGAGATAAAACTTGATATTATGTTAAGTTGCTTTGAATTGAATTGATTTATAATTAATTCCTATTTATACATATGTTTAACAAATGATTACTTACAAATTGTAATACGATCGTATCACAATTAGTCTACCTTTGAATTGAAACGTCACGAAGATGTGTAACGTTTTTTATGCTACCTCGTTTGAAGGTTAGGTAGTTTTAATGTTTACAAAAAACACGTGGCATTGTTATTTACAATTCGTTATTTGAGGTTTCAATAAATTATTTGTATTAATTTTCGAAACTTAATATTTTAATGACAATAAATTCATTAAAATCCTAACTTATCAACCTTTTCCGTCCCTCTTAGTCTCGGAAATCCAAAATTCTAGATTTTTAGAAATATAAACAACACTTCAAAATTAATTTGCCAAAGAAGTTTCACTTCTGGCATGTGTACTTTGTACACACGCACTTTTAATTTTTTTATGTACATGTTTACGGCTATTGTTCTTTTACACCTCCTAAATTTATTGGCAAGTGTTTGGAGCTAAAGGGTTATAGGTCTATTTGATATTAGAACTTACTTAGTTTAACTTACTTAACCCTTCTGTATCGCTTTGTCGTTTTATCACAATGATTTAAAGAAAAAAGTACATTTATCAAGAAACAAAGTTATAGGAAATAGTTTCATCACATATCTTATACATTTTATAAATGTTTCGTATGTGTCTTCAAGGTGGAGTCAAGAATAGTGAATATTGTCAATTAGATCCATATATTGCACGGGATAGTCGACTGTCCCGAGTCAATACCGTGGACAGCTGCTTATGTATATATATAAGAGATATCCAGGTATCTATCAACTCAACACGAAGGCCGTATCTCAATCTCTGGAACGGGAAGGCTTAGAGACTTGAAATTTGGTAGGAATATTCCTTTTACCGAGTAGAGGTCAGCTAAGAACGGATTTTGCGAAATTCCACCCAGAAGGCGGGTTGCGGCGATGTTAATTTAAAAAAATCAAATTTTCACATTTAAAAAAATTCAATCCTGAGTAAATTTTAGGAAATTCCACCCACAAAAGGTAAAGCGGCTGTTTCTTATTTGTAAAAGGATTTGCCTAAATTAGTGAAAATGCTACCTACCTACATTTCACGCAGACGAAGTCGCAGGTTCAGCTAGTATATATGTATGAGATATCCAGGTATCTATTGAGTCATCACGATATCTTTAGAACCGTAAGGCGTGGATACTTGAAATTTGGTAGGAATATTCCTTTTACCGAGTAGAGGCAACTAAGAACTGAAATTCCACCCCAAGGGGGGTTGTGGAGGTGTTAACTATTGACTCATCACGATATCTCTGGAACCGTAAGGCGTAGAGACTTGAAATTTGGTAGGAATATTCCTTTCGACTAAATTAATGAAAACCCAGAAATACCGAAAAAAACAAACCACGTGCAGGAAGTCACGGGTTCAGCTAGTTATATATAAAAGTAATGCGTGAAAAATATCTGTGCCTAGTGGAAGAACAACATAAAATAGCTCAATATGCATATCTACGACAAACGGATGAGGCATTCAATCGTTTCTGAAAGGAGTCTTATAAATTACTGTTGTAGGAATAAAGGCTTCAACTTAGAAAGCTATATCTGAAAGTTATATAAATAATCCGTTTATAACTACAGCCATTGGATTTTATAACTATAAGTTAAGTCGTTTTCATGTTATGAATACAGCTAAATTATGTGAATAGAGAAATTATTAAAGCTCTTAGAATTCCAATTGTAATCTGTATAATTGGAATTCTGAAATACGTAAAAGTAGCTTATTCTTATGAAACAATTTACATACCTCTTTAGTCTCTAGGCATCATTCCAAGAATGTGTCGATTCATCGACTTACAAATGGGGATTAAAAGATTAAGATGACTGTCACTGAGAGGATTTTTAGGAATTATTATGTAATATTAACATGTTACTTTTCACTTAGTTTATTTTTTTATATTCCGGAAGAAAATATGGTGTGTATAGCCTGCAAACCCGCGCTGGAACACCAGGATTTAGACCAATCCCAAACCCTTTTGTTCCAAATCCTTTCCAATATAATTAAGGTGTAAAAGTCCAATAGCCGTAAATATCTGCATAAAAAAGTAGACGCTAATTGTAACACGATCATAGGCGTTCCATATAATATAATGTGAGTTAACAGATTCCTTGATTATTTAAGTAAAACTTTTTTACATCATTTTCGTCCTCGCTATTGTATTACCAAAGCCCTCTTTGGAGCAACCCAGGACAATATGGCGGCGTTCATGGGTCACTTCAAAATCTGACTTTCATTATTTTTATAGAATAAGTGGGTGTAGGTCCAAATGCAATGATAAGGTCAGGAAACTTGTTACAATCGAAAGTGAAAACCAACACTTCACAATAAATTCGTCATTTGCTCATTTTTATTTTAAATATAATGTAACTATTATCGTAAAATGGTATTAATTACATTGTTTTATATTTATCAATTTAAAGGGAAAAGCGAAGGTTAAGGCCCTACTATTATAAAAACACAAACTCACATTAACTAACAACTTTTATTCTCTCCACTATTTAAATATACACAACTTGCTCTCTACTAATAATTACTTCACTATTTGAATTTATACAATTTAGCACTACACCATGAAGCAGCTAGAAAGACTGTATTCACAAAATCGTTCCGTTCGCTAAAGTTACCTCGTATTGCATAACATATCGTAATATTGCACAATATTTTTTGGTATTTTTAAGTGTTGCCACTATATTAGTCAATAACTCTCAAAATTTTGAGAGTTATCAGTGTTGCCACCCAACTATCTATATTTTAACACTACGTTTACGTATAAGCACGATTATAGTTTAAGTCTGCCACTTTTATATTAATGCCTAAGCCATGTATTCAGTTCCATTCATTACAAACCTATAGCACTTTTCTTCAGAATAGTACAGATAATGCAGGTACAGCAGTCGTAGCGCCCACGAGCGCCCACTGCTATTGTGTCGCACAACACTTATATTATGTGCATAAAGCCGAGTGAGCACTGTTTGTTTACGACTGTACTCGCAGAGCCTTATCTCGAGTCTCGAACGACCCGCACTCGTTCATATGCCTCTGTACTGTGGTATTTCAAAATGCTTTCCAATCTTCCTTGACATTGTTTTTTTTTATTAATAACAATTATTCAATCGCTTAATTTGAAACACTCAGTTTTGTTTACAAAACATATATTGTATATAGTAGCCCCGAAAAGAATACCCAAAAAGAGCTTCGCGTTATAAAGTCATTTAAATGGACTAGAAATTATGAAAGAAGCCTAAAATCTTAAATTAATTTTTCCACCATGCCTTAAATTTTATTATTATAATAGTATAAAAACCCCTAGTCAAGATGACATTCTAAATTCGATGACGCTACATCGAAGGACTAAATCAGTACAAATTGTTCATGTGATCACGTGACATATCGATATAATACGTCATTCACGTACATTTTTTAAGCGTTCTACTGGCGTTAGTGTACTTAGAATGTCATTTTGTCTATAGGCCCTGGATTTGACTTATAAAGATTTCAATATAGTTATTTTATTAATGTAGTTAAAAACACCATATAATATAATTAATATTCACTACATTGTTATACCAATAAAAATATAGCTTCTTATTCAATTATATATAAAGCCTTCCGAACTTTCCGAACCGGTGGTAGATTTGGTACCAACGGACTGATTAGTGACTAATCAATTTTTTTTCTAGTAGTTTGGTAATTAACTACGACCAAAGTCTCCCACCAATTCAGATCAAGACAAATCACAAAAAAGTGCGTGCGTACAAAGTAACCATGTCAGAAGTGAAACCTCTTTGGCAAACACATTTTTAAGTCTTTTTTATATTTATTCAAATCTAAAACTTTATATTTCCGAGACTTAGAGGGAGGCAAAAAGTAAGATGTTATGAATTTAAAGAATTTAATTGCCATTAAAATATTAAAAGTGTCGAAAATTAATACAAATAATTTTTTTAAATGTCAAATGACGAATTGTTAATAATGCCACATGTTTTCTAACAATATTAGTAATTATTTATTAAATTTTGCTTTCGAATTTAAAATTCAGAAAAGAGAATTTATGAAACATTTTTATTGTATATTTTATGAAAAATAGTTTATTAAATTATTAAATGACGAGTGGAAAATTAAAATGCCACACGTTATTTGTAAATATTAAAACTACCTAACCTTCAAACGAATTAAAAATCGCTGCACAAAATACAATTTTTTAAATTTGCCCTGCCGTTTTGTAATTTGTATCACAACTCCAGTAAGACAGTCTATAATTCTCTATTGTTTTTCTATACTAGAAAATATTGTCTATACACAAAAAATGCCTTTTCTTGCCCTATGAAATATGACAGATGATACCAGAGCATAAACAATAGAGTGGCGATAGGACAGATAACACACTGATTTATTGTGGACGCACAGTCTAAATCAATTATGATGACGGCCGATAACTGCCGCGTCATGTGGATAGCGATGTTAATAGTGTGGCAGCTTAATAATGTCGCGACAGTTTTTTTTAATTCCTACTATTACTTTACAATATTTTATCGTTACTAGAATACTTTTATATTCAACCACTCAAGTTCAAATACATTATTTTAAACATTTACTGGATTACACTTGAAGTAAATACAATGTTAATTAAGGAATAGTTTTTGTATTGGGTTACAGCTAGTATAGAATACCGAACAAATAATAAATTATTTTTTCAAATTTTTATTTGAAGTTGGACATTGCCTTGCACCTATTTTTATATTAACTGTCTAGTTGTGCAACGGCGTAGTTTCCAATCCCGTGGATAAATGAAGAAGTTCCCTTATTTATCTGATATAATTGTCAATCGATACATGCTAATTTACTATATTATTATAACAATTAGAGAAAACTCGTGTCAAAAATTTAATTAAGATAAAATATTCAATGATGATGTTTACAATAATGTTCGCATTTCGTTTCCAGCTTAAAGGCGATCAATTAGAACGAGTAAATACATTCCCTCTTCAATGTAATAACGTGTGCACAGTGCACACTGATTTCGTTCAGAGACTTTAAAATTCGAAATCCTAGCACAATAAATTGATTCTGAATATTGTAGTAGCTGACAAAATAAACATGAAAACAATGGCAAACATTTGTCAAACGATAATTTGATAACTTCCAATTCCCAAAACACGAGCAAGACGCTGTCTGAATAATTATTTATCAAACATTCCAAATATTCGGAATGTTTATAGCGAGCGAACCGATTCCGCCATCTATTGATGAGGATTGTAAGTTGTAGTGACATCACGAAGCCTCTCCCCCTCGCACGCCAGCCCCCAGATAGTCCGCGCTCCCTCCTTCATTCGCCTGTCTCAGTCTCTATTAGACCAGTCAGTTCAGTCCCTCTCCGCACCTCGTTGCGGTATGACGTGTACTAGTTCTGTTTGTAATCGTAAATATCGCTATCATTTGTTTCAAACAATCGCTCAGCTGACTGTGACCTAACAATAACTCACTACCAAAGTGCCGCAGTATACTTGCAAAGTTATTTAGGAACTCTCTTAAGTGAACAATCTGTTGGAACAGTGAAGAAATCTTCCTAAGCGAATGTAAAAATATACGCGTCGCAGAGAACCGTTTCAACGCGTGTGACTGATCGATACTTTTAAATGATAACATGGATTCAATTAGGTGTTTTTTAAGACGGCGGTAGTTGGTGGAGTGTTGTGTTGTGCGCGGAAGTCGTTGCCCACGACCCGGTGTAAAACGGTGAGTTATCGAATATTGATTTGACGTATTTCGTAGGTGCTGATAAGGTGGCAGGATTTGTTTTGTTGATAAGTAGCAATGCCGAGATAGGCACAATTATATCTTGCAGCGGTGCAAGTTCCGAACTGATTACAATCGATCCGAGACTCGTCGGCGGAAGGTCGTGGCTTGTCCTCTACGACACACGCTCTTTACTGGAATTAGAATTTTTTCGTCTCTCTAAATCCCATTCACCGTTTCAATCTGTTTGTACAGAACACTTCTTATCTGATACTATGCAAAATTAACAAGACTGGAAATATTGTTTGTACCTTGCACGTAATTGACCCAAAATTCTGCATATACAATTTAACAGCATTGGTGATAATGTATTAATTTACGTTTAAAAATGTATGGGAATGATGTTTCTTTTTAATATAATAATAACAACCGGTTTTTTCGCGCAAATCCAGATCGTTGTAAGGATAAATTACAGATTCCAATGCTACATGTTTTAATAAAAGCATGTGCGTTATGGCTGTAAAAATATAAAATAAATTACCTGAGAACATTCGGAAATGCCATGACATCAATATATATTTTTAAAAAAACAAATTTATATACAATTTCTATGTCTTGTCAACATTATATTAATTATAATTTTTAGTCGTATATACAAATTTATATGCAATTTGTATAACATTTACGTTGTAATTTTATTTTAATGTGTAGTTTAAATTTTTAGTTCAGAAACGTCATTCCCATACATTTATTAAGTGTTGGCAATCTTCGAAAGTGACGATGTCTTTGGGCCCATTATAATATTAACAATAGAAAGAAAGAAATGCATTAAAGTGTTTCTTGCACCCACAATATACATGTTTAGGAGTTTAAGTTTAAGTTACTTAAATACCTACTAGATACATTAAACAAGCAGCCGTTGTATTAAATGCACTTTCTCATTTGCATGTCGAAAATAACTACCCGTCTGACTCATGCCTTTATTTACAATTATTACTTTCGCGCCTTCCTCTCTTTGCGCGGTTACGGGAAAATTATCGTTTGTACTAAAAAAATTAAGTACTAGCAAATATACTTCTAATGAAAATAGCTAAAATATTATTCTCACTTAAAAAATGATAAGTAATTACTGAACGTCGAGGCGAACATCACATGTTTGACATTCATCACAAAACGTGATAAAATTCTTCACTTTTCAATTTAATTTGATTTCTGAACGACTATTAAATATCATTAATTTCTAAACGACGGTACGATCATCAAATGTTTGACAGGGTAGGATTGGTTTCTAAGGGAAAGCGAAATTGTTGTTTATACTATATTCCAAGTGACAGTAATAAGAAAATAGAGCTAGTATAAATAGGATACCTTACCCCTTTAGAGAGATCTCTTCCAGGAACCCCAGAAAGTGGAATTGAGAATTTTATAAAATATGTGATGTAGGTGTAGAGATATGAAAATGCTAAGAATGCGTACATACATAAACTACATACACATAATATATATAAATAGTACTTACTCACCTTTTAAATCAGTTCAGTCGTTTTTGAGTTTTAGCGAGACTAACGAAAAGCAATTAAAAATTATATACATACTAGCTGACATAGCAAACGTTGTTTAGCCATATAATTACTATTACCGTTATTGCCATTAATATTTGCCATATAATTACTATTACTATTACCGCTAAAATATGGGTTGGTGATAGAAAGGTGAAAATTTAGGGTTGTATGTATTTTTGTATGCTGTATCACAAAAAAATTTAGTCCAAAATAAAAATAAAAATTAAAAGGTAAACCACCCTTATCACTTAGGGGTATGAAAAGTAGATAGTAGCCGATTCTCAGACCTAATGAATACGCATACAAAATTTTGTACAAATCGGTAAAGCCGTTTCGGAGGAGTACGGTAACTAATATTGTGACAGGGAAATTTTGTATATTAGATATATATGATCGGTTGAATACTCACTTAACTGCTGCTAACTCCTGAAATGTTGAAATTATTGGATTACATACAATTTTATTCGCTAAAGTTAGTCGCACCCCAATACATTTTCTTAAAGGGCAGCTGCGTCCCCTTTCAAATTAAGTAAACGTGTAAGCTCACCGTAATTAAATAATAAGTTACTAACATGAACACTAATCGATAAATCGACGACTCTCCAAAGAATACTCTAAACTTATAGAAACATTTCTCAATCTTCTTTAGTTGTAATAAAACGTCAAGTTTAGCGTCCATTATAACACCATCTAATATCGTTGACCGTTGCTTTTTCGATTTAACATTATAGCTGCTTTATATGAATACTCACTCAATCTTTTATTAAAGGATAAAACAGACTCCACAAAAGTCTATATTTGCTTGTGACAAAAATTCATATTAAAATCTGCAAAAATGACGCTGTGACATCAAAAGTATTCATTATTGATATGATATATTGATTGATTGTTAAATTTTCAAATGGCTTATAAAATTTAACTTTTTGGAATTTTTTACATTTATTTCTAAAGAATCTAGAATAGTCTATATTTTGGAATTCATATAAAAAAGGGCACAGTAATATAAAGCTAATTCTATAACAAAATACCTTTAAAACATTTTAACCGCGTTTTAAACGGATACGTATTTGAAATTATAATTATTAAAGGGTTATTAACACTATATTCTTAGGCTAAGTCTTGCATTACAGTCTCAGTACAATAAAGAGTCAGAAAAAGATTCATGGCTACTAAAAATTTATGCGACAGTTGTCCTGCATACGGAATACCTAATACATGTCGCAGACTGCGATATATTCTGTTTAAATGAAAATACAAACATCCGAATCACTAAAGGGATTTATTATTTTAATACAAGTAATAAAAACAAACTTGTAATGCCTTATTTTTTGATGAAGAAGGTTCAAAAATCATTTGTAGGGTTGAGGATACGCATTTTATTACGATACCCGAATCACTTTTGGGTTTGCCTTCACACTATTTTAGGAAATATTTCTTTTTATTGATGATTATTTACGCGACAAAGACAATTGGACTTGATTCCAGTTGTATATGAAAGCTAAACACGTGATAACCTACAAAAACTATATTTTAAAGAGTAACCGCTGAGTATCTTGACGGTTTCTTCTCAATGAAATCAACATTTCGTATCGGTTGTAGATATGTTACCAACGAAGAGAGTACTGATGATTCAAAAGTGTTCTTTGAGCCTTCAAGTAGGGTAAGGAATGAGAAGAAACGTGCAGACTACTTTCGGCAAATAGTAAATTACAATTACATTACCTACTGTTTATTCGCGTTAAGAATGTAATGAGTCTTCATTCTAGCCCAGCCTCCTAACCAATCAAATCTCTTCAAATTATAATGATGCCATTATAATTTGAAGAGATAGCGTGGCTAGAATGACGACTCACTGCATTCTTGCAAACTGTAAAGGAAACATTGAAAGCAAATCGTTACAACAAGATAACACAGTGCAGATCTACCATAATTTTTCAGCCAATAAGTAGCACTTCAAATATGAAATATGGTTTTTAGGGATAATAACAGGTTAAAACTTTATTTAATGTAACATGCAGTTCCTCTTCATATTCATTTTAGTCTTGTTTATTTAACTAGCGTATAAGTATTCGAACTAAATACGTATTCTATGTATACCTAAGTAAGAGAGGGGTTTTAGAGCATAGGCCCACCACGCTGCTCCACTAATGCTGCACCAAGGATATGCGTCTCCTGGCGACTATGAAGAATTTTAAACAAGAAAAAAGTTTCACAAAGAGAGGTTAGGACTTGAACGTATAACTTTTAACAAGGATTCACTCATTTATTCACTGGACTATCATAACCCCAAATATAATCTATTTAACCAAAATTAGGAAGATCTGTTTGCAACCTCGTAATTCTGAAAGTCCTTAAAGCCTTCCGTTCCTAATCTCTTTTTTGTATTTCCCCGTTATAGATGATAATTTTAAAAGGTATGTGAGAAATCTTAAACAGCATTGGTTTTTCTTTGTTTGTTTTTACGTGCGTGGGCGAAAATCTCAGCCATTAAATTCTGTTCCGTATTATCTAACATCACATAATTAGAGATAAAACATAATTAGCATATTTATTACTCAATTCCGTGGTTAAATAAGGCGACAATACTTGGTTTATAAAGTACGAAACGCCTCGAATATATATTTTCGGTTGTGATTAAACTCTCTAGGTAGAAATATGCAAATAAGTTAATCTTCTTTCCTTCCTATATCCTGAGAACAACGTGCTATTACATTTAGGCAGGGTATTAAGTACTTATTTAATTGATTGAGGACAATTGCTGATAAAAGATAGAGGACATTGCAGCAATCCATGGATTAATATATGTAGTTACTTGGAATTTATCTATAATATGTTATGTATGATATTCAAATAATTCTGACTATATTTAGCTCATTCCACTTAATTATCTCTTTTTCTATATACTGTCAACAATGTACTAAACCAATTACGTATTAATCAAACAGTGTGAGTCACTAATGCTTACTCTGATTTTTCATTATAACTTCGTCGAAATTCCTCACCTTATCTTGTTTGGACTAAACGTATCGTATTCCTAAAGACTCATAATACGATACATATATCTGATGGTTATGTATACTTCTAAATATTGTTAGTTTTAACCAAGTTTTTACGTCTAAATTATGGGACCATTTACAAATTCGTACGCGCATAAATTCTCGTAGGATTACACGGACGCACGTTTACATTTGCATTCGTTGTTCATCCTCATTCATTCGACACGTAAGGTATGCTCAAATATATTGTCTAAAGTAACAACACACGCACTATTTAAATCTATTATAATTAGTAAACGCAAGACAAGTTTTCGACTAGTACCCTGAATATAAAACTTTCAGGTGAGATTGTAGTGGCAACACTATGTTTATTTAAATTTATACACTTTCATATTGATAAATAGTTTTATACATTGTTTTTACTCAGAAATATTGTATTACATAAATAGAATAAATCATAAATATGTTACAAAGATGGTATTAAACTAGATAACTATTGAAATTTTTGTTGGTTTCTTATTAGTGGCATCAATTTTCAGAACCCGTGTTAGATTTTTACCGACTGAGAGACTGATAGAGCTTTTACAATTACTTAATTAAAGAGTATTGTGATTTCGATTTTAATTAATGTATTTCGAAATCAATCGGAAGTCAAATTTTAGGGATATCGTGATGAGTAAATCAGTATTCGATTTTATATGTATATACATTGCTTATACATATAACAATATTTATGCTAATCTCTTCAAGATCTTAACAATTTTTGATAGTTAGACAATAAAGATATATAATTCACTTGCTGTTGGTGCTAGTGGAATGTTTTTTAGGTAGCATTTGCATTAATTTAGGCAAATTGTTTTACAAATAAGAAACATTCGTATAACACCCCTGCAACCACACTTTGGGGAGGAATTTCGTAAAATCCGTTATTAGTTGAGATATCGTAATGAGTCAATAGATACCTGGATATCTCTTATATATATGGATATAGAAAAGACTAGCTGCCAGATAAGAATTATAGTTTTAATCTGAACTTTAGAGCAACTGAAAATTATCACTAAACCAAAGCGTAGACGTTGATAACACGTAGTCTAACACGAGCTATGCAAATGCTGCCTAATTTAGTATCACATTGTACCAAATTGAATATTTATAATTAGGTGATGGAAATTTAGCAGTTATTAGTATATGAAAGCCACTTGATCAATTCCTACTATTAGGTCATACATGTTGTTAATACAATTTTTCAAGTATAGGTAAGGCAAAAGGTAAATAGCAGCCCATTACCGTCCCACTGCTGGACACAGGTCTCTTCACTCGTAGGAGAGAAGGTTTTTAGAGAACAGACCCACCACGCTGCTTCACTGCGGATTCTCAGGCATTAGCACACAAGTGCACTCTCATAGTCCGACACGACCGGACAGAGATCAGGCGCTTCAAGTAATAGAGAAAAAATATCAGTTATCAGAGATTCAAGTATAAATTCATTAATATTCCGAAAATCTGTACAGAAACATCTATTGAAAGCTCATGTACAAGGTTTTTATGTTTTATTTCTAAGTAATGAGTTTTGCATAACGATTGTGCTAGATAATGTAGGAATTGACTTTAATATTTCTTAGCTTTTGAATTACAACAGAACAAGCTATTCAAATATCTCGACTGTTACAAAAATTTGAGAATACCTGTACCGTAAAACAATGCTTTATATTCATTGTCGCTGTTCACACAATGCCTATTCAGGGGGGCAAATTAAAACATCTTGACTTAACAATACAGAATTAATTGTCTTAGTGACATCTAAAAAAGGACACCTTGAAGAACTTAAAAGCATTAATTTCCTATTTTTATACTAGCTTTATTTATAATTGATTTGTTGCTCTAAGTATAAAAGTCAGTAAGTAGCAGCCCATTAACGTCCCACTGCTGGGCACAGGCCTCCTCACTCATACGAGAGAAGATTTTTAGAGCATAGACCCACCACGCTGCTCCACTGCGGATTGGCAGGCACATTACACAAGTGCACTCCCTATTCCTTCACTCTCATAGTCCGATCTGACAGGAATCCGACACGACCGGAGAGAGATCAGGCGCAGGATCGACGGCTTAACGTGCTCTCCGAGGCACGGGGGTGGATCACACCGCCAACTTCCCAACTTCGGGCAAATAGTATTAGAAAACTCAATATCCATTGTTTAATTTGGCCTGACCCAGGACTCGAACCCAGGACCTCATGTCTGTAGTCGAACATGCGAACCACTAGACCAATGAGACAGTCACTCTAAATATATTGCCATCTATTTGATGTTTTTTTTATTGCAGATTAACGCTTGACTATAATCATAAGTGATGGGTAATTGATACTTTAGTCTTAGGTGGTAGCGCTTTACCACGATAAGAGCTAATTTACCTCTTATGGCTTCCACACAATATCATACAGAAACGTAAAGTTTTCACTTAACGACACGTCTTTTCTAATAGGGTTTTAACTAGCCACGGTTGAAGACAATACAGAAAATACAATTTCTTACATTTCTCCTGTCAAAATCAAACCCAAAACCTCTACCAGTGAAGCGTGCACCAGAAAGGATGGCAAAGTGTACCTTTTTTAACAGGAGAACTCATGCTTGACGATCTCACGGTGAATAAAATATTAAAGCTAAAGACATTTTGACTAAGAATAAGTAAATTGAAATCCGGAATATATCAGTGCAGTGAAAAAAATTTACTACTTTTATAGCGAACATCGCTGCTGTAAAAATCTCTTTTGATGTTTTCAACAGGACTGAATATTGCTTGCCTGTTGTATATATCTTTCAAAATCAAAATATTCTTTATTCAAGTAGGCTCAAAAACACTTTTATATAATCAGTAGTCTGTCCGTTGGTACCAAATCTACCACCGCTTCGTAAAGTTGAATCCGCTAAGAAGAAACCGGCAATAAACTCAACGGTTACTCTTTTAAATATAGTATTGTATTTTACAATGCGTAATGTATTGCTTCTGTGAAACAATGCTTTAAATTTACAATTATTCTGTATGTATATGATTACAGGACCGATTTAGATAAAAAATGTGTTTAAATCAAGAGATAGTCCCTTCCTTCTACAGGCTTGAAAATTACGCATGTGACACTGTCAAGAACAGCTAGTATTTATATAAATCAAATCAAACTTTATTCAAGTAGGCATATTACAGCAGTTTTGAATCGTCAAATAATTCGTCTGATGATAGTACTCAAGAACGACTTAAAATCTGTAAAGTGTAAAGTTACGAGGGTTCCTTCGCGCACTGATCCGAGAAGAGCCCACAACAAACTCAGTCGGGTATTTTGTTTTTTTACCATCATCATATAAACCGCCAAACCAAAGCAGCTTCGCTATTGCTCAATATGTTATTTTTGTTCCATTCCTTTTATAAATATCCAGTGTCTTGAGACGCCAATGAGTGATGATGCCTTGTGCCCAGCAGTGGGACATTAATAAGCTGCGGCTTACTTTACCTTTTAACTGGACACCAATATATTTCTTACTTTTACTTCGCGCTATTTCCAAAACGCTGAGTACATAATCTTGTAGAATTTTATATGAAGTGTAAAATATGCCTTCAAAAGTTAGTTTTTAATCCGTATATAATACAGTATAACCCAAATATTTCCTATAAATAAATTAGGTTGATTATATATTACAATAAATCAATCAGTGTCAAAAATTTGGGTATAGCAGGATTAGCAGAATGACTCATTTGCAATACACCACTGTAATCCTTTTACTTAACATTGAAGGTTTTGATTGATAATGTGGCCTTAATTATTCTAGAAACTTCTCATTTCGTCCCATTTTTAATATTATCAGTAGTTTTCTAGTTCCTTGGCATACACAAATATTATATCTTTTGAACTTCTTTAGAAGCCTTTCACGTTTCATTTACGTCGTGTCTCTTCTAATTATCTCAGAAGTATTTATTAAATAAAATTACTTATTATATCTTTTTAATTTGTAGTCACATCTTCTCAGGTTTTTATCACTTTTTTGTGGCTCTGTGATTCATTCATAGTTGTCTTTTAAGGTATTTGAATTCAATTAAAGACTTTTTTCTGAATAAAGATAATCTTTAAGACTACTGCAGTCGAATAAGATAAAAGCGAATTTTAATTAATAGAAATACTTAAAAGAGCGACAATAATACAAATAGTTATAGAATTGGCACAATTTTTAGAAAGCTCACATTAACAGAAGCGACGACGTAAAATTTAATACAATATATAAATGACCATCCCGTTTTTACTACATACCTTTTTGTCAATATAGGTAAGTTGCCTAAAACCTCTATTATGTGTATATCTTGTGACAAAGCAGTTAAACATTCGTCGCTACGTAAATTTTATAAGTACTATTAAGTCGTATAATAATTTAAACAACTACCGCCTGTTTCACTTCTTTTGTTTTAAGGGCTAAGTAAATTGACATTTTGTATGGGTACTTTTTTAAATTTGCCTGTCGGCTATCGTGTTAGTTAAAATTATAAATTGGATGTTTCCGAAATAAAGTCGTTCCTATTCCTTAAGGAAATGTTTTGTTCTTAATATGAATAGATATTTATTGTTAGGGATACTTTCGGATATAATAAAATCTGATTTGTCACACGACTAAACAGAAACTACGCTGGTGATACCACCAAGAGATAGTATATATTATAAAATAAAACAAATATTAGAAACATGTTCTTGTCCTATGTCCTTTACAGACTTTACAACCATCTAACCGATGTGCCCCAAAACGGTTTAATTAAAAAGGTAGTAATGCGAAGATAGTGTTAGATCTATTAACTCACTCAAGAAGAAATTTTTAAAAATATTTGCGTTAGCTTGTTTTAAAATTGAGCAAAATGATACCGCGACTAATTCCACGTGGAAGACGGACTACACGAGTGAAACCCCCGGAAACTACTAGTAAAATATAAAAGGACATAATCTTTATATATACTATTCTTATACGCGTGGATACGACACTGAATTTTTAAATTTTTGTGTAGCTTACGGTTTATTTGAGAATGATTTAGATTGACGATTCGATTCGATAAATAACGAATTAACGTATATCTCCACTACGCGGATAACACCGCTGGAAACATACGTTACCTTTTTTGTATTAATTTTATGGCCTTTTATTTAATATTTAGAACGTAAGTGCGTGTATTATTATTTTATTTAGGCATTGAATTCAATATTATATGGCTGTATTTAGTTTTATTGTTTTTGAATGTGTAATTAATGGTGGCTTTTTGACAACAGTTGAAGGGAATATCGAGTGATATATTTTTTTTTTTTTATTCTTTTGTTTTTAAGAGGCTTTTGTATTATTAAGAATACACGCCAGCCCCATCGTAAACTTATAAACTAACACACAACAATTTAACAATAAAAAGAAATATTATTACAAACAAAAAAGACTAACATTCTTTGAGAGAATCATTAACAAATTTATATAAGAGTGCTATATTGACTTCTGTGAAAAAGTATTGCAGAAGCTTAAGAATTGAGTATATGATGAACTAACCTGTCTTTTACATGTATAATTGGTATGTGTGTAAGTCACTGAATTTCTACTAACAGCTGTACCGATTTTGTAAAAAAAAATTGTGTCTTCAGATAGATTCCAAAATTAGATTGTCATTTAGATCGGTAATAATAATAACGGTATATTAAGATCATGATCTACGCAGGTGAAACCACCGGAAAAAGTTAGTTAAGCTAGTCTTTACATATATGTATAATTGTCGTGTGCGTAAGTCATTGAATTCTTTCTAACGGCTGAAACGATTTTCTTGAATTGACGATTGGATCCGTTTAATAATGAATCTTCCATATTACCACGGGTTATTGAACTACGCAGGTTAGTTAAATATACGACATCTATTATTGTGCCTTGTTAAATATAATAAAAAGCCTCGTCGATTTGAATTGCTCCATCAGCCGTCTAGGCCCGCGCAGCTATTAACGGGAGGCGACCCGCTGGGCTACCGGCGTTGGTGTTCATACATCAAATTATTTATACATGCACCCACGACCGGACTAGCCCACCCATCGCACGGTGCTCCATAGATTTAACATTTTTACTTATACCCCAGCACCAAAAAGGCGTAGGCTCCACATAATATTAAGAAATATGTCAAAAACATACTTTTAAAAAAGGCATATTATAATGTTGAAGATTATTTAAGCGATAGAAATGTTTGGACTTGAGTCTAGTTGCTCACAGAAGTAATATATTACACATTTAGAAAGAGTAACCGTTCAGTTTCATGCCGGTTTCTTCTCAGCTGATTCAACTTTCCGACCTGGTGGTAGATTTGTTACCAACGGACATACTACTGACAATTCAAAAGTGCTTTTTGAGCCTACTTGAATAAAGAATATTATGATTTGATTTGATCAATTCAATAGCGTCTTTCACTTAACGATTTACGGTATTGAGCCCCTAGGCAACTTAATTAAAATATATGGAAATGACGCTTTAAATCGAAACATATTTTAAGCGTTAGCAATCTTAGAAAGTGACTTTGTCTAAGTGCAGTGTTATTTCTTTATTTATCCAAATCATATTAAGTTACGAACTAATGTGAATGCACCTAATTGCTGTAAATTCTAGTAGGCTATATAAAATTGAAAAGGATAGCCTGCTTAATACATTCAAAAATCGGAAGAACAACTTTAACTGACATCCCCTGTATATCGCCTATATTTATTACATTTAAGTTTTTTTAAAGTTTTGATTTTATCAACAGCCGAGATATGTTTGAATTTAAAGAGAACACAGCACTAAGGAATATGATTTGAAAGGAGAGAATAGGCTTGACGATGAATTTATTGTTGAACTCATAGGAATTGCTATGTTACAGAATAAATTTTGAAATAATTTGTAATTTCCGTGTTTGTCAAAATTATGCAACTATTTATACATTATTCAATGGTATCCCGTGGTTTCTCTTTAAAATTGTTTTCTATAGTTTTGAAAATGTTATTATAGAGTTTTTAAGGATTACCTAATTCCAAACAACGATGGCGTAACTGAGGCTCCACGATTCCAACATTACTGTATGTGGTGTGTAATTATTTCTACAATTATTTAGGGTGAATAAATACATATATAGCATCACGCCTCATTCTCATAGGGGTACGCAGAGACCACGTCCTTCCACTGGCCACGATCCTTCGCTTCTTATATTCTCATAAAACCTTTCATACAAGTTCGTCGGTTTAGAGTACTCTTGACCTGGCCCTCATTTAAAATGTCCTGGATTTGGTCCAGGAATGTTGGCCTCGGTCTTCCCCTTCAACTTTTCCATTCACTCTTGTCTCATTAATCCTTTTTGTTAGACTCCTATCATTCATTGTCTACATGTCCAAACGATCTAAGCATGCCTTTCTCAATTTTAGTCACTACATCTGCTTTTATCCCACAACGTTCTCTTATCACACTATTTCTTGCTTTGTCAGTCATGTTCAATGCACTCGTACTTCTCAACGCTCTCATCTCTACCGCGTTTATTTTACTTTTATGCTTCTTCTGCCATAACCAACTTTCACTGCCGTAAGAGTTGGCATCAACACTCCTCCATGCACAACCCGTCTGGCCCTTTGAGACACTGTCTGGCTATTCATAAAGGCGGGCAGAGCACCATTTACCATATTCCCTGCATTCACTCTCCTTTCAATATCACTTTCACATGTTCCATCTTTTGTAAATTTAGATTCCAAGTATACAAATTCTTTCACCTCTTCCACTTGTTCTCCGTCTATCAAAATATTGNGTCCAAACGATCTAAGCATGCCTTTCTCAATTTTAGTCACTACATCTTCTTTTATCCCACAACGTTCTCTTATCACACTATTTCTTGCTTTGTCGGTCAGGTTCAATGCACTCATACTTCTCAACGCTCTCATCTGTACCGCGTTTATTTTACTTTTATGCTTCTTCTGCCATAACCAACTTTCACTACCATACGTAAGAGTTGGCATCAACACTCCTCCATGCACAACCCGTCCGGCCCTTTGAGACACTGTCTGGCTGTTCATAAAGGCGGGCAGAGCACCATTTACCATATTCCCTGCATTCACTCTCCTTTCAATATCACTTTCACATGTTCCATCTTTTGTAAATTTAGATCCCAAGTATACAAATTCTTTCACCTCTTCCACTTGTTCTCCGTCTATCAAAATATTGCCAATCATTATAGATGCATTTCTTTCAAAAAGCACAACTCTCGTTTTGTTTGCATTTCATTCCTTTCTTTTTCAAAGCTTCATTCATAATATTTACCATCTCCTGTAGCGCATTAGCAGATGATGCAAGTATCACTTGATTTTCAGCTAAGTGTATAATATCAAATGACAATTATACATAAGAGTTTATCTGTTATTTATTATAATATAGTGCCTGGATAATTTGGTATTCATTATTTTTTTAATATGATAAATAATTGATCTAAGAATAAACGGATACTTAAAAAATTCTCAAGCTCATAACAGTAGCTTATATCTTTTGTTAAGTAGATATTAATATGTACAATGATTCACTTGTTATGAACAAGCGCTCGTTAAGTCAAAACACGTGTCCCCACAATGGCTGTTTATTAAATATTCCCGCCATAACTCTCACTAAATGGCTCGTTTTTAATATAAACAAGCTAAAAATTAGCTTCCAATTACACTATGTCAAATGAACCCGTTTAACCCAATTATTTATTCCTCAAGTCGTCCACGATACTTATAAATGGGTTTATAATTCGTTTTTCACACTTCCTATATATTTAGTCGTTAATAAAATACTTTTTCATCGTACCTTTATCGAAAGTTTGTACTGTCGGTGCTATTTTGAGTAACGAAGATGTCACAATACTTCAAATTTTCGACGCATGCGCGCTTCTCTGATATGTCCAAATAAATTTCGACGCATATTCTTTTCATTCAATATATATTTTTATTTCATATTGTAATAAACTTTATTATTTACATTTGTATCGAACTTTCGATCTGTTTTGATGAAAAATTGTATACACAATGTCATACTCTCCTAGGTGTATAATATACTATTTAATTATCCACTCAAGTACAAAAACATTTTTTTATACTTGATTTGGATAAAACTTGCTGTTAAAACAGATTTTTTAAAATATGAATTCATAAACTTTTTTTTTTTTTTTAAACCAAAAAGTTTATTGCGCGTTCGTAGATTTAGAAAAGGCCTATGATCGAGTGGTGAGGAATGAGCTGTGGTCAACGTTATCTACGTATGGGGTGAGCGGTTGTCTGATCCAAGCATTGAAGTCTCTCTATGAGGGTTCTAGTGCCTGTGTCAGAATAAACGGAGCGTACACGGAGTGGTTTCCTGTCGAAAGAGGTGTTCGACAGGGATGTGTTGCGTCACCATGGCTGTTCAACCTTTTCATGGATAAATGTTTGACAGATTTAAAAGAATGTATGTATGGGTTAAGAATGAATGAATTA
>JACTOM010000891.1:2745550-2865131 GCA_015832385.1 Elymnias hypermnestra
AAATCCAATTGAGGTCTTGCTTGTGGTGTTTTACTTATATTTAGTTTGGCCTTGTGATGTTGAGCTATTTCGATATCAGTAACAATTAATAATGATATTCTAGTTTCCAAATCTTTGTTCTGCTTGTAATCAGCGCTTAAGCAGTGTGTGTACGTGTGTTATCGATCATTCAAACACAGATTATTTGTGACATTTTTTTACTAATCTCTTTGGCGGCATATATTTTACTAATAAGGGGCTTTGGTAGGGTTTTTTATACAAACTGCAGATTTGGGTTTGTCTGCAGTCGCATCAGATGATATGCAATTATATCGCAATATAACAAGACACACATATAACGCAAAAACGGCTCGACCGATTTTAATTATTACCGATTTGTTAAATTCCTTTCCACCTTGAATAGCAGAATAACTATTCAAATATAAAATATAGGACAATAATCGAATGGAGATGGTAACAAATATATAAAAATAGCTGAACCCGCGACTTAATACGTATAAATAGTTCAATGAGCTATTTGCTGTGTATTACTGCAATGTCGTGATGACTTAATTAACACCCCCGCAACCCCCCTTAAAGGTGAAATTTCGTAAAATCCGTTCTTAGCTGACCTCTACTCGGAAAAAGGAATATTCCTACCAAATTTCTAAAAAAGTCTACGCCTTATGGTTCCAGAGATATCGTGATGAGTCAATAGATACCTGGATATCTCATTGATATAATATATAGATAGATAGGTAAGTAATCGAATTGGGATGTTAATAAATATATAAAATACAAATGACAACTGTCAAATCAATAGCAAAGACTCATCACGAAATCCTTAAAACTTAGCCTGATTGACTTGAAGTTTGACATACATATTCCTTGCGCGACGTAGACTCTTATTAAGAAGGGCTTACGCTCATATTTCCACGGAATCGGGAACTACATGGGTAATATACGAACTATGAAATATCACACTATAGTTTTGAAAAGTTCTGTAAAAACAAGAAAATGAGAAAAGTGTTCGCACATTAAAGACTATCATAACAAAAGAATTTAAGATTAAATTGTTACCGGTTCTGAAAAATTTTGTTTCATTATACATTTATATGTTACCTAATATAATTTTAAGTAGCTAAACTTCTAGATATAACACGGACAAAGAGCAGACAATATAACAAAACCTTTTGAGTTAGTGACACAATATAGTGTAGTGTGGTGCTATTAAGCAAGAACTCAAAAATAGTGTAAGTTAATAGACATTATAGTAAGCTAAGCATAGTCTTGGTCTCTAGACTTAACTTAGGTAGGTTCAGCCAAAGTATTATTACTAATTAGTCTATAAGGCTAGATTGTAATGTTATAACGCAACCAAAGCCTGGTTATAATACACATAAAATTATAATATAATTTTCAGTAGCCAATCAAAATCAGCAAAACACTTATTATTTCAATTGGTAAATCTAAAACTGTATTTCACGGCTTTCATTTCGACCAATTATAATTGAAACGTTCAATAAACTATAATCTGGGGCAATTAGAACAGCTGAGCGCAAACAGTACACTGATTGTAAACTCCAATGTAGATTTAAGGAAACATTCTAAGCAACATTATCGCTTAAAAATTCCTTAGATATTTACTATTTTGTTATCCATTCTGAAAACCAAACGAAAGGAAATAAAATAGTAAATGATTTCCAAGAAAACATTTGACATACACGATTGTAAAAATGATTATGAAAGTCCAAACGCTCAGATTACTGTCTTCATGTAAGTACCTTCTATAATCTGTCAACTTTTTTTCTGATTTTACTCGAAATCTTTGCTTTTTACGCTGTAAAAGCCAGTAGGGCTAACAGCTAAACGCACTGCAAACATTTAAAAATAGCAGTTCGAACTCATGACGCATTATTACGCCTTCCCGAGGAAAACTAGACACCCAACTGCCTCATTTGTCTAGTCCTGGGTCGGGCCAATTCGAAATCGATATTTAGTTTTCTATTAAGATTTTCACAATATTTGCCCGAAGTTGGGAAGTTGGGGGCGTGATCCACTCCCGTGCCTCGGAGAGCCGTTGGTCCTGCTCCTTATCTATCTCCGTTTGTGTCGGATTCCCGTCACATTGGACTATAAAAGTGAAGGAATAGAGACTGCACTTGAGTACAATGCCTGCCAATCTGCAGTGGAGCAGCGTGGTGGGTCTATGCTTTAAAAACCCTCTCTCCTATCAGTAAGGTGGCTTGTGCCCAGCAATGGGACTTTAATGGCTTGCTACTTACCTTTTTTTATTAATTCTTACACATAAACGTTACAAGATATCTGGTGCTTTAGTCACATTGAAATTAAAATGCGAAATTTATATTTTTGTCGTAGAAAAAAAATAAGAGTTAGAGATGAAATGAAATGAAATCTTTATGTATTAGGTACAATTAAAAAACTTTTTCAGTGACATTCTGACCCTTAGACTAGAAAAACGCGGAAATACCCGAAAATATGAAATAGAAAAAAATGAACGTATACGTGAGTTTATGGATGTGCGTTCACGTGTTCTTTAGAAATAGTAATATAGTTTCGTTTTTAAAGAGAAGTGGAATGTATAAAGTACTTGCAACATCCACCCTAAGAGATCTATCATTTGGCCGAATATTAGAGCAATGTAATTTAGATTCAGCTGCAAGTACGGACGCTATCGAGCAGGCAATATCAATAAATCATCAGTCGATAAGGCCACGTAATTAACGGACCCAATCGATCACCGATACGCCACTATCGTCCGCACGCCTTACATGTGTTCTGATAACTACTAGAACTTGCTCCTTGGACTGGTGGTGACAGAACTCATAAATTTTACTTATACAACTATTATAACGATATTTCTATCGACACTTCGTGATCACGACGAGCCTACTGTTAAGCTGGAATGAGTATCTTTCTACCTCACGCCTCGTATGGTGCAAATAATGGTGTACTCACCTATCGCACTTTCACACCATCACTAATGAACCGTTTTAAATAATCCCATAATTTGCCGCATTCAAAGAAATTATAACGAATCTTACTCTGACGTCGATATCTTCTACAGCAACAAACTAAAGTTTAAAAAACAATTAATAAAATTAATGATTTTAAAAAGTGAGTAGGTAGCTTGTATTTGACTCCAGACACACACACACACACACACATTCATAGACAGACTCACACCCCCTAGCTATCTCTCTGGCGCTTATTTGTACAATAAACAAATGTAAAATCGTTAATTGGTCTTTAGTTTATATGATTATATGTTAGTTTTAAGAGGGAAATGTAGATTTTGTAAAATAAATAAACTCATTGCACAGGTAATTTGAGAAAAAACCTAGGTTACTTTTTAAAACGAAAAAGGGTTGCAAGGGGTGAAAATATCGTCATTTGTAGGCCTAGACTTATTTTTTAAGCCGGTGTGTGTATATAAATAGTATTAATTGTATATTTTACATAAACAGAGCAAAACTGAAGTATTTATCGCCTAAACAGTATTCTCTTTCTGGCAACAAAGTTATTAGATATTTCCTCTATATTGTGTAGGTACTTGAGAGTATCCTAGAAGTTAGTCTTCATTCAGGATTTAAATCTCAGCAGAAAAATATAAATGTGAAATCAACTTTCTTTGTCTCGTTTCACTTCTAAACTACTGCAATCTAAATGAAATCTGGTGCACAGGTGATCTAGAGCTTCAGAAAGGACAATAAACTATTTGCAGTGTTTCGCTCATTAAAGTATTTGCACGTATGTATCATATTTGTGAAATAATTATCAAAAATTATTAATGGATCCCCAAAAACACTATACCATACGAACGAAGTCGCGGGCACACCTAGTTTATCATACATTTTTCTTACATTTAATAGGAAAGCAGATTACTTTGAAGATATATTAAATAAACAAACGTTATTGCTTATAATATAAAAATGAATCGCAAAATGTGTTGGTAAGCGCATAACTCAACAACGTCTGGATGATTTTCAGAATTCTTTTTTAAAAATTTTCGTTGAAGTCCAAGGATGGTTTTTACAGCGAGAAAAGTTAGAATAATTGCAGGGAAAAACCCTAAAAACAGCCCTTTTCTGTTTCCCATAGAAACGTTATCTAACTAAAATTTAGAGTCAATTTGACCTTTATTGATATTCAATTGATTTCAGAATGAATAACAAATACTCACTGTTGTCTAAGCAATGTAGGTGTGTTCCTAACCTCAAAGAATCAATTTTCACTTTATTACCGCTGCACAAAGTTCAAAACCAATTGAATAGTCGCAACCCGACCAAATTGAATAGTCACAAAAATGTAAGAGCTATAGATCAAATCA
This sequence comes from Elymnias hypermnestra, assembly GCA_015832385.1. Classification (NCBI taxonomy): domain Eukaryota; kingdom Metazoa; phylum Arthropoda; class Insecta; order Lepidoptera; family Nymphalidae; genus Elymnias; species Elymnias hypermnestra. Next base: position 2,749,881 of record JACTOM010000891.1, read on the forward strand.
AATCAATCGTAAAACTTAAATCTGCCCATTCCAAATCTGATGAAGACCGACTGGGTCGGCTAGTTGCTTATAAAAATGCAAGTATATAATGTTATAAACTTAACAATGACTGAATTTTGTTAACGATTGTACAGGAATATTGTAGGCAGTGTCCACTCGAAAACTTTATAGTGATAAAGAATATTTTCGTACGCGATATCCGTTATCAGTTGTTATCGAGCAATCTGGTTACATGCTATACCATGTAACGCCACTATTACAACTTTACGATATGTTTTCCTTGCCGTAATAAAACTCTATTCAATCTCTCACTGATCAGTATAAAACAGTTGGTAAATATTGTAAAAGATATTGTATTGCCGCTACTGTATCGCCAAGTGGCGGCCGTCATATCTTTAGTTCCAGCACTTTAACAACCACGTGTTCAATTGAGTGTGTATTTATGTATTATGTTTTATAGCAATACGACAAATAGTATTAGATTAGGATTTTGTAAATACACGAGGGATCTTCACACTACCGATATTGATGTTTTTATAGACTTAAAAGTGATTTTTCATAAATAAATATATAAAATACATACTACTGTTAACTCATAGCCTTAACCGTTATAGTTAAAAGATTAAATACATTTTCTTCTTTCATTTATTGCCTTTTAGATTTGCCATGTATGTGACCAGTACTGCACGGCTTGCCTTGCAATGCCACATATGAATAAGACTCTCACCGCCGAACAGTTGATGTCGTCTCAGAACATTAAAAGATATTGTCATATTTATTTAAAACTAGCAAATCCGACAGACTTCGTTCTGTCAAAAAGTTTGGTAATGTGGCAAATTTCAGTTTTACGAATGACTTTAGAAATGAAATTGCAGCAGTACTAAATATCTATAGCTCTTACATTTTGTGACTATTCAATTTGGTAGGAATGTGACTATTCAATTGATTTTGAAATTTGAGCAGCGGCAATAAAGTACAAATAGACTTTTTGAAGTTAGGAACACACCTACATTGCTTAGACAACAGTGAGTACTTGTAATTTATTACGAACTTTATTAAATAGAAATAAAGGTCAAATTGACTCTACATTTTAGTCAGAAAACATTTGTATGAGAAACGGAAAAGGGCCTTTTTATAGTCTTTCACCTGCAATTATTCGAACTTTTCGTGTCGTAAAAACCTTCCTTGGACTTCAACGAACATTAAAAAAAAGAATTAGCAAATTTGGTCCAGGCGTTGTTGAGTTATGGCGCTTACCAACACATTTTGTGATTCATTTTTATATTATAGATGCTATACAATTTACCGCTAATGAATTGAAGAATTAATTCGTTGGCGATAATCAGTTACAATGTATATATTTTTTAGGGTTTCATGAGAAAATTACACCCAAAGATAATTTGATGTGTATGTAAATTAGAAATGGTATTAGACACATTTCTTAAATAATTACCATAAGAAGTTTTAACACTAATTCACTTGATATTTTCAAAAATTATGTCCACTGCTACAAATGTCAATCGTTTTTGTTTCAAGTCCCTTTTTTCGTATCGATCCCCGCAGGTAACCGGGAGCGGATGATTTATTACCAGCTTGTTTGTTCATATAATCGATCCAAACCCGACATGAAAACAAGGAAACACATCCTTTAAAATACACATATTAAGGTTGTATTTCCCCTGACTTATTAAACCATCTCGGGTTAATGGCAGGATAACGAAAATACCACGTGTGCTGGGATATTTATATAAACGGGGATGCTAAATTTCGATGGGAATTTATCGCACGAATCGGCGTCGACGCGAGCAGGTTCGGTTTATGGCTCATTTCACTTGTTACACTCTATATTGTATGAGAGCTTTTGTCAATAAATTGCTAAATATTTCCAAACAAATGAGAGCAGTTTACGATCTACGCTAAACAAAGAGCCGTGACGAACAAATGGCTAGTGTATTGTTTAACGGGCAAAGTACCAGACCAAGCAGGCGGCTTGAAAATAAAACTTTGTCTCTGTTTTTTATATAATTATATTCATAAATATATTAAAGAAAATATTTCTTTTCATACTATTACTTAGTTCTTGTTCTTGATTCCGTTGGAATAACGGAATACCCGATATTATTCTAAGTTTACGTCGCGAAAGGAACATATATGACGAATATCAAATCAAATGGTGAATGATAAAGAAAATCTTTCCGTAAGTTGCGCTTATGTCCGGATTCCGTGGCAATATGGGGAAACACGTTCTTAGTAAGAGACTCGATCGCGAGATGATAATATATGTTGAAATTCAAGTCCACTTGTTGAATATTTTTCGAGATCGATACGAGTAAGTTGTCGTCTTTCGCTTATATATACAGATCCCGTGGGAAAATGGGGTAACTTTTAGTAAGCGTCTACGTTTTCAACGTTAATAAGTAGCCTTTGTCTTTTCTCAGACTATCTGTGTACCATATATGTCAATGGTTCAGTAGTTTTGATGTGAAAGCGCGACAGTTATTTTCGCACCTGTAATATTATATTAGTAAGGATAGATGTATAATAGTATAAATCCTTGATGAAGCATATGTCCCTATATATAATACAATGTTTATTTACCTATTAATATGCCTAAATGGCTGCACCAATATTAATGAAGTTATGTGTGTGTATTCAGGTGGATTGAAGAATTGATTAGATTAACAATTAGTTCCGTTTTTATCATATCTCCCAAGTCGAGCACACGGCTAGGAACAGATACTAGGTATAGACTCTTTTAGAAATGTGAAGAAATAACAAAGAAGATTTAAAAGATCTTCAGAATTTTGATGACAAAATGTAAACCGAGATATAAAAATACACTGTTCGTTAGAAAACTACTGGTCTAAAACAATGAACATAAGATTAATCTAATGTTCTTCTTTTTGAATATATTTTATTCGTAGGAATTTAAACTCTAAGGTTTTATTGAGAAGGTGAAAGTAATAATAGGGTGTGAAGAGCCTCTTTGAGACTTAAACACTGCAACATAAATAAAATTTAGCATCTCTAGAACTAGTCATGAAAATGCCATTCTCTCTTTCTCACCAAAATACTTTGGTACATTGAAATTTTAACGCACGGTAATCGAGAAATAAAAACCTCAAAGTAAGTTCGAATATTAATTGAAAAAAAAGGCATTTTTAAATGGCTAACAAAAATCTCTTTACGAAGCGTTCGCTTTTGTAAAAGTAGTGAGGGTCAAAAAGGGCTAAGAATGATATTAATGGAAGTGTAAGGGAAGGTATTGGGGTGGGTATAATCGTCGCCGTCGGGGACTCTCCCCTCGTAACAAAAACAACTGGATAGGACTCGAAGCCACGGGAAATGATTGGCGAGTTTTATACGAAAACACTGCTATTTTCGTGTTCTTATGTTCTAGTACGGTGATATTACTGCATCGTCTTCCTTTAAATGTAAGAAATATATATCAATATCTACGGTAAATACACTATCCCATTAGCTGATTCGCATTAAAAAAGAAAGGGTTGTGTTAGTAGGCTGAAAAATAGTTTACGATTTCGACAATAAGATCTGTTACACGGTATTATCCCAGATTAGATTTATCACGCATTATCCAATAGTATTTAAAGATAAAGTACCATTAGTGACTACTGCAAAATGTTACTTAAAAGTAACATAAAAAAGTTAAGTAAATTCCTACGAAGTTTTTCTAACTGACAGAGAAACTTTTAAAGCTTTTCATTGATAGCATTGTACAATTTTTCGCAAAACAAATGGTATTAATAATTTTATAACTGAAAAACTGTCTTAAACACAAGATTCATCGTCACAAGTTTTAAGAAATATATTTTAAATTGAGTGGATGTATTTTATTACAATTTGAACGAGACATATCAGGGGAGTGTAAACTAATAATAAGAATTGAAGAGAAATGTGATTAGAAAGAAAATTAATTGAATTTTTTACTATAACTTTAATAAAGTACTCTAATCGAAATATAATACATTTATATTATATTGTAATGATGATGATTAAATAAATACTCGACTTAGATTATTTATTTGTAATACCATCATCAGTCGCACATTGGAATTAAGATATATTTAACGATTCAAATGTGCTGTAAAGGCTTACTGGAATAAAGAATTTTTGTAATTGTATTATTATGAGAAAACTTGCATAGCATAGGACTAATTTTAGGATTCTGATAACTCGTAGTGAAGCAACGCCTGTGCTTTTACAACTCTCCAATGAGTGAGGATGTCCAACTCCAGAAGAGGGATGTTAAATGGCTACCGCTTACCTTATCTTTTATAATTAGTAGCTACTGCAGATTGTTACTTCTAAATCAACTAATATAAATCACTAATACAAAAAGAAATGTAACTCAGTCTTGTTAGCGTCGATTTATTTTTATACTGTCTCAATCATCGTACAAAAGAAAGTATAAAATATTGTGAATCCGTCTCGTTCCAGACGCCAAAAATAAAATGTCACTGACACCTAAATGCCAACAAAATAATGTGAAAAATATGCGCTTCTCAAACGGCTTCGTCATAGCTTAAAGATAAAACCCTGAGCAAGTGCGATCCGGTTATGCGAAACAACGGCTCCTTAGGAAAAATAAATACTAAACATCTATAGCTTATAGTAATACTAGCTGACCCAGCAAACGTTGTTTTACTATATAATTATTATTATCGCTATTAAAAAATAAGGGTTGGTGATAGAAAGGTTAAAATTTAGGGTTTTATGTATTTTTATATGCTGTATCACAAAAAAATAAAAATTTCGTCCAAAAATTTAAGGGTGAACAACCTTATCACTTAGGGGTATGAAAAATAGATAGTAGACCTACTGAATACGCATCAGTAAAGCCCCTTCATTCCCATAGGGGTAGGCAGAGACCACGTCCTTCCACTTGCCACGATCCACGCATATCTCCTTCGCTTCTTTCATTTTCACTAAACCTTTCATACAAGTTCGTCGGTTTAGAGTACTCTTGATCTGGCCCTTATTTAAAATGTCCTGGATTTGATCCAGGAACGTTCGCCTTGGTCTTCCCCTTCCAACTTTTGCATTCACTCTTGGCTCATAAATCCTTTTTGTCAGTCTCCTTTCATTCATTCTCTCTACATGCATAAATCATCTAAGCATACCTTTCTCAATTTTGGTCACTACATCTTCTACTTCTTTCATCTTACTGAAGAAGACTATAGACTATCCAACCCCAAAATTCAGTCCTTTTGAGAGTTTCTGTTGCGTGCGAAAATTACTCATCTTATACAACAACCATGTATGACAGAATCGTTCTTCATAAAAAGTTCTAAGAAAAAGTCAATGATCGCTGAAGTCGTATCTTTTTAGGTTGAATCACTATAGCCTTTTGTATGGTAATGAAATTTGTTCTCTAATACCCCCTATCTTATGTGACGCAGAAAAAGTTGAACTGGTCAGACAGTTTTTATATAAAAATACTATGAAACATTATACTTTCGTTAAAAGAAATCGTATTCATTTTTAATATGGCAAATGATATACTAGATTTATTAATTCGTGTCACCTAAACGCGAGTGTTGGACACCTGTCTCGACATTTTTGAAGGTAAGGGCCGGTAAAGATGTTAAGATAAGAAATTTATAGCTATGCCGACGTGGGTGGAATTTTTTTGGTCGAACAACTGTCTAAAATTTATTCTTAGGGCCCACTATAAATAAAATAATTGAAATTGATGACGCAGTCATCTTGGCAAAAAACGTGGGTTTGTATATATTATGCGCAGCATATAAAGTTTTTTCTAAGCTTAGCTTTTTGAAACGAAAGTACTTAACTTTCTCAGTTCGTTTTTTACCATAAAACCCTCAAAATACTTTAGCCGTTTGACAAAAATAAATCTACTAGCTAACCCAATTCAAATAAGATTATGTATCTTATCCAAATTTTTAGAAAATAATACATTTTGGCAAATACACCAAATATGGGGTTCACATTTTTACGTCAGATAAATATATATAGTACATAGTTCATTATAGATTGGACATGTGGTTATACTATAGTATATATAAAAGTAGCAGAAATAAGTCACTATTTATGTTATAATACGAGTATATCAACGTATATATTGCTGTACTTGATAATTTTAGCTCTTTTAAGATGCAGTGAAACGGTTCTTACAACCATTGGACATTGGCGATCTACTGTGCTAAATTAAAACTCCTTAGAGGCAGTAGAAGAAAAATCCTTTTAATAGCGTTCACAACAAAATTGAATTCTCTCAATCAACATCTTTCTGCTTATTATTACATTTATATTTTTTCTAGTTAATCTTGTAAATGAAATCATCGCACGATATATTTATAGCATACAATAAAGAGTCTATCTGCCTTTCTGTTTAAATATTTAAAACCAAAGGAATTCTAGAGATATGATTAAGTGAATTAAATGTCTCCTTTAACTTAACACACGTCTAGATAGACAACTTTTTGCTCATAGCATTCACACGAATATAAACACAACCTTTATGAATTATTAAAATGTTTCATCACTTAACTCGTATTCAATAGTAATTCATTGTTGTGGAATTTATTCGCAGTTTTATATTTAAATCGTAAAATGTCAAAGCCAAATATTGTTGTTACATTGACCCAGCGTCGAATAAATTATATCCACCTGACCTATTACACAAGCATCGTTTATAAATTAAGGAGAAATTCAGAATGATCTTGAAAGCACTGTAATGCACATTAGTTATTCAACGACGTTGTAGTCCTCGATTATCGAACAGTGAAAGCTGAAGGGCGAATAAAGTCCCTATAGCCCTTATGCAAAGGCTGCAGTGTTTACATATGCGAGATCTTTACTTACCAAACTTATTCCGAAAAGAATATACTTTTATAATCCTTAGATAATCCTAGAATACGAGGTGTGTTCAAAAAGTATCGCGAATTTTGAATTTTCGCGGGTTACGTATATTCGAATTTCGAATTTTTTGTGGCGTTATGTTGGTACTCATGTCTCTCACTTATGCCGACAAGCTCGGCCTTTGAATGTTCATTTAATTGGTGACAGCTGCTTTGCTTGCACGTGTTTTGGATCGTCTTCGATTTTTCGACCTATTCAAAAAAATGGATCAAAGAACCTGTATCAAATTTTGTGTGAAAAACGGAATTAAGTGCGCGGAGGCATACGGAGAAGCTACCTTGGACCGAAGCAACGTTTATCGTTGGTACAAAATGTTCTCAGAAGGCCGAGAAATGTTCTCAGAAGGCCGAGAAGATGTGAACGACGAAGAGCGTGCCGGACGCCCGAGCACTTCAACAACAGACGAAAAAATTAATGAAGTGGAGAAAATGGTATTGGCCAATCGTCGAATCACCGTTAGAGAAGTTGCTGAGGACCTAAACATATCGATTGGCTCGTGCCATTCGATTTTTATCAATGATTTGGGCATGAGACGGGTCGCCGCGAAATTCGTACCAAAATTGCTCAATTGTGACCAAAAACAGCATCGCATGAACATTGCTAATGAGATGTTAAACTCTGTCCGCGACGACCCAAATTTGCTCCAGAGGGTCATAACTGGTGACGAATCGTGGGTTTATGGTTATGACGTGGAAACCAAAGCTCAATCATCTCAATGGAAGCTGCCGCACGAACCAAGACCGAAAAAAGCGCGCCAAGTTCGATCGAATGTGAAAGTTTTGCTGACAGTTTTCTTTGATTGCAGGGGCGTGGTGCATCATGAGTTCTTGCCACAGGGAAGAACGGTCAATAAGGAATATTACCTGCAAGTTATGCGCAATTTGCGCGAAGCAATCCGCCAGAAACGCCCGGATTTGTGGAAGAACAAAAATTGGCTTTTGCACCACGATAACGCCCCTGCTCACACATCGTTGCTTGTGCGCGACTTTTTGGCCAAAAACAACACACTAATGATGCCGCAGCCACCGTATTCCCCAGATCTGGCCCCCTGTGACTTTTTCTTGTTCCCTAAACTGAAGAGGCCCATGAAAGGACGACGTTACTCTTCTCTTGACGAGATAAAGACGGCATCGAAGGAGGAGCTGAACAAGATAAAAAAAAATGATTTTTTGAAGTGCTTCGAAGATTGGAAAAACCGTTGGCACAAGTGTATAATATCTCATGGGGATTACTTTGAAGGGGACAAAATAGATATTCATGAATAAATAAATAATTTTTGAAAAAACACAAAATTCGCGATACTTTTTGAACACACAGCGTATATCTTTCTTTAGCTTGTATATACGTAGAAATATCGTCAGCATATTCATATCTCTGCACCTAGACCACATATTTTGTAAAAAAAATCCACTTTGTGGGTTTCCTGGAAGAGATCTCTCCAAATATATGTATACTAGTGTCAACTTTCTTTGTGACTTCTTTAGGTGCCTAAATAAACAATGTTTGGGAAATGCAGATTATCGTGTATTAAGTTTTAGTACAAGTTACAAAGGTAATTCTGTTAATATATATTGTGTTGTGCCATTGTCCTTACATGACTCTTAGAATTATATAGAGAAACTACTCCATTTTCTAAGCACTTTAAACGAGGTTCTTTAGAAAGTATCTTAAAAACAGATTTAAACTCAGTAGTGTATTATTTCTTACAAAAAAGTGAACTATACCCTTACTGTACTTTATGTACTTAATCTATTTAAAACTATATAAAAATAATAATAACAGCATTCATTAGTGATTAATAACAACAGTATCAATTAATCAATTGCCTTGGACAGGAAGTACACGAATAATACACTGAGAACGTTGGTTTTAAAGAAGAAGTAGTGATTAAAATTGAGAACAGTATGCTTAGACGGTTTGAGAACGTAGAGAGAATGAATGAAAGGAGACTGATAAAAGGATTTATCAGTCAAGAGTGAATGGGAAAGTTGGAAGGGCAATCTAAGTGTTCCTGGGCCATATCCAGGGCATTTTAAATAAGGACCAGGTCAAGAGTACTCAAAACCGACGAACTTGCGAGGGTCATGGCAAGTGAAAGGACGTATTCTCTACCTAGCCCTATGGCAATGAGGCGTGGTGTACACTTTTTCACCGTCTTATTTAATAAATTGGGTGACTGCGCATATTATATTGTTACTGAGATGCAAAGACGTGCAGTTTGAAAAGAGAACGATTTTGTTTATGCCGTTTAGATGTTAAAACCTAAAAGGCAAACAGATTTTCACGTGTATCAAATCATTTTGTTATATAAAATGTATGTGTATTTAAAATTTAAATGCCAGCTCATATCAAACAGTGGGAGTTAAGTCGTTGAGGCGGAAAATTGGACAAGACGTACAGTGTGAATAACCGTTGGGTATTCACGGAGTCTCGTATTGTGACAGTTGGATATTTGATTGCATGGTTATAGTTGCCTATTCAAAATGCCGAGATGATCAATGTTTATGTGACAACACCTACTACAACGACAGGAATGCTAGCCAATATGTGGTTAGAAATGACAATCTCGAGTTGCATTCATAGTGTACAAGTAGATCAAGGGCAGCCAACTTGTATATGTATAGACATCATTACACCTTTAAAATGTTTCTGACAGCCTCGATGGCATAATAGTGTGATTACTTTTACACTAATAGAGAGAGAGAACTCGCCTTGCTAGGAGAGGCCCCGGATTCGTTCTCCGGTAGGGAGAATTTAGAAAATTGTATTTTCTAATTTGTCTGAGTCTGGTCTGGTGGGAGGCTTCGGCCGTGGCAAATTACCACCCTACCAGCAAAGACCTACCGCCAAAACAAAGAGATTTGTGTTCCGGTACGATGCTGTGTAGAAACCGTAACTGTATCATCACTTACTATCACGTGAGATGATAGTCAAGCGCTAAAAGGTTAGCAATAAAAAAATACGTCTTTTATATAGCGTCCCTAGGGCAACAATAAAATCGAGGGATACAATTTGGCATTGTTATATATGTGGATAGCTAAAAAGAATTTGTTACACTTATTATTGTAACACATAGCTATTATTATATATAGAAACTGTTACGTGCAACAAACGGCCATGTTCATAACAGCTACAACCCTTATTTTTACTCAATTTAGTCTTGAAATAGTTTCTGCCATGACTTATTGCCACCCAATCAGCAAAGACATGCTTTCAAGCAAATAAAAATTTCGTTCCGGTACGATGCTGTGTAAACACCATAAGAGGTAAATTACCTCTTACCAAGTTAACGCATTTCAATCGATCACAGTCAAGCGTTAAAATTTCCACAAAAAATTATTTATGTGCTGCTGTGTTATGGACACGGCCGTTCGTTGTATGTGATGTTTTACAGCCTTATTTAGCGTAATAAATTCTTTAATCCTTTACCTATCCAGTGATGTAATTGAATTTCGGATGGAGGTGATAGATAAGTAGCTACAACATCAAACTGTATCCCCTTATATTGTTATCGTTCGTTTTTTTTAAATTACCTCTCTATGGCTTCTATTTTAAAGACGTATTCACGTCGATATGGGTGCATAGATTAATGATGGCTATTTAATTGAGGACCCAGATACGATTACTTCAGACTTAATTAAGATTATCGTATTTTATAATTTGTTTAGGCCTTTACAAGCAAAAGTTTGAGTTCCGATATATTGCAATGTAGAAACCATTACGTTAGAATGAATAGAAATAATTACAATATCATCGTAACAGGTTAATACACCTCATACAATAATATGATCCACAAAAGTATAGGTAAGATATCTTAGCAGATAGTTACACATATACCAAAATTTTCCCGGGGAAATACAGCTTTCCTGTCCATGTTTCCTTCAGTTGTTATATTAAACGACAAATAAGGACATTAGGTTTTATATAACGATTAACAAACTACGTGCATATAGATTAAAACCACGGTACTTTAATTACTGAAAGGGTTGGAATATCGTGAATGGGTCACTGATACGATCCCGCCCCTTTGGACTATTGTCGTTGCCGTCTGTGCATTTACTCTGTAGATTTATTGTAGTTATCTACCATTGAAGGGGAGAAGTTATTTAACCATTCATATTTTCTGCCACGATATGGTCTATAGTTTAATGAGAAGCGTTTAGATTAAAAAAATGTTTTGTTTTCATAGAATAAATGCTATATATGCCCAGTATCCAGGAAGGATATCTCGACCTTGCTGTTCTTCTCCTAATACCATTGATCTATAGTATAGATCTATATATAGTAGTTGACGCGTATTTCTCCCATGAGAATATGTAGAAAACTGTTCTTAGTGAGAGACTACATCGCAATAGGAATAAATATGCGCTATTTCAAATCAGTCGAATAGTTTTGCGGCGTATGTGGACTGCGACCGATAGATACTATTTCATTACTTTGTTTGTTTTTGCAAAAACTAAAGTTTTATTGCAATAAAAATAACATGAGTTATTCTTAAAACATCGAATATCTGCCAGTAAAGTCTGGGTCTCAGAGTTTAGCCGCAACAAACATACGGACAGACAAAAAAATGATTTTTCGTATACACTTTCGTATGCATTTAGTTAAACGCTATTAATTAGACACTACAAACAGACCTTCTAATTTATTTCATTATATAGAAAATCTATCTTATTGCCTATACCTTTAAATAAATTAATGTTAGGATTAGAAACTGTCTCTGAACATACATGTTAAACATTAATGTTTAAATAAATGTAATTTTATTGTTTATTTCATTACTAGTAAAAATGACAGTAATTTTTGCTTTTCTCATGACCAGAAAGTAAAATATTACTATAAGTTTATATAGCATTAAAAATAAAGCAATGAAATGTGTAAGCAATATCTTGTATGTATGCCAATTTTATATCTCGACGTAAACGTTCGTTTATACGTCAATATAATCAAAGAACAAGGAGTAATTCAACCGTTTATCAATGCATAATATCCCCTGTAATTATACGTGTGTTGAATGATCTCGAAGGAACACACGATGCTAATCACGTATCCCATAATACGACATTATTCAAGAATAGCCGGGTGACTCACTTGTTCAGATAGCCATTATGTAAAATAGCTACTGATATTGGGCGATGGTGACTAGCGAGACCTCTTATTGTATAATTGCCTATAACTTTTAAAACACCACTTTTATTACAGGTTATAAACTGCCCAAAGAATAGAATTCTAAATTTTTAACGTTTGCCTTGTTATTTTAATATAACAAACATACACAACATTTTTTTAACTTTTATAAGGCGTAGATTTATGACTGCGATTTTTATATATTAATACGTGAAACAAAAATTTTATACACGTATTTACAAAAATTGCGCGGACAGAGGAGTATAACTTATAGTTTATGTAAAGAAGGAGTGAAGAATGCTAATATTTCCATTAAAATATGCGTATAAAATACATTAAATCAATAAAAAAACACATTCCCCATAAACGCAAGTAGAGTATATATACGTATTTGTCAATCGCTGACAATTATGTCAAATACCATAAGGTTACATAAAAAAAGTTTATATTGTCAAAAGCACTAAGGAGGTTACATTAAAAAATCTGCTATGCCGGTTGTTTTGTTATATTTCTAATCTTCTACGTAACTTAGTCAATTTTCATCTTTTATACGAACCTTTTCCTCATTAGGCACAACATAAAAATAATTTTGTAGACGAAGAAAGACTATTTGTAAAATGTTATTACTAATTTTAATTTAAGTTTTGTTTTTTCTGTATTTATTCTTATTCTGTGTTTGTTTTGTTACTTTTGTTGTAAATTTAAGGTGTAAACTGGGATATGTTAATAAAAATAATTTAAAAATAAAATAAGTTAAATTTTCGAAATATTTATATCAATTTCAATGAACAGCTTTCTCTACCATGGTTCGGTATTAATAAAATAATTTTAAAAGGATATTTTTGTTTCCTATTTTATTAAAGTTTCATATATTTTGTTTGAAAAAAAAAACAAACGAAGTAGCCTTGGCGAAATCTGTAATTATAGATAGTCTTTGACAATAGAACTTTAATAATGTTAAATAATTATAATTCAAATTAATAATTGTGGTCTAATTTCCACCCCTAGACGACCACGAATACAGGTAATTATATGAAAAATAAAACAATACGGTTTTTATTTGTGAATATAAACTTTATTAATGTTTTAAGCTTTCTTCATTCTACTACATTTCAAATTAAAGCAAATTTGTTAAATCCCAGGTAATTTTTATGGTTTAAGTAACATTTTTAATTACTGTCATTAATTAAAGATTTTTAATCTATTACGTGTCATCTCTAGAACGTTTTCTAATAGTTCATTATAGAAACGTATACAGTTACCATTAAATTAATTGTCAATTTTATGTATCAAAGCAACTACAATGAGATAGCAACGTGACCCAAAATCCATTTACTGGATCTACCCATAGCCGTATTCTGTGTTGCTTATTTTTTGTCAAACAAATCTCTATTTTTAAATACTTAAATAACTTAAATTCACGACAAAAGGAAGTTCGGTCGTATTATGTTTGCGCGGTACGTACAAAAGAAGCGTTTTATAATCTGGGTCACAAAAATTTTCTTTGAAAAGAAATCTACTGTTTAGTAGTAACCTCACGCTATGACTTTAGTCCATTTGACTATTGTTCGAAATATTAAAATTACTTTTCGTAACGTCGCTTCACTGACCTGCAACTTTGTTTGCGTAACGACACTATCGCCTTAAGAGTCAATAAAGACATGTAGCTCAAAATTTGAATAATTGAGATATATATTCAAATATTTGGTTGTTAAAGTTTTAAACCAACGCCTTCACACTCGTTTTCAATAATAAATTATTCTAATTAATTAGAAATCGTCAAGATTTTTGGAGCAACAAAGAATCTGTTGTCTTTTATAACATTAAAACATTTTAAACTTTTGTGGTTTATCGAGTTTATAATAAAGCAGAATTTAGCTTGAAAATTCCAAATTCTACTTGTTATAATTAATTTTTCGTATTAACAGTTATAACTGCGTGGTTCCTGAGTTTACGTACCTAGTTGTTAGTGAGCGTCTACATCGCAAAAAGAGTGCTAAATTTCAAATGAATCTGATTTTTATTTATGTATATAATTTATCTGTACGTGAATGTGAATGAGTTTGGCGGACTACGCTGGTGACACTGCCTGGGACAACTACAGTTTGTTCGCTTTAAGAATGCATTGAGTCATCATTCTAGGAATGCCCACTAATCGATTTTTTTTAATTAAAAGGTCAAGTTCATTCGAAGTCAAGTCATTCGAAGATTCAGTAGATCAATTTTTATTTTATATTTTTGTCTGTCTGTTTGTTTCGGCTTTTCTCTGAAACGGCTGAAAGAACTTGTACAAGCAGGTAGCTGTTATAAGGAGTAAATTACGCAACTCTTAGTTTGGAAAAAGGCATCCCGAATGACGCTAGTACCATTACGGTAAAAGGCAAACAGATCCAGTGGATCTTCACCTGGTCACTGAACTTGCCTTGTAATCTGAAAAGGTTTAAGTGATTTTGATTGGTCAGGGGCCGGGCTATAATGATGACTCATTGCATTCTTAACGCGAACAAACTGTAATAAATATGTATTTATACGTTAATAATACAAAAATATTTTACTATATATATCCAATAAACAATCATGACGTCCGGGTATCTGGATTTTTCAGTTCTAAATGTGGTAAAAGAAATATAGGATACTTTTTGTAAAAATTTTATCATTGAAAACCTTTAAAGTCATTGTTATTTTTGTGGTTAGAACCCACACAGTAAGCCTCAGGAGAGCTATAAACTAGTTGACGTTACGTCGCATTTTATGACCTATGGCATCCTGCATCCCATAACGCAGCCCAGTGGTCAACGGCCAGGAAGTTTGCAGAGAACATAAAATCTCGGGCGGCTTTAAGATCGGTCAACAAACTCTAATTTTGTTGTTTTTTTATTTCTTACAGAAGTGTCCTAAACAACGATATCATCTACTTATGTTTCGCAAAAATAACTTTTTAATTCTTACTAATATTATAATTGCGAAAGTAACTCTTATCTGTCACTAAAACTACTTTGAACCGTTTTAAATGGAATTTGGTATACAGATTATCTTCTCGCGACATAATGTCTCACTGAGAACGTGTTTCCCCGTATTCCCACGGGATCCGTGTGTAAACGAAACTTATTGAGAGAATTCTTTTAATTGCTAACAGTTAAGCGTTTGACTGTGATCTCGCCTGGTAAGTGATGATACAGTCTATGATAGAAACGTGGTAATTTGATTAAGAGGTTCCAGGGTTCTTCTCAACTTTAGGTGCGGGCCTCGAGACAGTGCCTGGGCATCTTCCTCAGATCAATTTTGGGCTGGTTCCCGCTGGCTACTCTAGCGGATTCATCCAGGTCAATTAATTAAATAGTCAAGTTCGGGTATCACCATTGCTATTGCGTCGTCAGAGGTGATATACCCCTTACGGTTTCTACACAGCATCGTACCGGAACACAAATCTCTTTGTTTTGGCGGTACGTCTTTGCTGGTAGTACGGTAACTAGCAACGGCCGAAGCTTGCCACTAGGCCGGACTCAGACAAATTAGAAAATACAATTTTCTAAATTCGCCCTCTCGGGGATCGAACCCAGGGCTCTGCTACCAAGGAAAGAGTACTCGCGCCACAATGACATTGGTATAGGTCCCCGACTTCTGACGTCACCCGGGCGTGGACTTCACCCACGTTCCCGGAGGCGCTTCTGATTCTGTCCGTTTCAGGTGATGTATTGCGATAACGTCGCTCCAAGCCGAGGGTCGGTCTTGCAGGAGTCGCCCTCGGAGCGGCGTTTCCCCTTTTCAGGGCTCGCAATCGAGAAGTGGCGGCCTCCATAAGAGCCCGTCCTCCTTCAAGTTACGCTCTAAAAGGGGGCTCCAGTAGGGCTAACAGCTAAACACAGTCCGAACAAAAAAAGAAATAAAAAAGACATTGGTCATACATTTTCCTTTCGCGGCGTAAATTCGCACTAATAATGAGTTTTCCGTTATTCCAAATGAATACTACGTGGGTAATATAGCGGAGAGCAGGTAGTTTAATATATATACGGCCTCTCACGTATTCCACTTAAGGGAAAGTATTATTAGTAAGGAATAATATTGGTTCCACAAAAGGCATATGACATTCTTGAAGATTATGTTGATAAGATGTTTGGACTTCATTCCAGTTGCACGTGAAAACTAGTGTTACACAATGTGACAAAAGTTGTTTCAAATAGTTGTAACCAAGTTTGTAGTCGGTTTCTTTTAAGTGATATGAACATTCCGAACTAATGACAATTCAAAAGGGTATTTTGAGCCTACTTTTGATAAGGAATATTTGAATTTTAATTGTGGATTTTAGTGGATATTGTGTTATGGGTTTTAAGTCCTTTGGAGTAAGTACATAACGCATCGACAGCCGTGTAAAATCGCCTAAGTAACTAATTTATTATTTTCAAAAGCTACATATGTCTTTTTTCCTGTTCAGGATTACGATATGTTTCAAGAAATCAGTCTAAATATTGAGAAACTTTATGAGTCTCCTCACAGATATAATTCTAGGTATTACAGTTTGTTTGACACTTTTCTACGTATGATAATTACATTTAAAATGTGTGAAAGACTGTCAAAAGGTATCTGCTTTGAATTACCAACTCCCTCACTGTCTCGTGTACTCTGACATAATACTTTAAAATATTAATTTCATTATCCCTCAGAGGTAAGTAGTCTACTTACGAAAGCGTAAGTTGGATAACTTTAATTAGATAACTTTGATATGAGTCACTTAACCGAACCTAATTTCTATGTTCGAACCTGAAAACGTTTGGCTTGAAGAAATAAAATATTATTCTTATATCAAAAAATAGCAAATAACTCCAAGAAAAACTAGGTAAAAGTATGGCTCGACACGCAAACTACAAATATTACAATTTCTTGTCTCACGCTTGGCAAATGTATTCCAACCCCTAAAGTTTTCGTTGTACCCACATTTATTAGGAATAGGGAAATTTTGATGAGTCAACGGGCGGAATATATTGTAGATACCATTGCGATAGTAAATTCCCCTGTAAGCATAATACTGTATAAAAATTCCTGCTTTTGAAGTTTATAATATGTATAGAAAATATAATAGTTTCTGTAGTTGAATTTATATCACTATCTCTTTGAAATATCGTTGTGAAATGGTAAGAAAATGATAATTTCGTCATTAAATGACCTAATAGTTTGTTATATACCCACGCTTTTAATAAATATACTAGCTGTTCACCGCGGTACTCAAATCAAATCAAAATATTCTTTATTCAAGTAGGCTCAAAAAGCACTTTTGAATCGTCAGTAGTCTGTCCGTTGGTAACAAATCTACCACCGGTTCGGAAAGTTGATTCCGCTGAGAAGAAGCCGGCAAGAAACTCAACGGTTACTCCTTTTAACATAGCTTTTTTGTAGGTTACAATGTGTTTAGCTTTCATATGCAACTGGAATCATGTCCAAACATCTTTGTCGCTTAAATAATCTTCCACATTATAATATGCCTTTTTTATTAGGACATTTTTAACATACTTCTTAAAACTATGTGGAGGCAAACCCAGAAGTGATTCAGGTATCTTATTAAATATGCGTATGCTCAACCCGACAAATGACTTCTGAACCTTTTTCACTCTAAAATATGGCATTACAAGTTTGTGTTTATTTCTTGTATTAAAATTGTGTGTTTCGCTCCTTTTGCTGTATAAATGAATATTATCACGGATGTATAAAATGTTATTTAATATATATTGCGACGGTACTGTGAGAATAGATATTTCTTTGAATTTTTCTCTTAATGAAACGCGAGATCCCAATTGGTATATGGCACGTATTGCTCTTTTTTGTAAAATGAAGATAGTTTCAATGTCCGCCGCCTTCCCCCATAACAGTATGCCGTAACACATAATGCTATGAAAATAAGCGAAATACACCATTTTAGCAGTTTCAACATCAGTGTATTGCCTCACCTTCCTAACAGGAAATGCAGCTGAACTAAGTTTGTTTGCCAGAGTCTTAATAAGAGCACCCCACTTATTACACGGGTTATTCGGGATACCTTTTTTAAAAGTAAAAGTAGCATAATTTACATCTATATATATTAATAACTATCTGCTACTGCAAGCCCAGTCGTTTCAGATACAAGCCGCAACAAACATGCAGACAAAAATAAAAGTCTCGTATTTACTTTTTCATTAGAAAAGGTGATAATTTAAAATTATAAGCTCCTATTCTAATACTCCAATTTTATTTATCTGCGTAATTAATCTGTCGTGTTAGTCGAATATCATTATAACTTATCGTCCCTTAGGTATATAAAAGCAATTCAGTATTTTATAAGTTATTCAGTAATAATATAATAATATTACGCACCTAGGGCCGAAAGTATGACATCGCCGCCCGCGTGATTTGGCTCGGGTAAAAAAGGCGGGTGGCTATGCAATACTTTCGTCCCGTGGTGCGTATAGTATTTTTCTTCAGAACGCGATCGAATGTTCGATAAAATGTAAATTATAAATTTTAAAGTAATATGAAATAAAGTAAGATATTAAATCAATAGCTCGACTATAAAAGTTGTTAACTCATTTACTTATGACAACTTTCAAATTAGGTTTTAATGAATCGTAAGAAGAATTGAGTGAGTTACAAATTTTGGTGATGCAACAAAATAAATTGCCCAGTATTTTGACATATAAAACAAGCGCGCATGCGTCGATAATTTAGCATTTCTTTAATCATAAAGCAATGTGGCACTTTCGTCTCTTAAACCAGCGCCGAAAATGCAATCTTTCGTTAGAAGTGTTATAAAAAAGTTATTCATTATACATAGTAATACATGCCATTCATTATATTCTATGTCTATATTAAAGAAAGTGTCTCACTAAAAAGAGTAGCTATCTAAAGAGATTTCTAATGTATTTCTACTGTAGTTCTACCATTTTACCCCATATTTGCGATCAATTTTGTTCACTATTTATTGACTAGCTATTATGTCACCCAGTACTTGTCTTTATCAGATTTTATAGTAGTCTCTTGAGGCCAAGTTATTATCGAAGCGGTTATGCAAATCCACCAAAGAGCCGGTGTGAAGGCGTCCAGATTGCCTCTTTCTCAGATAACACATTTTAAATAGTGTTTATCGACACCATAAAATATATGTATGTATATGCTTCTATAATACTAGAAAGTAAATAAAATGAGCTTCGCTTCCAGAGGTCTTGGTTTCGGTTACTGGCGATGCAAATTTTGATATTGCTTTTTTCTATTTTTTTATTCGAGCTGCAAAGACGTGTCGCAAAGTAAAAAAGAAAACGCGTTCCGATCGAAAACCGTATCATCACTTACTATCAAATGATATTTCAGTCAAGAGCTTATCTGTCAGGAATTATTAAATTTAATTTAATATATTATTGATTCATACACCTGTATCTATGTTAATATTATAAAGCTGAATACTTTGTTTCCTTGAACGCATTTATCTCAGAAACTACTGTTCCGATTTGAACAATTCTTTCAGTGTCAGATGATCCATTTATCAAGTATGGCTATAGGCTATCATCACGCTAAGACCACTGGAAGCAGTACACCATTGAAGAATATTTCAAAATCGATTTTTTTCCCCTTTTGGCAGCTTCCACTGCGTGCGCTGCGTTAACGGTGAAAATTTCGCAAAAACCATGTATGACGTAATTGTTCCCCTTTAAAAGTTCTAAAAAAAGTCCAGGACAGCATATGTCTATCTTTTACGGTTGGCTCACTATAACCTTTTTTATGCGGACTGAATTTGTTCCTTTCCTGTTAGGTGCAGACGAAGTTACCCGGGTCAACTAGTTATACTGTATGAAAAAAAGCTATCGTAATTTTTTTATGTATTTATTTATTAAGCGTCATAGTGATTAGTTATAAAAACCGTTTTCTCTTTCACCTCGCCCCCGGCATTAACGACTAATCCTAAATAGCTGTAATCAGGCGAAAGCTGGCTTAATGCCAAACGATCGGACGTCAACCTCAAAACACACAAATATATTAACTTACTGTGTAATAAGCGATGTTACTGCGGAGAATGAAAAATTACTGAAAATGTCACTCAGGTATGCTGCAGACTTCCTGAAAGCTGTTCTAACATTAACTCACTGGAGTGACCAAGGAACATTCACCTTGAATATCATGCTAGTAATAGTCTTCACGAGACTATAAAATCTACTTTTTATAGCACATAGGTACAAAGAAATTATTTACAAAAAGAAAAATTTGCATCTCAAAATTTGTGTACATTATCGCATCAAATGAGTAATAAAAACTTTATTACGATTTGTTTATAAATTTAATATTAAAACTACTATACATTACAAACATATCGACGCCTTCTATGTATAAACGGTCAACTTGAGTGTTAGTTATGTTCATGATTATGCCAATCAATGTCATAGTTTTGTTAAAATATAGCCATTAAAACACGCTTTAAAACATATAATTAGTACAAAATTTAGTACACTAATAAACAATTTATCTTTCAAAAACTGTCCTACTAAATTAACATTTTATACTAATCTGTTTATATGTAAGGACTGTCGATATTTATGTATGTGTTTCAAGAATAATGACAAAACCAATGGTGAGAAATTTGTTTATGAAACAGTCAATTCTTACGTTACAAACTAGATAGATAGTATACTTTATTGAACACCTCAAAAAAATAATCATACAATGGGCGGTCTTATCGTTAATTAGCGATCTCTTCCAGACAACCAGGAGACAGTTAAAGAAAGAAGAGAGAAGATAGGAGGCGTTTATAGGTTAAAAGGCAGACATATATTACTTAAAATATATACATACATATAAATACTTATGCATGCACACTAATATGAATAAATATATATACCTACAATAAATAAATACACTACTATATAGGACATAAATTTAAGAGGGTAAAAAAAGGATACCCAACTGAGTTCGTTGTGGGCTATTCTCAAGACTGAGCGTAAAGGCACGCTCGTAACTTTAGATTGTAAGTCGTTCTTTAATATCGTCAGTCATTGGAATTAATGTGGGGAAAAAACCTATAGTTTACGATTCAAAAATGCTACAAAGGGCTAATTGAATAAAGAAGTTTTGTTTTTTATTTTGAATATTTGAAAAAAGCTATACTTGCATCCACTACAAATACTGAAAAATCTATTTCAACTTGAGTAGATGAACCGTAAGTTTAGATTCTCTCTTTAAGATCATTATCAGTCAAACATTGACATTAAGGTGTGGGAAAAGGCTGTAAAAGTCTTATTGTGGATTGTAAATGCTTACTTAAATATACTGAATTAGATTTTTGAAGTCAACAAATAAAATCCATAAAATAAGCTTACTTATTGCGGAATTGACAGTATCATTTAAAAGAAAAATATTGGAACAAATTACAAACTCAATTTCGTATCTAATGATAATGTTACCTAGTTTTTAGGCCAATATTTGTTGTGATCAATAAATATTAATTTATAGAAAAATAGCAATAATAATAAGTAAATTATCAAAAAGAAACCCAATGCGTATAAAGGGATATAACCTACTAAGAATTTACGTGATTCATATATCATTAAAGAACTCAGAAAGTAATGAAACCAAAATAAATGTGTATTATTTATGACGTCTAATTATAAATATGACAGTACACGGAAAGCCCAATCATCAATCAATTGCTACTGATTGTTATCAGCTACTAATCTACAACGTTTATAATGTAATTCTATCAAGAATTGCATTGAATTTTTTTATGAAATAACAAAACAGACACACGAAGTTCGAAATAAATTTCTAATCAAATAAAATTCAAGTTATTTGCATAAAACTTGTCTTTCAAAGGTCATATTTAATCTGATACAGATATGCAACTGTTTATTAGATTAGAATATTAAATATAATGGCTGCCTCCTTGGTCTATTGGTTAGCATATTTGACTACAGACATAATCCTGAGTTAGAGTCCCGGGTCGGGCCACTTCCAAAATCGATATTGAGTTTGCTATTAAGATTTTTCTCAATATTTGCCCAAAGTTGGGAAGTTGGCGGTGTGATCCACCCCCGTGCCTCGGAGAGCACGTTAAGCCGTTGGTCCTGCGCCTGATCTCTCTCCGGTCATGTCGTATTCCCGTCACGTCGGACTATTAGAGAGAAGGAATAGAGAGTACAGTACCATGCCTGCCAATCCGCAGTGGAGTAGCGTGTTTGGTCTATGCTCTTAAAACCCTCACTCATGTGATTATGGAGGGCTGTGCCCAGCAGTGGGACGTTAATGGGCTACTACATACCTTCTATGTCAAAATATATATGTCAGTTTAAAATTGCAGAAAAACCATGTCAGATTTAAGACCATCATCTATCTAAAGTTATTTAGTTTATTTTACGACGAAGTAACAAACTATACATACGAACCTATTAGAATGTTATTTTTAATATTGAAGCTATTTTAAGTGCTAATCTCCAACGTTTATAAAGTAAATCTGTTGAGAATTGTATTGAATTTTCAATTTTTCAGAGTAATAACAAACCAGACGCGCGAAGCCATTAGAAAATTTATTTTTAATATTGAGCTATATTAAGTGCCGGGGCAATTTCCATTTATATGCAAACTTGGTCCATTGAAGTAAGCAAAACAAGTATAACGTGCCAAGCGTGCGACACGTTCAGGCAATAAGATCTCGCGAGCCTACGCCTATTGCCGTTTCCACTGAACCGGAATAAACTGCGCCTATAACTAAACGATGGCGTATGGGTCGTGTGCTAGCGTGTCTAAATAAATATTAATGTTTTTGAGCTATTGAAATCAACAACAACCATAATTATTAACCACTGCGAAGCTATATTTGAAATGCACTTCCCATTTCATAATTAACTTATTCTTTGAAATTATTTAGTTACATTAATAAAGGAAACCTTTATTGCTGATTTATTTCCGATACTCCTCACCACAAACGTAGACCACAGCCAGTATGCACTATAAAAGTTCTTCGATGTGCAGTTGCAAGGCGTCACTACACGCAAATCAATTGTGAACCTTATAACCACAAAAATAAAATCCTTAATATCTAACCCTTACCGGCTAACTACTAAATGTTCGGAGTTTTAACACTCTCACAAGAAAAAACTGTGGAACTCATAAATCCCAATGATACTGACCCAAATAAACATGCACGTTCTTTCATAAACCCATTCACGACATAAATACCCTTATACTCCCAAATCATATATCCGTACTCACGCACACTCAACACACACATACACACTTTCCCATACATAAACATATATTCATATATGCAAAATTTATTTGTTTAAATTCTTTTAGTATTACGAACAACGTGTATTTTATAGAAGCGAGGACGTTTATCACTGCAACACAGTTTATACTGCTGCAGGGTCATCGTTCAGTTCAGTATTTAAGATGCCACTGTACTGTTCTTTAATAAATAAATAAAAACCTAAGGCGTAAGCTTGCTTTTTTAAATTTCTAAACTATGTTGTCGGTATTCGGTTCATCAACCATGATTTCATATCTACGCAATCCATTTGGAGGAGTCCACGTCGATTTGTTATAAACTATTCATTATACGTGGTTTGTTTTCTAGACCAAAATTCACTAGTCTTTTTTTGCTCCTGCAGCCATTCCCGTTACTCCCTACAGTATACTATTCGCTTCTATGGCAGTCTTCAATTTGACTATCGGAATCCCCCATCACTACTATTACATTTTTGTGAGCAGTACCCAAAGTTTTTTGTAATTTTTCAAAGAAATCGTCAATATTCTTTACGTCTTTTATTTTATCTGCTGCGGTTAGTGAGCCTGAATGATTGGCCAAGATTCTTTATACTATTTTGTACGGGAACTTTAATGTTGAGAATATCTATTCTTTCTAATTTAATTTCATTAGTTTGACGAAAGTATTTATGTACGTCAGAATAATATATGTCAATTAGTTCATTTATATATATATATATATATATACATAAGAAGTTCTATAAAGTTATGAAACGAAAAATATATTAAAACGTATTTGTTATATTGCAATAAATGTACATTATATTAAAAACTAATACCAATACAGATATACGGTTGTCACCGAGTAAAGCGCAGTGTCATTCAACAGCCTGAATTATTATCTTTTCGTACAAACATTCTATAAAGATTATGTTGGCACACATTTGGTTTTAACCTCGAACAAAGATATTTTTCACAATATTTTCATTAAGCAAATTCAGGACAAAGTGCGGCAGTAAGTTTTTTTACTTCTTTCAGTACGTTAAAAATGCAATATGTTAATGGAATCTTACCAAAAGGAAACTTCAAAATGTATGTAACATTATTGATTACCTATAATGTATCATTCTACATTATACAATTTTTGCTATTTGCTACTTATAACCTAAGCTAAATTATATAATTATGTTGAAAAGCAATGGATGCGGATTGTAAATTAAATTCTTAAATAAAGAAATGTTATATCATCATAATTATATTCAAAAGATGTTGAAGTATATTATTATAAATCCCTGGTTGGAAGTGATCTCTCTTTGTCGATCGTAGTTGGTGCTATGCTCAGTGGGGAGTCACGTTGGAGAGCTGTGTTTTTGTCAGTACGTCATCTTGCAGAAGGAAGCATTAGAGAGGGAAAGGGAGATTGCCGTCGGTGCTCCTCCCGGCCGCCGGAGGAGAAGGGGTGCCAGAAGGCGCAGTTTTGCCCGTTTGCTTCCCATTCCATGAATATTTGAGTCGGATTCATCCGGAGTGCCAGAGCTGAATGCGTCAGCGAACATCTGGCCCCCAGCATATGGATGAAGAAAGTTCCGCTTGGTTTTAATGGGTATTCTGGTGCAGCCAGCGAGTCCCACACTGTCGGATGGAGGTTAACTTTATCGGACATGGGCAAAAGCATTTCCCACAGAAAAAAATATTATTATAAATATTCATGCAATTCGCATTGTAAGTATTATATACTCTTTAATAAATATTATTTACTATGTAGTGTATACGTCGTAAAGTAATCATCCATAATCATTATCACAAGGTTTACCTTCCACTTACTTACTTCCTGGTGCTATACCACCACTCCCAGCACTTTCAAATCCAACGACAACTTGTTCCCTAATAGCTAATTTGTAGCTCCCTAATACACTGGGTTTTGTTGGTGGCCTTCTTTCTCCTATAAATCACCTCATGCCCGAATTCATTACATTAAGAAACTTCGACGATAGCCTTCTCCACTACTAGTTGTGTGTCTAAACTTTCTTGTGAAGCCAACTTATCGGCCGTTCTGGGTGCATAGATTATCACTGAATACAACCACTATTCAGATGCTTTAGCCTTGGGTATCTTAGGGATTTTTATAGATCAATTAATCGCACGTAACGTAATGTTACATCATAATCTGTATACGCTTATGTTATCCCGCTGTATGTGCAGCCACTCT
The DNA here is from genome assembly GCA_015832385.1 of Elymnias hypermnestra. Classification (NCBI taxonomy): domain Eukaryota; kingdom Metazoa; phylum Arthropoda; class Insecta; order Lepidoptera; family Nymphalidae; genus Elymnias; species Elymnias hypermnestra. Next base: position 2,775,331 of record JACTOM010000891.1, read on the forward strand.
AATATTTTACGACATAGGTACCCAGCACAGCGCAGTTTTACGATTAAGACCATTGTTTATTATACCGATATGAATCCATCGCCGTTGGACTACGGATACATTAACAATAAACTAGTTCGGTATTGATTGCTGGGAAGTAAAATTGTGAAGATTTACTTCCGTAGAAGTTTAGTAGGAAAATAATCATAGCATAGCTTCAAAACATTGCTTTAGCAATGTCGATATGTTTTCAAAAACTAGTAGAAAATAACCATAGCATAGCTTCGAAATTTTGCTTTAGCAAAGTCAAAATGTTTTCAAAAACACTGTCAGCTTTCGCAATTATTTGAATAATTTCGATATACTTAATTAAAGATACATCTTTGAAAATAAGGAGTACTGATTTGCAAAATAAGCAGATTTTTTTAGGATTAAACAACCATACTATCGAAGTGTATGCTTAGTAAGTAGGGGATAAACTGAGAAGGGATTGTCATCCTCCTCATTTTTTTTTAAACTTGACAATAATAATGAAGTTTCATTGTGTATACATGTTTGAAAACTTATACGTACATAAAAATATCGACACTTTACAGAAGAGTGATTGCACCTCATGCAAATATATAAAAATATATTCTTTTAAATTATAGTAGGCTAAATAAATTTAACAAATCGTGTCAAGGTAACTGTATACGTTTCTATAACAAATATGCAATAGAAATGTATACAGAAAAGTTTCTAAAGTTGAAATCGCCTATTAAAAGAAAATCATTGAAAAATCATACTATAACTATAGGATTATAAAAAAGCGTAGGCATGAATGAATTATTTTAGTTATATCTAAATTAGTTTAGAGCAATTATATTGTATTGTAAAGATGATGGTGAAGCACACGCAATTATGGTAAAAAAAATATACAACTGAGTTTCTTGTGGACTCTTCTCAGGATAATTTCAGATTTGAAGTCGTTCTTTAATAACATCATTGGTCCTACGTTGCAATAAATGTGTGGAATACCTTTAATTTGAGTATTTCTGCTCGACTAAAGATTTTTTTTAATTTAACCGATTATCAAATAGGAATCGATGTCAATCGGTTTCTACAATAACCGGTATTTGGGTATATGCCATTTTCACAATGACATGGTTGATATATAGCGAATACATGGTATCAATCCAATACGGCAGCTTTCCCGCCACGTGCTGATACGAGACGTCGTTAAAAGCGCATTAACTCGTCCCGACGTCGCGTCGCTACGATACTGTCCGCGCAAGAGTTGATGTAACACAGAACAGACTAGACATTTTAAACCAAAATACACTATAATACATATAATAAAAAACTCTACATATTATTGAAAAATTCAAGAAAAAAGTTATCGAAAGAAAGAAACATTTTTTCTGTAATGGTGTTACAAACAGTATTCTTAATCTAGCTTTGTAGCGTTACTGTATGTAACAACACCTTTTTTTTTGCGCTGAAAAATGCCTTTACGCACCCCGATGAAAGACTAATTCCATCGGGAGTGTGGGACTCACTGAACCCAGACTAACAGAATACCCACTAAACCCAGCGGATCTCTCCCCATCCATGAGTGAGATCAGTAGAGGTTCCCTAACTGCATTCCACTCCTGTGATCCGGATGGTACCGACTGTGAGGGTCTACCACTCAATAGAGTGAGGCATGAAGTGCATAAGTGCGACTTCTGCCACCAAGCCTCCTCCGACGGCGTGGGAGAGCTCCAGCCTCTTGCTCCCTTAGCCTCTCATTTGCCTCCTTCAGCGAGATGACGGTCTTGCAAAAAAGGCAACCGCTCTCCACCCAACTTCACTGGCGAGCATTACCCCAATTATGCTCTCCATTGAAAAGGTTCACAGCTCAGCAATTGTCATGTGTTATGCAACACACGACGCTGATTTTCAGCTGTGACCCCGGTGACGCCACAGTGTGTTAAAAGTTTTATAAAAAAAACGAAGAAAGTGGTAACAAACAGATAAAAACAAAACAATTGGTAAAAAAAAGGAAACATTAAATGTATACCTCATATGATATAGGAAACAAAATATAATTGTTGTATCTAGTAGGCTACATAAAAGGGGCCGTATACCTTTCTAAACATTCTAAGAGTTTCCACTTAATAAATTCAATTCCAGTAAGAAGGAGAAGGTCATTACTATCTAGACCACCCCAAATGTCAACCTCACCTGCAAACGCCGAATGGTGTGAAGTAGTCGAAGCTACAGAAGCCTAGAGATTTTAAATTACCTCTAAAAGTCCTGTAGCAGAAGGCAAGAGGACTACTGCTACTATTTTCCCTTGAAAGTCATGGAAAGTTTATACATGAATATCCATAACCACGACCGCTCTACTAGGAGTGCCCGAAGAAAATCTTTTTCCGATTCCTGTTGTAAAAGGCTTTTTATCATACCCGAGACATGCCTTTACATGATATGAACATATCAACGCAGACGAGCTTCCTTAAGCTTTTCTAGTATTGGCCTGACTTTGAAAGCACCTCGAATGTTTATGTTTGGCACTCTATAATTCATTCATCAAATACATACAAAATTATTTATCAAAAGAAAATAAATTGAAAAATCGCACATTAATTTGAAGGAGTACTTAAACGATAAAAAGCGTGGGCGTGAATAAATTGATCTATTCTAAATAAAATAATATTATATTGTTATGGTGATGCTATGAAAAGGACACCCGAGTGAGTTCGTTGTGTGTTCTTCTCAAGAAATGGCACGAAGGAACCCTCGTGGCATTATTTTTTAAACCGCCTTTAATATGAAGTAAATAGTAAGCATGTTTGTACTACATGTTAGAATATAAATTACACCATAAATGAAAACGCTTTTCCATATTTACATTACAAAGATGTTATAAGTAGAAATTATCATAAAATGTAATTATCATCAGTAATACTGCTGTTTGAAATTTTTATTTTTGGAATCATATCTTTTTACGACTGACATATTTCGATCTTAGCACATTTCAATAACCACTACCATATTTTCGCTTAATTAGTAATGAAAATGCAATTAAGAAAGCAAGAAACCTGTCGCACTCGCGAGCATTCCTTATAAGTATGAGCTACTGTATGTTTACCTCCCATAACTTAATGCTAAGGTACCGTTTTACAGGAAGTCAATAAGCCACCCTATTTCATTAACATAAAGTCTGCTATACAAGTTAAGTTTTTTTTGGACACAGTGCCCCGCTAATGCGCTATATTTACCGGCACATGGTCAGACTAAAATAAATAATTTAACTTAAAAGTAATTCCACTTTCGGTTCGACGAACCTGCACCGTTCCCCGTTCCGTATTTGTTTTCTTTTAAAGGTTATATTTGTCTAGAAACATTGGGTTTATTAATCACAATTTCTGAATCATCTCCACTAAACTAATATTAAAGGTGACTAACTTACGACAATGAAGCGGTTTATTCACATTTTTAACGATCACGATTCCTATTTCGTAAAATTTATTTGATTACACAAAGTAGTGTATTTATTAATTTTATATATACAGACGTCCTATTATAAACGCTATACAAGACCTTTTATTTACCATTTTAGGTAATTTATATTATGACAATATAATGTATAAACGATAGATTTGTAGTTTATTCCCAATGAACACAAAATCTGCTGTACAGATAAAAACGACAAATTAGCAATAAATAGTATCAGCGACTAACACAACTTCAACTGTGTTCAGTAGTAATACCTAATCTACACCTTCGGTTAATAATTGCCAAGTCTAGTAAGACTAACCACAAGTTATCGATGTCTTTGAAATAAGTCTAAGAACAATATTTCCAAAGTCGCGTGCAAAGGTCGCGCAACTCTTATGACAAAATGCTTAAATCATGTAGATGTAGTAAATAATGTTAAGCGGGTTCTATCAAATTTCCTGTCTCGTTCACCTGGGCATGTTGGCCCGTAACTGGTTGTGAGTATAATAAATATAGTAAGGTGGTGGTGTCGTTGCAGATGCGGCTGGCGTAGTCCGCGCCATGTGGGTTGCGGTGTGGGTGTGTGCGGCCGCGCTGTCGGCGGCGCGTGCGCTGCAGCCGCGCTGCGAAGAGATCACGATCCCGATGTGCCGCGGCATCGGCTACAACTTGACGTCGTTCCCCAACGCGCTCGACCATGACACGCAGGAGGAGGCCGGCCTCGAGGTGAGACTACATTCTGCTAACTTTTTGGAAGGCTCGGGCGCTCAATATGCCATTTTATATTTCTTAAGTGAAAAAATTATACATTTACGTCATATAGCGAATAACTATTACAAAATTTGACAAATTGAGCTCGAATAGCAAGTGCACTTGTCGTAAAATACTGACCAAAGTCGTTTTGACGTCGCAGGTTCACCAGTACTGGCCGCTGGTCGAGATCAAGTGCTCCGCCGACCTAAAGTTCTTCCTGTGCTCGGTGTACACGCCGATCTGCATCGAGGACTACACGAAGCCGCTGCCGGCCTGCCGCAGCGTGTGCGAGCGCGCGCGAGCCGGCTGCGCGCCGCTCATGCAGAAGTACGGGTTCCAGTGGCCCGAGCGCATGGCATGCGAGCGCCTGCCGCGCCTCGGCGACCCCGACCACCTGTGCATGGAGGAGACGGACCGCGCGCAGGAGCCGGAGCCACCGCGACCGCCGCCGCGCCGCCCGCACAAAAACGCCTGCAAGGATCCAAAAAACTGCTCGGGCGGGCCGGCTGCGGGCGCGGCCGAGGCCGAGTGCGCGTGCGCCTGCCGCCCGCCCCTCGTCAGCGTGCGCGCGCCCAACGCCAGCGCCGTCGCCGGCCTGCCCGCCTGCGCGCTGCCGTGCCGCGGCCCCTTCTTCACGCGCGAGGAGAAGGACTTCGCGGCCGTGTGGGTCGCGCTCTGGGCCGGCCTGTGCGCCGCATCCACGCTCATGACGCTCACCACCTTCCTTATAGACTCGCAACGCTTTAAGTACCCCGAACGCCCGATTGTGTACCTGTCCGCCTGCTACTTCATGGTGGCGCTGGGCTACCTGGCGCGGCTGGCGCTCGGTCACGACGAGGTCGCGTGCGACGGCCCGCTGCTCAAGACCTCGGCGGATGGCCCAGGCGCCTGCGCGCTCGTCTTCGTCCTCGTCTACTTCTTCGGCATGGCCTCGTCGATCTGGTGGGTGGTGCTGTCGTTCGCGTGGTTCCTGGCCGCCGGGCTCAAGTGGGGCAACGAGGCGATCGCGGGCCACGCGCAATATTACCACCTGGCCGCATGGCTCGTGCCGGCCGCGAAGACGGTGGCAGTGCTGCTCGCGGGCGCCGTCGACGGGGACCCGGTGGCCGGCATCTGCTATGTCGGCAACTCGTCGCCGGAAAACCTCAAGAAGTACGTGCTCGCGCCGCTCGTCGTGTATTTCGCCCTCGGCGCGACGTTCCTTCTCGCCGGTTTCGTGTCCCTGTTCCGCATCCGATCGGTGATCAAGCGGCAGGGCGGCATCGGCGCCGGCTCGAAGGCGGATAAACTCGAGAAGCTGATGATCCGCATCGGCGTGTTCAGCGTGCTGTACGCGGTGCCGGCGGGCGTAGTGATCGGCTGCTTGGCCTACGAGGCGAGCGGGCGCGAGCGCTGGCTGCGGCGCGTTGCGTGCGGAGCGTCCTGCGGCCCGCGGCCCGTCTACTCGGCGCTCATGCTCAAATACTTTATGGCGCTGGCGGTCGGCATCACGTCGGGCGTGTGGATCTGGTCGGGCAAGACGCTGGAGTCGTGGCGGCGCGTGTGGCGCGGCGGGCGCGCGCCCCCGCCCTCGCACCGCGCGCTGGTGAAGGGCGCCGTGTGACGCGCCCCCGCGGGGCCCCCCGCCCCGCCACCCGCGCCTCCCCCGCCACTGCCGCCGCCCGCCTCGCTGCCGCCCACCGCGCCCTCCGCGCGTTCCGGCCAGCCGCTGTCCGACTACGGCCCGGTGTAGGCCCGACGGTCCCTTGGACACCTTCCGCGGCCCGGCAACAGTGAGCGTGATTAACGAGGCGTTAGTGGGCCCGTCGATCGACCCCGTGACATACAACAGCGAATGTTTTTGCGCATCGAACTGTGTTCAAAAAGAAGTGCGTTTATTCGATGAAATCATTTTTCATTGATCGAACGGTGCAACTGAACGTCAATCGTTGGCGAAGGTCGACCGGCCGGTCCTTTCTGTGTTACGGTTCTGAACTAAATAATGTGCCATTCGACAAATGACTCCAGTGAAGTGTACGATTGTAAGGGTTACGATATAAGACAGTTTACCTCTCGACGTGAATGTGATATAAGGACAGACCTGGAAACTCGATTAGTGCGAGATGCGAGTGAAGCGGCGCGTAGTCTCTAGTCCTAGCGTGTGACGTGCGCGCACGCACACACATATACGTAATAGAGTGTAAGTACGGCGGTGGCGTCCGAGCCCGCATCGCTTCTCGAAATTTCCAAATTTATAGGGTTACTTATTAGCGAGTGCATTATCAAAAGCTTATGCCATTTTTTCGTAGAAAAGCGAACATTTGTTTATTCTTTTAAAACCACTTGCTGAACCACTTTCGATGTTTTTACATATATTGTGTAAGTTATTGAACTATATGCGACCAAGCTAAGTCGGAAACTTGCCACTAAAACAATATCTTATTTAACTGCGGAAGGGACATTAAGTGGTGTTAATTGATAATAATAGTACCAGTGCTCGCGATATATCTAGAATAGTAACCATACACATTAGTAATTTAATTACAGCTAGCAAAACTGGCTGTTAAATTGCCGTTAAATAGTTTGATTCATTTCAATTTATACTCGCCTGATAACAACAATTTCACGGTAATTTAAACCAGTTGAGAATCCTAATAACATAACACTGCCATTTATAAGCACATTGAATAGAAACAAGTTACTAATGCGTATTTATTTATTCTGAGAGAACTCACAAATTTTGTATAGCATAATAAAATAAGTTTTTGTATAATAATTAATAAGTCACCATCCTGTAAATAATAAACATTTATAATATATAATACGATAATAATTCTATCTAATTAAAATGAAACAACCGTGGATGTAATGTCGTTTTTTTACTTGAAACGCCATCTTTGATCCATTCAAAGATATACAGCAATGCCGCTAGATGGCGCTGATTCGTTCTCTAGTACTGCCACCTATGGGCTAATAGATATAACTAATGCTGCCATCTATTGTTTAGTAGTAGAAGTAATTTTCATGTGATACATTAGACGTAGCTAAAGTATCATATGAAGTGCAATAATTTTTGTACTGTATCTTTCTATATATAAATGTTATTATACGAGAAGTGGGATGTTCATGTATACACGGACACCGCAGCCGATAAAACATGTAATTTATTTTATATCTTAACTGTAGATAAATAAAGTGACTTTTTTATGTACTAAATTTGTTTTTTTTATTGTCATATCTCCTCGACTTGCTTGTACAACTTTGTGTAGTTTGCACTTAATGGCGAGATATTTTATCATTGCAAGACGTTATTTATACAAACGATTATTAGCAATAACCAAAGTTAATTAGAAAACCTCTTAAACTTTTTTCCAATTAACGTACGCTACATAATTTTACGCGGGCGTACTAATTAATGTGCCTATTTGTTGTTTCAATTTCATCTTTCATGAACTAGTAAGATATTAAAAACAATAACTTTTAATTGTCATTTTGCATTTTAATTTTATGCAAATACTCAAAACACACAAATTAAACCACTTTCAAATAGTCGTTCTGTGATAACCATGTCTATAGGGCAATAGTAAATAGGTTCATAACATTTTTATCTATTTAAAATCATGATTAATCTGTCCGTTGGTAACGTATCCAACATCACCTCGATAAGATGATTCCGCCACGAAAATACAGGCACTTTTAAACAGTTTTTATAAATTTACTTAAGAAAGATTTTATAATCTTTAAGGGGAAATTGAAACACCTTTCTTAATCTAAAATAGGACGTTACAAGTTCGTTCTTATTGTAATTTGTAACACACACATGTGTATTACGGTTTTTTATTGTATAAACGGATATTAATAAAAATTTTGGCATATAAGAGTGTCATAACGGCACTGAGCACACATGAGACATGTAGAAAACTTTGATAACATTTATTTTGAACTTTTTGGTGTCGATAAAATAGCATAACGTTGTAGCTTATTAGGAATAAATATAATTAATTAAATAAAAGGTTACTATAACTCACTTTTTTATTGCTGCCAGGATAGCGTATTAAAAAAATGAGAAAACCTGAATATTCAGAAAAAATAAACGTCAGTCTGTAAAATTTATTTATACGATAAAAATTAAATTTAACTTACAACTATGTACGCCTATTAACATAATATTAAATATTATCACTATCTTACAATTGATACGAATTATATTTATTGCTTTTTGAATATTGTTCGTAAATCGTATGGCACCAATATGGAGTAAAATACTATGCTCTATGGATGTTTGCAGTTTAAAATAGGGTAATATTGTTGTCTATGGTTGTCTTATGGAGGGTAGTGTTGGGTGGGACTTGATTTGAAAGTGAGTTTGTAAAAGTAACCTCTTTTAGTAACCAGTAGAAACGTCTTGTTTTATTTTCAATTTTACAAAAGATTGTAATTAAAAATGAGCGAGTGCGTACAAAGTACACATGTGAGAAGTGAAACTTCTTTAGCAAACAAATTTTAAGTCTTGTTTATATTTATACAAATCTCATACATTAGATTTCCGAGACTTAGAGAATAGTGAATAAAAATGCCACGTCTATTTTGTCAATATTATAAATTATTCGTTAAATTTGGTTTTTGAACTCAAAGTTTAGAAAAGCGAATTTATGAAATATTTTTATTTTATATGTCATGAAAAATAGTATTAAATGACGAGTGGGCAAATTAAAATGTCTCATGTTATTTTTAAACATTAAAAATACTTAACCTTTAAACGAATTGGCATAACGCTACACATCTTCGTGACACGCTTACAATACTTGATTAAGTACGATACAAATGTAAGACTTCATGTATGTCCTACCAAACGCTAATGAAGGATTAACGTCAATTTAGACAAAAAAAATTATACACTAAAACTGGCTCATTTCAGATTTAAAAACTTATTAATACTAATCCCAGTTGTGCAATTTGAAAGTTTAATTATCCATTAGTTCCTTATATTACCATAGATATCTTTATGCATACCTACTTGTATAGACATAGCCATATCAAAAACATATAACTTGTGTTTCTAAAAAGTATTAGTTACAGAACCGCACGATAGAATATATTAATTTGAATAGCTATTAACATTATTTGGACTGCATAAAAAAATGCTTAGAGTGTATATATCGGAGTGCAATAGTCTGTGGATCGCTGGTCCGTGTGCAATAGTCTGTGGAATGCTGGCGCCATCTGTCAATCAGCGTGGGGCAGAGTCAATAAGTGGCAGTCCGGCGCGTCTCTCGGTATTTCTCAAATGACGGTCGGCCGGAGCGGTCGACTATTGAAACTGTCACGTTCCTAGCCATTATTATTATTAATGAGTTTATGTAAATTGATATCGAGAGTTAATAAAGTGTTTGATTGCACCAACATTACCCACGAACACCCACAGTATGGAAATTATGGTTGCCATTAATGACGGTGTCGGCGGAGAGCCTTACTCCTCTATGTTTTATGCTTTCCTTCTCTCTTATTCTCCCACATATATATATATTGAATTGCAATAAATATATATTGCAATTGACATTTAATATGAGACAAATAGACCTATTATTACTCTGAAGAAACCATGATTCCTCAATGAAAAAATAAAACAATCTAATACTTCTACAAACTGTTTACATATTAGTCAAATCAAGTTACATGTATCATTTAACACTTGAATATTATATATCACATTACTAATTACGTATATCGTACATGGACAGAACGTTAGTCAGAATTGTTTAATACAGCTAATTCAGTAACACTACCCTTTTTATCTATAAAATTAATGTTATGCATGTCACAGCACATTCGGCTCTTGATACAGTTTGCCTGTTATACAATTTTTAAGACATAAGTAAATAGCAGCCCATTAACGACCCACCGACCTGCTTCACTGCGGGTTGACAGGCATAGTACACAAGTGCACTCTCTATTCCTTCACTCTCATAGTCCGATGCGACGGAAATCCGACACGACTGGAGAGAGAACCGCCAACTTGAGGCAAATATTGAGAAAATCCTAATAGAAAACTTAATATCGGTTTTTTTTAATTTGCCTGACCCGTTACTCGAGCCCAGGACATCATGTCTGTAACCGAATATGCTAACTACTAGACCAATAAGGCAATCATTCAAGAAATACATTCTACAAATCAAAAGACAAGAGGACCTCAACGCAATCCGATTAAAACTTATGATAACAGTAGCCCAGCTATTGTCAGTCTTGTAATTGGGCTGTCTTAATCAAAGAAGTCCAAATCAAAATAAATAAAAAAAATGGGGTGTGACTATTTTATGGACACGGTCGTTTGTTGTACGTGAATACGTCTCGTAATACAGAAATAGATGTGTTACAGTCCTTACTTAGCGTAATAAATTCTTTGATCCTTTAGCTATCCAGTGATGTAATTGAATTTCGGATGGAGGTGATAGATATGTAGCTACAACAGCAAACTGTATCCCCCGATTTTGTTATCATTCATTTTTTTGAATTGCTTCCCTATGGACGCGTTTTAAGGACGTATTCACGTTAGAATTCAATTTTGTAAATATCTTTTAAAGAAAACCACTCCCACAATCTCTGCTAGTAACTCGAGTGGGCATAAGAAAGAGAAAATCGCGTTAATATAACGTAAAGCTATCAGAACCATTCTTAAATAACTCTAGTAAATTTGCGACAAATGAACATTAAATTGTTATATACAGGGTTTTTCAAAAAGGGGGCATAAACTAAAATATGTATTAAAGTAGAGTAACCTAGTTTTTTCTACAACTTCTTAAAGTTAGGCAGTTAATCCTCTGCCTCAAAAAATAAAGTCAAAATCACTAACCATGTCCTAACAGCCTATGTCACTAAGTCTTAAAAACATAATCCTATTTATGCAACATATTATATGGAAACTGGACTGCAAACACGTAGTCACCCGAAAATAAAAAATATTTTAATAGAACAGAAATACTCCTCAAGACAATAAAAATGTTATAATTTCTTTGTATCGACTAGATTTATAATTTTTGGAGACTATTTTCAAATTTTGTTGCTAAACAGACGTTGCGAGTTATTACGTGTTTGTTTTCCGGCGTCGATATAATTCTTACCTAATCCCTATTTGCAACAACACTTATATTGTTTTATTAAGCGTATTGCCTATGCTATGCAATCTTTTTTATAATATTGTCAGTTTTTAATCAAAGGATAATAACCGATTTATTTTGTAATGTAATGTACAAGGGGTGGACGCCATTCAATAATATAATTAATAATTTGTCACAGAGTAACCATTTGCGCGGAATATATTATAGTATACACGTGTAAATGCAAACAAATGCATTGTATATCCACTTTTATAAACCAATAGGACAGCAAATCCGACATGGTCCGAGAGATATCAGAAGCAAGATCAACGGCGACGAGCAAATACTGACAATTCCTTAACTGAAAACTCAAATATCAATGTCGAATTCGCCGGACCCAGAACTTCATATCTGTAACCAAACCAAATAAGCTGACCACTAGACCTATGAGGCAGTTACACGCTATTACACGTAATCGTAACGGAACATATTTTTATTGTAGAGATTCATAAAGTTTTCAGTTATACCGTGTATATAATTCTTGTGAAAATTTTTAAAACTTTTCAGTTACACCAAGGATTTATTTGAGCAGCCATTCGTGATATTATAAAGAAGTACCTATTTTTACACAGATTCGTAAAGTTTTGAATTACACCATGTATATATTTTAGCAGCGATTGTTAAATTATAATAATAAAAAATCTGTACACCTGGCGCCACCTATCTAGGGGCATGTTTTTCGACCCGCTGAATACCGAATCATAAGTCCGTTAAGGTCGTAAAGCTCTCAATTTCGAATAACTTGCAAAAAACCCCAAACAATAGCGAAAATTCGATGTTTTGACAAGAAAAAAAAATTTCAAGGATATTGTACTGTTTCATTTTCAAATGAATAAAACAGTACGATACCCTCGAAAAAACTTCGAGAAGCAATTCCCCTGGATGCAATAAAAATCCTAATCTATCTAGTTACGTTTATGGTGAGTTTGAGCCGGTAAAAAATTGCAGAATGTTTTCAGATAGATTAAAACTAAATTATGAAGAATGCTTTTGCATTCAAATTACAAATTTAGATTCAGCCTGGGTTCTACACTTTGTTTGTGGTCGATGAAATATTATGTTGACCCGATGGGGAAAACATCAAAATCAGAGAAAACTTAAAATTTACAATTCCCTTGACTTCACCAACTGGTTCACATAACTGTTACTTCGTCGATTAGAAGTAAAATACAATACGACTACATTTCCTTAGCTGTTAAGCCACAGAAAACAGATATAATTTTATTCTTGCCAAAATATCGAATTTTCGCTATTTTTTAGGGTTTTTTGCAATTTACTCGAAATTGAAGGATAGTCGGACATCATTTTATATCGACATGTAAAGTTTTTAACAAAACCATACTCGCATATTTACACCGATTCGTTAGGTTATCGAGTACATGTAAATTTTTAAACAGATACGTAATATATTATATTACACCGTGTATACACTGTCATTTGCACTGATTCGTGAAAATTTGCAATTACATTTTTTTAATTATTAAACGTCATTGCTGACCTTGAAGGTGTCATTATCAGCTGGTAACGTTGCAGTGCGTGTAATACATCTGCGCGTACTGTAAATGTGACGTCTCCATGTCACATATAAACGGGTTATGTAGTTCTTCTGGATGTGTGTTGTGGGATTGACTCTGTTGATAAAACACTTCTTGTGATTGCTGTTCAGTTTCGGGGTTTGAAGGTGTATCCCTTTGTACTGTTTGTAGGTTCTGGAATGATCACAATAAAACTTTATTGTAGAAAATTTCAGGATTAAAATTACATTAACTACCTAAAGAAACAATTATTCGAAATATCAAAATCTAAATGTCTAGTGAGAACTAAGCCAAACCCAAAAAAAATGTTTTTTTTATTTGTGAACGATGTTTCGATATCGATTCATTAATGTTAAGTTTATAAGCATTAACAATCTTTGCTCTTTATACAATAGTATATACAGATGAATACCCATTTTAATAATATACACGATAATGGAAAAGGCATTTTAAGGAATTAACATCATATATATTTCGGATCCTGATGTGGTAGATACCTGATCTATAAATATTTTTTGTGAAACTTCTTTTGTGTAGAATTTTTGTGTACAGCGTTATTTATGCTACTTCGTTTGAAGATTAGGTAGTTTTAATATTTACAAATAATATGTGGTATTTTAATTTGCCACTCGTCAATAATCATTTAATATAGTCTTTTTCATAAAATATAAAGTAATAATATTTCATAAATTTTCTTTTCTATGAAGTACTACCCATCTTAGATTATACAGTTAAGTATGTATGAAATACGATATAGAAAGATGTATTGGCTACTTGGGAGGCATTCGGCACTGATAGTACCCAATAAGCTACTACTATATAAAACGATGCTAATGCCAGTTGTGGACATATTGTATTCAACTTTGTTATTGGATAGTACCAAACCTAGCAATCCCGAAATAATATAAAAATTCTAAAATAAAATACATAGGGAAATTGTTAATGCACCTTAGTATATAAGAAATAGCGATCTTCACAAGGCCCTAAACATAGAGCTCGTCAATAATTACATCGAAAGAAGTGTCAAAGCTAATCACAAAATACTTCGCTGAATGATGTGAATACCGAAGCTGCTAAACTTCTATATATCACACGGATAAAGAGAACAATTAAAAGAACAAAACCTTTTGAGTTAGTGAAAGTGACACAATATAGTGTAGTGTAGTGCTTTTAAGCAAGAACTCAAGAACAGTGTGAGTCAATAGACATTATAGTAAACTAAGCATAGTCGCTGGACTCTAGACTTAGATAACACACGTACATATAAAGTAGATTAGGTCAAAGTATTATTACTAATTAGTCTGTAAGGCTAGATTGTAATCCTATAGTATTAGGCAACCATAGGTTCTTTTTTTTATTGCTGACAGATTAGCGCTTGACTGTGATCTCACCTGATGGTAAGTGATGATACAGTCTAAGATGGAAGCGCACTAAACTGTTAAGAGGCGATATACCCCTTACGGTTTCTACACAGCATCGTACCGGAACACAAATATCTTTGTTTGGCGGTACGTTTTTTTTTGCTGGTAGGGTGGTAACTAGCCACGGCCGAAGCCTCCCACCAGTCCAAACTCAGACAAATTAGAAAATACAATTTCCTAAATTCGTCCTACTGGGGATGGAACCCGGGACCTCCGCTAGCAAAGCGAATACTCGCACCACTGCGCCAGCGAGGCCGTCAAAGGTTCGTTACATACATTACAACAATGATATTCTAAAATAATATAAATAATGCTTAGATGGTTTGGGAATGAAAGGAGACTGACAATAAGTATTTATGAGTCAAGAGTGCAGATCCAGAGACCAAATCCAAATAAGGGCCAGGTCACGAGTACTCTGAACCGACGAACTTGTATGAAAGGTTTTATGAGAATTAAAGAAGTGAAGGAGATATGCAAGGATCGTGGCAAGTGGAAGGACGTGGTCTCTGCCTACCCCTATGGGAATGATGCGTAATACTATGTATATATTAAAAGAATATTAGGATATATGACCATTTAACAGCAGATACGCGGCAGACCATTTAACAGCAGGTCATGCGCAAATCTGTCAGCAATGATAAAAAATTAAGAATCACGCACCTGGACAGGTTGATACTTGCAGCGCTTGAAGCGGCCATATAGCGATGAATACGGCAGGTTGAAGTGAATCGCTGCTTGGTTAATAGACATTTGACCAACTCTGAAATAATAATAATAATAATAATAAATATAATAATTTAATAAATAATTTATTTGCAAGAATTTTGTACAGCAAGATGGTATAGTAGTCATTATAAATCATTACATTCAAGTAACTTAATAGTATGCAAATATATAATAAATATGTTTATAAATAAGTTACAATAATCATTTAAAGTATCATGTTATTATATTTGAAATAATAATCATAAAGTCAAAATATAGAAAAAATACATTAAATATCCACATTATATATAAATTGTCTTTATTGTTGTGTAAATATACAATAACACATAAATATGAGCGCGTTTGATTTTAATATGTTAAATTTATGGTATACTACCTGACAGCTTCTAATGCTTCTCCCATGGCGTCTTCAGACCACGGTGTGGGATTTGAGCGAGAGAGTTCTATACCTTCTCGTTTACACCTTCCATATAAAGTGCCTGTAATATTAAAAAAAACTTAAAGTGCGGGCGTACAAAGTACACATGTCGGAAGTGAAACTTCTTTCTCAAACAAATTTTTAAGTTTATATTTATACAAATTTAAAACTTTAGATTTCCGAAACTTAGAGGGAGGGAAAAAGGAAGATATCTTAGATTTATTTTATTTAAATCTCAAATGACAAAGTGTAAATAAAAATGCCATGTGTGTTTTATCAATATTAGAAATTATTAATTATATTTTGTTTTTGAATTAAAAATTTAAAAAAGAGAATTTTTGATATATTTTTATGCGCCAAAAGAAGTTTCACTTCAAAAGTAAGTAGCAGCCTATTAATGTTACACTGCTTGTCACAGTCATTCTTATTCATAGGGGAGAGGGTTTTTAGAGCATATACCCACCACGCTACTGTACAGCAGGTTCGCAGGTTACACATACCATGGAATTATTCCCGCGATGTGCATGTTTCCTGGCGATGGTTTTCTTCATCAAATAGCACAATGATGGATTGAAAAGAACAATCAAGCACCTAAAATTTCCTTTTTATAATGTGACAGTTAACGGTGCCTGTTGTGAATTCGAATCCGCGATTTCACTAGACCATAATTTTTTTTAATATGTAGAGGCATATTTTTTTATTAAAATGTCGTAGAATCGTTTCGTAACTTATATTTTACACAGGAAAATAAAGTAAGGTAATAGAAAATAGACACGAAAAAAATAATAGTGATATATATAGATACCTAATCTGTGGAACAATTAATGTTGAATGAAAAGTCAAGTTTTTATTGAACAAGATCACAAAATCGTCTGCTATTTTATTGATACAATTACTCGAAAGTTTCTCGTCAATAATAATAATAATAACTTTATTTATTTGGGCATAAAAAGAATGATACAGAATTAAAATACCCTGGACCCCTAAACTACGTAAGCCCGTGACTTAGGGGTCAGTGTCTTCCCAAGTTTACAATTTATTCTACGCCTAGTCTAGTTATTTAAGGAAAAATTAAAAAATGAAAACTAATTTAAAACTAAAACATGAGATAGATGGCAGAGAAATTAATATTAGTGGTTGTGTGTGTGCGTGTGTGTGTGTGTGTGTGTGTGTGTGTGCGTGGGTGTGTGTGCGTGTGTGAGTGCGTGCATGTGTGTATGTGTATGTAATTAAATTAACATATTTTCTGTTGCATTGTAGTCTAAATCATTAAGAAATTTTTTTTTTTCAATGTGTGACTGTTTAATTTCATAATGTGTTCTGCTTTATTTATTTTATTGTACAGCAATTGAGACATGTAGGGAAATTAGCTCGTCGCAAAGGCGCTTCTTGTCCAATGTATTTGTTGCGGATGTCGTCGTGCCAGTATAGTAGGTATTTCTGAGATTATTTGTGTTTTATGGGAGCGGATTACACACCTTTCTATGTATAATTTTCTTACAGTAAGTAAATCAGTCCCCTTATAGAGTTCCTGTGTTCGAAATCTTCAAGGCTTTCGCAACATTGCCTTCAACTTCAATCATGTGCGACTTGGCTACGCCTCCCCAGGCCGGAATACAATATATCACCAAGGACCGACATATTGATTTATATGTTTGTAAGGTAAGTTTATCATCAGTTATACCGCAGAGGTTTCTTAGCACCGGAATTAACCTTCGAATTTTGTTGGTCAAGGACGTTATATGTGAATGTCAGTTTAAGTTTTCGTCAATTATTACTCCAAGGTATTTTAAGGAAGACTCTCTGACTAGGTTTTCACAGGAACAGTTAATTTGTGGTATTAGTGTCGCGTTACAAGGAAATGAATGGAGTTTCAATGCAAAGTTTGCTGGCGGATGAGTAGCTTGTGTGATACTGAAGCAGATATACTTTGTTTTCTGTGGATTAATGGTGAGAATGTTCTGTTCCATTACTTCTGTAATTTTGCTTAATCCATTTTCTGCAATTTTACGAGTGTTCTCCCAAGTATTTCCACAGAATATAACTACAGTATCATCACCGAAAGCAATCAACTCAGTATTATTTATCTTTACGTTACTGATGCCATTTACATAGGCTATGAATAAAGTTGGACCGAGCGTGCTGCCTTGTGGAATGCCATGAGTGATTAGTTTGGAATCGCTAAAATGATTCTGGATTTTTATTTTTTGGGTTCTATGATTAAGGTAGTCCTTGAACCAGTTAAGGGAAGTTCCTCGTATACCTAGTCTTTCAAGCGTCCCCAAGAGGAGCAGTACAGATACGGTATCAAACTCCTTCTTTATATCCAGGAATCCCGATACATTTGGCTCTCTGGTCCATGTGTTTGGATACCGTACTGCAGAAGTGGACCATAGCACCTTCAGTAGACTTTTTTGCTTTAAATCCGTATTGATTGATAATATATTAAAAATATTTATTCAGCGACAAATTCATACATTTGCTATACTATTGTATATAATATATATACTATTATTTAGCTCTCTTTTTAAGACATATAGCACTTGTTATAAGAGAACCAAAAACAATACGTAACGATAAAGAAATCCAAAAAAATTTTAAAATGTCAACAGGGAAATTACTGAAAATAACTTGATCTGCAATGAGATTAGGTTCCCTATGTTTAGTCACTCTGACCAGCCATGACTCGGATCTCGAGACGTAAGAGCTCCAATGAGTTATTTCCGTTTTATAATAGAGATATCCCCTTGGTGTGACAGTATGTCCTATGTCTTATCTATACTAACAAAATAAATGCTAAGAATTGGCCCCTTATGAGTGCGATTACCTTAAAAGAAACTTATATAGTTTTTACGTCAGCTTACAAGTCAATAGACAATGTTGTACAATTTTTTGCTAAATGAATTTATAAAGAATTAATATTGGAAAAACCCGTCATTACGTCAACTGTCATCTACTAAAAATTAAAAGAAAAAAGAATTCGAATGGTGAATAAAATATATTTTAATAATGATTGAAAATATTTCTTTTATTAACAGGTTTTTTATAGTAGATAATACTGGGAATCTTATAAAAATATACCTGGGAAATTTACGTATTTACGCAGCCCAAACAGTTGGAAGTGTGGAATTCAATGAAATTGCATATTAGCAAATAAAACCTAGCGAATCCTCGTCCAATCTAGTATCCCGTTTGAAGACGAATAGAGAGAGAGAGGGAGAGAGAGAGAGAGAACACTATTGCGTACAAGGTAAAAATTAAAAGACATTCAAACTAACGCTCATCTCTCCCGGTTACATAAATGGTTGTCTGTAAACCGACTTTTACCGACTATAATTGTACGTGATAACGTAAGACATAGATGAAAAATTGTTATTGTAATAAGCAATGGAATTAGGCCGATTGCGCTATTGCTTGTTCCGCGCTTGCATGCTCATTTCGGGCAGAACGTAACGTTGAGTCATGCTTTTTCGTGTCAAAAGTCACACCTCTTATAGTAAAGTATTCACCAGTAAGCATGGACGTTATTGCTTTTTTTTTTAATAACTTTATGTTCAGTCTAATAACTGATATATTATCAAGTTATTTGTTCCACAGACTACATATTGAAACTTAATTCATCGGTTTCATTAAATATGTAATTTTAAAACTTTAATAAAACCTGCTACCCAATTATCTTGATATAAAAGTATATCATATAACAATGGCCATCTTTAACAAATATTTTAAATTGATTTCTATAATATGTAATACGTCGCGTAACTGCCTATATCTATCACAGTGCTTCTTTGTTAGTTGAAGTTATAATAATACACACTCACTCCATTTCTCAATATTGACATGACCTAATGTCCTATATCCCCTAGGTGGGGCAGAGGGCCTCCACACTTATTTTCCTTTGCGAACGATCTTGAGCTTCACGCTTCACCACGCTCCACATCATACCAATGTTTGCCGCCTCAGCCAGCACGGAGCGGCGCCAAGTATGTCGTGGACGGCTATGCTTCCTTTTACCTTGAAGATTCCAGTTCAAAGTTTATTTGGGTAAATGACTGGAATCCCTTCGTAACGCGTGACCTATCCATCTCCACTTTCACCGCTTTATCTGTTGTTCATTCGGTGTTTCCAGGCATTTTTCTAGTAGATTATCGTTAGAGATAACTTCGGGCCAGTAGATTCCGACGATGTGACAAAGTCACCGGTTGACGTAGACTACGTTTCACACCCATACAGCAACATGGATTTTACATTAGACCCGAAGATTTTCAGTTTAATTCTTCGAGTCAGTTTCCGCGATTGCCACACCAGTCCGTGCGAAGGTGGCTCGGGCTTTGATTATTCGAGAAACAACGCCCTCTCCAGTGCCTCCGGTTTCCGCTATGACACTGCCCAAATATGCGAAAGACTGAACGCAATCTAGGACCTCTGTACCTATTTGCATAGGGAAAGTATTGTTGTCTATGGTTCTCATTTCTTTGGTCTCATCAACATCAAGAGATGTAAATTTTAAGTCCTGTGTTCGTTGTCTCTCGGCTAAGGGCTCTATCCCACTGGTGTTATGCGAACGTTAGCGTTTCTTCAATGTTTGCGCAGCGAAAACGTCGCGGTGCGGCGATGTCAACTTCAAATTCAAGTCAACGCAACTTTAAAGTTGAATTTATTGACGACAAGTTCAATCACGCCGTCCGACTCTGGCCGTATGCGCGTAGGCGGGGTAAAGCGTTCCGACTGGCGGTCATTTGCACTATTCTTCTGGTGACACTGAAATTCTATGATTCGTGTCTAAATATTATATGTCATTTTGAATCACTTAAAATTTCGTCAATTGTAATTTCCAACATTCGCATATATTTATAAAATTCAGATTCATTATTTTTAATAATATTAGAGCACAGTGCGTAATATTCACTTTCTTAGAATCGATTGCACCATATAGGATTTTCGCAAAACGGACGATGATAATTTATATTTCTTTTACGTAATTTTCGTCGAAGTAGCAAAGCCAACAGTAGTGCGCGACGTTGACGTTGCGTTTAGCGAATGCGCAACGTTAATGTCGCGACAACGCTGCACACACTATGGAGAAACGCCGACATTCGCATGACGCCAGTGGCATAGGGGCCTAAAGTAATTCAGTTTAGACTGCATATTCGTGTGCATATGACTTATTTATTACTAATTGCACATAAAATAAAAAGATACAAAATATTAAGAGACATAAAAACAAAAAGTAAGATAAGAAATGTGTACAACCTTTAAATTTTAGAAGTGTACTATATATTCATAGGGTAAGTGCAAAAATATAAAAATAAACAAAGAACTTATAGATATTTTATTGATAATATAACTACAAAATACATACACACGAGTACAGACAATAACCATATACGAGTATGTATAAAAATATATATTATTTCGTTATATACTAATATATATATAAATATATATATATATATATATATAATATAATAGACTTACACATTATGTATCCGGTACTAATAAACATACACAAATTATTATTAATTATTAAGATTCTTTCAAACGGCGCTTGAAGATATACAGATTCTCAGAACGCCTAATACTTCGTGGCAAAGCCTTCCATAAGCTGATGTTTTTTTGATTGAAAGAGTTTGTATAACACATCGTGCGACAATTGGGAGCGTAAAGCTTTAGATCGTCTTGAGATCGCAACCGATCATCTCTCTCAACGAGCGTGCGGATTATACAGTACAGAATAGAGAAGAGTAAGTGCATGGAGATTTCTACCTGAACGGAATAATAACCACTTTAGCTGAGCACGATATTGTCTATAATTAAACCAAGATTTTTAACGGTTTTGCTTCTTGGTAGAACAGTGTCATCAAAAACAATAGGTGCCACCGTACCAGGGTGGAATTTCGATAACAATTTTTCGTTACCCAAGACTGAGATATTTAATTTACTTGGATTTATCTGTAAACCGTAAGACTTGCACCGTCTAGATATATTATCTAACTCGGTATTTACGGTCTCAATAGCCTCATTAATTCCCGTCACGTAGAACTGTATATCGTGAGCAGGTGGTAAGAAGAAGAGATAGCAGAAGATAACGTATTAATGAAGATAGTAAAAAGAAGCGTAGAAAGAACACCACCCTGTGGAACAGCACAAATAAGAGTAAAGAATGTACAGAGGTACGCACGGAACCTGCTAGTAACTATAGGTGACTTAGTAGACATATGTCGTCGGCATAATTTAGGTCCTCGAATATGACTTTTAAATATTGACAATAACTCTATTTTGGATTTAACTTATTTTCGTTAGTTGTTATCTTATAATAGCAAATAACAGAGATGTTAGTTATCCCATGCTTACTCACCGGTCGGGATGCCGTACTGCGAGGCGGCGGCCTGCACTGAAGCGGCTCCGCAGCGTATCGCGTGTAGTGCGCGCTGCAAGTCCGCACGTCGCCACGCAGTCGGCGCTGCGTTAAAAGGCGCTGCCAGACGGATTCCCTCACGCCGCGCGATTTTATACAACGTGCTACTGGGAATACCTGTATACGAACAACACCTAACATTCTATATTAACATTATTTAAATACTATTTTCAAAGACTATTCTTCCAAAAAGACTATGGAACCGTTATTACACCCTCCTTAAATTACGATTGTCATACGTAGTGGCTTAGAAAAAAAGTGGAAGGTAAAATAACAATTTGCCAACGAAAGATGGAGAGACATTTTTACTTAAAAGAAGGATCAGGATGGATGACTGTAAGTGGGAATCGCGATACTTGAAAAAAATTAGGCGAGGCCTACGCCCAAAAAGCGACTTCTACCCAAAGAAAAAATAAATAAAAATAACTTTATAACTAAGTAGTAGTATTGGAAATAATTTAATATAATTGACTGTCTTATTTTATTGTAATTTGTGAAAGATATGATTTTAAATTATTATAACTACTACTTACAGCGAACAGTCAACTGACTAATCAGGTAAAATCGGTCGATAACTTACCCGATTTACCTGTGAGATATGGAACACAATTCAATTTCTATATGTCATATGTAATGTATTATAACTTGTAACTTTACCATAAGCCTTGCTAGCTTTATTGGCGGAAATTGCACCAGCCCTCAGTGCGTGCAGGGCGCCTCGGAGGTCATCTTCACTCCAAGACTTGGAGGCACCTTCCTTTTTAGGAGTATCAATACCCAACCGATGTGCTCGCTGCCAGAGTGTGGTTGAAGGTATCCCGTAAGTCGCTGAGGCCTACAGAGAATCTTGTTTTATTTGAAATAACTATAGTAGTGGGTCCAATGTCCAAATAGTTTATGACCAGTGTAATGTCCAGCGTACGAACAACTGATTTTTAAAAATTATTTGAGAAAAATACGTGAGATTTTGATTTTAGTATGTTGGTAACATATGAAAGATTTAGTAGAAAATATATTTTGAATAATGGCAACACTCAAAATGTCAGTTTTCGTCGAAAATAATATAGACATATATATATTATTTTCGACGCAATGCGAGTACTCGCACCACTGCGCCAATGAGGCCACCAGTTTTGGCGTGAAAGCACAACAAACAGACAGGGTTACTTTCGTCTTATAATATTACTTTGGATAACGATTGTTATTTTACACCCTTAAGGGTACAACTTTCAATGTCATATTTATTTATATCGAATGAATCGACTAAATAATAAATTTCAAGCTTCTAGCTATACTTCCATGCGTTACAACACTTTTTCGCATATCTTTTCTCAGCAATTAGACCAGTGTTCACCAACGTGGCGCCCACGCCCCACAGCGGGGCAAAATAGATAGTTAGGGGGGAGAATTCAAAATCGGGAGCAAGGAATTTGATAACAATTTCATAGCGATTTCTTCCTAAAACCTATCATTTATATTTGTTAAATGAAACAAATTATGAATAGGGGGCATAAAAAATGTTGGGAAATACTGCTATATCGGTTCAGTTGTTTTGGCGTGAAAGCGCGGTAAACAGGCAGAGTTACTTTCGCATTTATAATATTAGTAAGGAAGGTTATTCACTTACATTAAGATATGTAAATACCTTCGTTAGACTCATGTCGTGTTTCCTTAAAGCCTCGAGAGCCTTTTCCATGTCCTGCTGAGTCCAGCTCTTTGGACTGCCGCGGCTTGTCAACTCTTGTGGTGGGCCATTAGAATCACTTGTGTCATCACTGCTCAAATGCTGTTGTTCTGTAATATTTTTTATGATCTCTTTTAACTATAATACACCTTTGGTAAATAAGATAACGTCTTCGATTACCGGCTAGTTTTCTGTTTTATATATGTCGGAGTATGAGGATCGCTGGCGCCATCTCTCTATCGGCGTGGGGTAGAGTCAATAGTTACAATCCAGTCTCGCGTCTCGGTAGTTCTCGGGTGACGGTCCAACAGAGCCATCGACTATTGAAAATGTCACGTTCCTATCTATTATTATTAATAAGTTTTTGTAAATTGATATCGGGAACTTTTAAGTGACTGAACATTATAATCTGAGTTAATTAATAAAGTGTTTGTATGCACCAACATTACCCACCAAAGCCCACAGTATGGAAATTGAATTATGGATGTTACTAACGATGATGTCTCCTTCTCTCTTATTCTATATATATATATATATATATATATATATAAGCCGGAATCAAATAGTTTCCGGAACGCCAGCGCTAGACGGAGTCATTGAGTCACAGGCCGGCGGTGTTCTGAACATTTCTCAAGTAAGCACCAACATTACGCACCGACGCCGACAGTTTGAAGGTTGAAGTATGGCCCCCACTAATGACGATGTCGGCGATGATATATAATAATTTAAAAGCTTACCTCCTTCTGATGTCGGTTCATCTTTGATAGACATTAAAGGCACAAAATCTGTTGAATCGGCTATTTCATTTGCACACATCATTTTTATATGCCTGTCTATTAGTGATGATCCCTAGAACATAGAAATCAATGAAGAGTAAATAAAATATTATTTTATTTAATACGAACATAAACAAAAATTGATGCATTCATATCTCATTACATAAGTGAATTATTCTACGAATACATATACCTAGACTGTAAGACTAAAAAAATAGTTTGTCAAAGAAGTTTCATTTCCGACTTGAGTACTTTATACGCACGCACATTTTTTTTTACATACAAAATTAAACTGGATATGTTTGTGCTAAAGGCGTTGCTTACCATTGTAGTGGGACAAGATGCCGGCTCAAGGGTTGCAAACGACGCGTCATACGTCGCGGGAAGCTGTTCACACACTGGAGTCGCCGCGGGGCCAGCGGGTGCCGGTGCCATTTCCTCGAGAGTACCCTCAATAAAAATCAGAAGATTAATAATTCGATACAAATTATAGTAATTAAACCCTGAATTGTTAATTTAAAGTACATTTTTAAATAACGAAGGCATCGAAATAACAATAACAGATATATTTGTTATTAAAATAAAACTTCTTTAAGCACGCGTGACATGTGCAGTATTTGTAGAAAATGAAAATATTATAGACATATACATTTTCAAACATATATTATACTAGCTGAACCCGCGACTTCGTCTGCGTGGAATGTTTTTTTGGTAGCATTTTCTTTCATTTAGGCAAACTGTTTTATAACATACCCGCACTGCCCTTTAAGGGTGGAATTTCCTAAAATTCACTTTTGATAGTTTCCATTATGTTTACAAAATTGTGACCATGTTTTACATACCACACAAGATATAGTTTGTAAATGTGAAGTTAGAATGTCTTTTAAATGTGAAAAATTGAATTTTTTTTAATTAACGGCCCCGCAATGCGGGTTGAATTTCGTAAAATCCGACCTCTACTCGGTAATATTCCTACCAAATCTAATCTCTACGTCTTATGGTTCCAGAGATATCATGATGAGTCAATAGATATCTGGCTATCTCTTATATATATATGGTGTGTGTGTGTGTGTCTTACTTCAGTCGTGTGGTCTAAAGTAGATTCGTTTTTTAAAAGGGTAGGTACTTATAGTCAACGAATTAAGGACACTATGAACTATTAATCCTCATCTATAATATAAAAATGAATCGCAAAATGTGTAAAATCGCATAACTCATCAATGTATGGACTAATTTTTCCAATTCTTTTTTTAAATATTCGTTGGAGTCTAAGGATGGTTTTTACGGCGAGAATACATCGAATAATTGCCGGGAAAACCCTAAAAACAGCCCCTTTCTTTTCCCCATACAAACGTTTTGTAACAAAAGTATGGAGTCAATATGAACTTTATTGCTATTTAATAAAGATAATTTTTTGTGGCGACTATAAAATAAGTAGAACCAGAAAACTGCCACAAACCAAATATTTTTGACAGAACTAAGTCTGTCGGGTCCGCTAGTGTATTATAAAACAAAATCCGTTGCCTCTTCTCCTAGTCAAAAAGTTAATACATATACATAACACACTTATGCTTATCTATAAAAATTCTTACCTGCAATTGATGTAGAAGGTTGGACGACGATACATTCTCGTCGATTTGTGTATTTGGTTCTAATTTTATTGACAAATACTCGGATGGGAACTGAAAAATACACAAACTTTTGTTCTATGCACTAAATTACATTCATTCTCCATAATACACAAGAGAAAACAAAAACACGAACGTACACGTACCTCCTACGCACGCACACAAAAAGCGTACGCACCTAACTGAATTATGAGATTGATGTTTTTTCCCGTGTGGGAAATTTCAAGTCTGTAAGTAATATCAGAGTAAGAAACAGTGAATTATAATCTGATTTAGCTAGATAACTTAACTAAACATATCATGATAGCAAATAAATAATTATTCTCGCGTAATGAATTAACGAACCACGTAAAGACCTAAGCGTGTCGTACTTTAGAACCTACCAAAATATCTAGTACGTATATCTGGATGGGTAAAACAGCTTTTTATAAAACTTAATCCCAGCTATGCTGTAAAAAGCAGCTAGATCGATTTTGATGTGAAATTCAACGGCATATCTGAATATGTTATAAAGTAATAATAAAAGTCACTTTTCTTCCCAAAGTGCAACATAAGGGTAATCGGCGTTACTGCTAATACTCAAAACAATGCTAATTTAAATCTTAAACATAAGGAAGATATTAAAGTAAGTTAAAAAAACGCACCTGACTTCTGAATGTTTGATTAGCATATTGTGAATTACTTTCTTCTTCATCTGAAAGCAGTTCGCATTTCACTCGAAAGCTTCCTGATCCTGGCATTTCCTGAAAGAAACCAAAGTATTCAAATCATAAAAGTCTACAATATATTTTCATTATCTACCAAAATACTTACCGTACATTTGAAATAAATTTAAAGGATTTTAAACTAGTTATTTAAACAACATTCTCGATCAATTTAGCAAGGCAAAGCTTCACTAAATGTAACGAATATCACGGAGGCGCCAATCGGCATATTATAAGTAGGTTTACATAGGCAATTAGACAAAAGGAAGCAAGGCTTTATTGAATTTTTTCTCGATTGGTGCACAAACGAAGAGTGCAAACTCGACTCCCTCTCTTTCATTCGTTGAGGCAAATCGTCTCGGCAGTTATTTATTCTTATTTTAAAACGCTCACTACTTCGATTCTAAACGATCGTTTTCCAAGATATAAAACCTTTTAGTTAAATCGAGATATAACCGACAAAAAGTGTGAAACTTACTAATATAATACTCCTTATTTTAAAGCATTTCAAAGAATTCAGAACTTAAAAAAATATATTTAATAATATTAACTACTTTAAAAAATGCTTCATTATAATGTCGAGTCCAGTTCGACATAGGATTAAGAAGGTAAAAGTAAATATTAGTACAATAAAAATTAAAAAAAAATTAATAAACTAATGTTTAAGTCTTGATTATATTTATACAAATCTAAAACTTTATTTTTCCGAGACCGAAGGAAGGATTGTTATGAATTTAATTGTCATTAAAATATTGAAGAATGTCGAAAATTAATACAAATATTTTATTGAAATTTCAAAATACGAATTGTATATACAAATGTCACGTGTTTTTGTCAATATTAGAAATTATTAAATGACGAGTGGCAAATTAAAATGCCACATATATTTGTAAATATTAAAACTACCTAACCTTCAAACGAATTACATTAAAAACGCTGCTCACATTCGTAGCGCTAATCAGGAGTTTCACTTAAACAAATAAGATTGACAATAAAAGTTATACGGTGAAGATTCCCGCGTATAGTCTCGTATTGTGTTTGCGCTCGTGGAATCTAAGGACACATACGAATATGTACGTCTGCGCGACGTTCGCACCGCGAGATACGAAATTGTATAGTTTTATCGTCTTCCTGAGCGAATGACGCTGTAAAACGGAGGCGATAAACGTGAGAGAAGCGAAATCGACGAAGACGAGGGCGCGAAATCAGTCAACTCACCTAGTCGGTCAGCGGAGACCGCCGCAAGCACTCGCTCGCGACTCACGTGCACCAACCAAACGACACCCGCTGCACCGTGACCTTCGGGACACGATGAGATGTCGCAAATGAAAGTGAATTCGGCACACACCCGGTCGAGTCTGCGTCGCTGCGTGGCGCATGTTTAGGAGGTGCAGGGCGGGCGCGTGCTGATTTTTTTCCGCGCCAAAGAAATAAAAACAAGCGCCTTTTCCCCGGGAACTGGCCGACCGGCGACACGCCATTCTCCCTTTCGCTTACCGAATAAAACGACATACAAAATACGAAATGTTTATCATCTTTCCTTTCAGAAATCAAGTAAACCATTTGAATAACAATAAAATTGCCAATTAAAGTAATACACACTTAATATAATGGTTCGTTGTTAGATTCTAAGGAGGGTAGATGCACTATAGCGAGTGTAGGTATGCAGAAAGAGGAGGCAGGGGGTGAGTTCTCTCGGCGCCCGACCAGTCGGCGCCCCGCACGGCGCCTTCTCTCCCGCTCCGATTGATTTTTATTACAAGAATTTCACTTGTATTTTTTTTGTTTCTCGCACACGGAAAGCCTATGGACGCACACCAACGGGATTCGTATAATTCATTTGTACCAACTCACTAATGCTATCGATTTTTATAACGAAGCGACTGTCGTTCGTTGCTCCTTATAGAAGATAAGTTTTATGACAAGTAGCTGCTTACGTCTTACCTACGGAAGCGTTTAACAATTTAAAGTTGTGCGATTATGAAAAGTTAGTTATTCAGTTTCTAATATAGCTAGGTTTCTTTCACACAACTTAACCATCGTTCAATATTCCCAAATCTTATTTTAAGCTAGTTTTGAAAGTAATCTAACTCTGAACGTATGTTAATATATAAATATTTTTTTTGACAAAATGAAAGGTTGCTTTTACATTTGATAATCGATATTTGCTCAAATATCAAGCAAACATGGCTTGAGCAACTCAAAATACAAAGTTATAATTTCGTCTTATGCTATTATATTAACTTTAAAATAAATATTTAACTAAATGGAAAAATGTAATATTTGGTATTTGAGATTTTACTAACGGATGAAATTCTTCCATTATTACGTTTATACTTATAACGTATTATAACACCTAAAGCAAGTATTCCAATTTGGGTTGTCTTTTTTATTTTGTTTAATCTCCCAAAAAGTACATATTGAAGGGACTTTATCATATTACGGACTAATAATTGGTGTTATGAAGAATAACGTTGTCATTTTTTTTTTTCAAAATTTTCCATGGCATTGAGAATTTTTCAGTATATAATAATTTACCAACAGCAATGTGTGACCGGGTTAAGCTGTTTTGAAATATTTAAATTCGAATAAATTATAATTTAAAACGTAACGAAACGCCATACCCCTTCCCCACTTCCTCTTCTGTCGGTTTAACCACAATAACAAATATTCAGTCAGTTAATTTGCATGTGCAAATCAAAATATTTATCATTCTTGAAACTTGATTGTAATGAAAAGAAACCAACAGATAATAATCTGATCTGATAATTATGATGCTACTAGCACTTGCAGTTTGCACGGTTGTGTATTCCCGCCATTTCTAGACATGTTCCTTAACAATTTTTTATATTTTTTTCATCTTATGTGACGCCGCTTATATTTTAAATAACGATTAACCTTTGTAAATAAGTATAAAATTTCGGCATAATATTAATCAATGAAATTGTATATAATAATCAATTTATTGTACATCCCTACGAATTATCGTTTGAAACAATCCTATGCATCTTTTAATGATATCGAATAATTGCACACACATTACAAAAAACCTATCCATCTTATTATGTTTTTGATAAACCCCCGTATTATTACTTATTTTATAATCTTAAACCTTTTCTCTGTAGACCCCGCGTCTACTTGTGTTAGCTATTATAGGTACGCCCGTTAGGTATGTCAAAAATTTTAAAGACTATTATTTATTTAAAGGCAGTTTTAAATGAAGTTCAAATTCGTATGGAAAACAACGCCTTCTTGGTCACATTCACATTCGCATGCTTATGAAAAGAAACTAAGGAGGCCTGGGATTCTTTAATTAAATAGACGCAGAGATTATATTTACTAAAACCAATGATTCGCAATTAACGACGGAAACAAAAGATCTATGAAATAAAAGTATTGTCTACGATCGTGATCTAAATAAATACGAACTTTTTGATGAAGTTCAAATGCTTGACGTTAGATGGCGCTTTATGCCAATAACGATTTGTTCTTGTACTTCACACTTAGTTTTATTTTATTATGATTAATCCCGAAGCGATATAAATATTAATAGGATATTTTAGCGAAATAATATGTTTATAGTTTCTCACGTTGATATTCAGCGTTCCTATTTTTCAATAATAATTGTGACTTAAATCACGAGACGACTTTGGAAAGTAGGTCAAGGCTGAATATAGATAAAGAAAAAAATATATTATAACGTTCGAAAAGGCCAAGATTCTTTTATACTTTTATACATATTTGAAGATTGATGTAAAATATTTACTGCTTCAAAGTATAAACATTAGAAATCCATTAAAATTGTTGATTCAAGCTTTGTTAAATATTTGGAATGGCAACATTAATAGAGCTTATTTTGGGTCATTCGTTCGTAATCGCTCGCTTCCAACTTGTACTTCGCTTGGATTTTTATAGAGGTGCCTTTCGCTTCGCTAAACTTGCAACATAGCAATAGCATAGTTTAGTATTTTCATTCTAAAGAAAGCTGGCGGGTGTGCAAAGCTAGTGTTGATTAATAAAAAAACAAAAGTGTACAAGCTAATTTGAGAAGGAATCATAGTTTAACAGTGATAATACATTGAGAAAAGTAATCGAGGTAAGCATATTTATAAAGTACGGCAAGTTGGCTTATTGTTACGACTTTTCATCTTGAAAATTTCCACTTGTGAACTTTCAAAGTAAAGTTTGAAAAAGTTTTTATTGGCTCAAACTTTTTAAAGTTATTGTGATATCGTGTTGAAAGTTTTGTATCACGATGCGAATGGTACGTAAACTTTGTTCAGGAAATAGTAAAACTTAGAATTTTCGTCGCCATTTTATTTTTTGTCGCGCTGGAAAAGCGGCCATTTTCTTTGTGCCGCGTCGCTTACGACAAGTCGTATGTGGTCCATAAAGTTAATTTAGTTAAGTTGAGGCGTGATCTCATCTTATGAAATAAATCGGTAATTTGCTTTGTTTAGCCATATTCAGTTCATTTAGTGTGATTTCTCTAAATCACTAACGCAGATATCGTGATGGCCTAATTAAGTGCGTGGTATTTAATTAAACGTAAATACCTTCAGTGTCAATCAGTGTGTTCGTTTCTGTAGGACGAAGGGCGCGGCGCGTGGCACGAAGGCATCATGGACGATGACCAGCAGTTCTGCCTAAGGTGGAACAATCACCAATCGACGCTGGTCTCTGTATTTGATACTTTGCTAGAGAAAGGTATTCACGTGGATTGTACCTTGGCTGCAGAAGGACAGACCCTTAAAGCACACAAAGTAGTCTTGTCTGCGTGCAGTCCTTATTTCGAGGTTGGTACAATATTACATTTATTAACTAGGTCAATTGATATCGTGTTTAACTTGGTTGCAAAGCAGCGCAGTTTTGCTCTAATAAACATTCCATTTGTTTCGTTCTAGCTTTCATGTGTTAGCAATTAGTTCAGATTAATATATAGATGAGTTGGCAATTGAAAGTTGCTTCTACTACTTTTCCTAATACTTGTTTCTAAAACTATTGTCAATTATATAATTAATTGGAGAAATTACACTTCATGATCACTTGTGATGCTGTCCTATCTTGTATGATGATATTTTTTATACCACTCAATACAAACATTTGTAAGCAAAACATAAATGTAAGTTTGAAAATAACTGTTTGTTTCAGAGTGTTTTATCCCAACAGTATGACAAGCACCCAATAATCATTTTAAAAGATGTAAAATATGCTGAGTTGAGAGCCATGATGGATTACATGTATCGTGGTGAAGTAAATATCTCACAGGACCAGCTGGCAGCTTTACTCAAAGCAGCAGAGTCCTTACAAATTAAAGGTCTCTCAGACAATAAGCCTTCCAGACCACCGTCGCGCCCAGCGCAAGCCACTGCACACCCGCCTCGAGCTCCGTCGCCTCCACCACAAGTAAGTTGCGTTTATACTTATCATGCAATTCATATTAAATATATAAATTACTAGAGCCTGATGGTAGGAAGTGTATATTCTTGTTCAAAAAAGTTATAGGTTCTGTGCAAGCTGAGCAACTATTGAGTTTCTTTTTATGAAAAGAAACATTTATTGATCTTTACAATAAAACATTGTGATTTTCTTTAAAAAAAATGTTGTTTGGCAACCAGAATTTTCCAGGTGAAGGTTTGTTGTATATGTAGCCTGCTAATTCACAGTGGAACAGTGTGAATAGGTCTATGCTCTAAAAACTATGAGACAATGCCTGTATTTAGCATGGAATATTAATAGGTTGCTACTTACCTTTTTATATAAGTAAATGTTAACATAAGAATGTCATCCATATAGATAACATATTTACTAGAAAATATTAAAGAAGAAATTATACTATTCAAGTTGTATAACATTATAATGTAAATGTAATTGAAGATAATTGAAAATAGTAGGGGAAAATATATTTCAACAAAATTTTTAAATCATGGAGTTTACTATGTGATGTGCTGTCTACTTAAGCATGTATTATATTACTTATAAATTTTTCAAAAAAGAAAATATTTCAAATTAAGAATAATACAGGTCAACACAAATATTTATTATAATTTTTTATATGAAAAAATACACTGTCTGAAAAAGTTTCTATATGAAATTTGTAAGGAAACTTTCAACAAAATATAAATATAGTGCTCAAACATTATTACATGAGGTGATAGACGAAAATCTTAAATTTTTTTGTTCTGATGAAAAATTTTGGATTTGTGGATTATTGTGTGTTTGTTTACCAGTGATGATATTAATGTTTAATATAACAATTTCTCAATTCTTTTGAAACACTTTCATTAATCATTAATTTATTAATTCTGCACTTTTCATTTATGGGAAAAGTTAATTGCTGACCGATTCCTGAAAACCAAAACTTTGTAAAATGTAATTTGACAGCCTTATTGGCACAATGGTGCGAGTGCTTACTTTTTTAGCACAGGTCATAGGTTCAATCCCCAGCAGGGTGAAATTAGGCAATTGCATTTTCTAATTTGTCTGGACTTTAGACTGGTGGGAGGTCTTGGCCAAAGCTAGTCGTTCAGCAACAAAGATGTGCCAAGCAAAATTGAGTCTCAGTATGGTGCTTTACAGAAGAAGGTCTTATTATCACTTATCTGTTTAGCACAATTCCCTCTTGGACTGTATCATCACTTACAATCTTTTTAGATCACAGTCAAACACTAACCTGCCAGCAATAATAAAATCTATTTTATTTTAACATTGTTTAATTTTTTATGCTTTTGCTCATGATTACCATTTACAAGATGTGAACACACAGCCATTATGTAAAGACTACAGTGAATACAACAAAATACCATAAATGATTATATAACAACACTTGATTTGTAATGATTGATTGATTGCCACAAATAAATTGTTTTAATTGACTTGTAACAGACATTGTTTAAATTTAATTTACATTTTTAAAAATTGGTCTCTTTGGAATCATTAAAGCCACCAGTTGGTAGGTTCCGACAGTTCAAAAAGTTGAATGTACTGAAAAGGTATTGTCGAGAAATTCTATTCTAATATCAACTTTAACAATAATGACAATTAAAATTAAAATAATTGAATCTTTGTATGAAGCTGTATTTGAATCCAAGCATTTCTGTAATTTAAATACTTTTCAAGAATATGAACATTATACATGTGTATAAGAAAAGTGTGCTTAGCCTGGTAAACGATTTCTGGGACTTTTATACCCTAAAAAGTGGTGTTATCAAATTTCTACCAAAACCCAAAACAAGATTAATCTGGTTACCTATCTTCTTTATCATTGTTACATTATTATTTTTGTTCTTCACAGGTAAGAGATGGTAGTATTGATAGTCGCGAAGGTTCTATGAGTCCAACACGACGTCGAAAGAAAGCGCGTCGCGTTTCCTCAGAGGCTGCCCCGATAATGCCCGTAACCCCCGCCACAGATGCTACACAAGGCAACGGAGATGAAATACCTATGAAAGAAGAAGTTTCCAGAGACGGTGTCGAGGACTTAACACTTGACGAGGAGACCGAGGAGCAACCATCTGTTACTCACAATGATGTTGTACGCAGTAAGTATTGTTTTAAGTTTAATTTTTATTTTAGGCTTATTTAGTGTGGAAGCTCAGTTAAGGTAGGAAACTACTTTAAGGGTAAACCCTTAAAGTAGTTTCCTTGAAACTAAAATATGAAAATGAAATTATAATATTGCCCTAAGGGCCTTAACTCAGAGGCTCTGACCTACTCTTTGTTACTGCATTTACAGTGAAGGACTAAAGCCTATGCTGTTGACAATTTACAATATCGTACAATTTTTTTGACAATTGTCACTGGAAATAAATGGCACATATATCTTATAGAATTACCTGCATTCCATACCTGCAAGTTGGCAGGCCTGCCAACATACAGGCCTGCCAAATTACTGTAGAGCAGTGTGGTGAATCTGCATTCTAAAATGCTCTAATGGACGCCTATGCTCAGCAGTGGCATGTGAACAAGCTGGTTTACCTTTGCATTTATGTCTAGTGTGCATCCTTCAGTTGAGTTATTGAATGAATAGGCAGTCAGACTCATTTATATATGATGATGTGTATCTGAAACATTTAGCATTTCAAAATGTTTGTTACAGTAGATTTATGTATTTTTAAAATTAGCGATAGAATATCAATAACAGTGTTTAATCAAAATTAATTTATTTCTTTTCTCCTACAATTGGCTCTTGAATAATGTGATTTATGAGCTCCTGAACTAGATCTGTGTTTCAGGAACCAGATTTGAAAATGTTTTAAAATTTATGTTATATGTGACACAAACGGGCAGTGAAATCCTTTTTATATTGCCTGTATACAAAGATTTCATTTAGGGTTATTTTTCCTTTTGGCAACTAATGTTATATTTATGAACTGTCCTGCCTGTGATTTGGTTGGTTAACTAAGGATGTGCTGTTTAATGTAAAATACTAGTTCCGCCACATAGCACAAACATTTCTTGTGTATGATTAAGTCAGTGAGGAATCTGGGAGCAAATAATTGAGAGGTGCGAAAGGGCTTACAAACTTGATATGGTAGGGCGGCTACAAATCTATCAGCCACCCTTTATAGCTGAATATGATTTTACTGTATTTTTTAGTTTTCATATTATATGTAGCTTTTCCATTTGTTCTATAAAACTGCATTGCACAAGTAATTCGACTGATTCTGTATATGTCTGGGAGACAGGGTTCCCTTTCCATCAGGTGAACAATATATTCAATTACCAAAATTGCTTCTTTTAAACAAAAAGTTGATGATTTTGTATACTTTTACTTGTAGTGCTTATGTAAGAATAAAAAAACCAGTAATTAACATAGCAATATTCAGTAGTTTATAAAACCTAAATTAAGTGATATTAAATAAACACAATCTTAAGTGTCTAAAAATGTAACATCGATTTTTATTGATTTAAATTATTGACCTTACCTATAAAAAATATTTTATTAGGTCAATTGCAGTATTATTAAAATATATAGAAGTGATATCTACTTTTATAGTGAAACTGCCAAACTAACTTATTGCCTTGGCTTAAAGTTCATATATGAATATTTATATGCCTTAATTTTTATAACATCAACAAATCATCTACCATTAAATATGTCAAATTTTTACTCACTGTCATGCAAATTATCTAGGAACAAATGTTGAGATAAAATAAAAATATACATGTAATGTATGTACAATGTTAATTTGATTTTATATTAAATAATGGCATTCAAATTTAGGTTATGTTTGCAGTGCCAATATGATTTCAATATGATACATATTACAAAATCTCTAATAACATATGCTTTCAGTGTTGTATAAGAGAAAATTAAATTTATAACAAACATTTCTAAATCATCCTCATACACTAATAATTCTGTTTATTTTATTATAAGTCAAATATTTTTCCTGTTTTTAAACATTGCAATGAAATATTATACCTTCATTTGTAATTGTAGTTATTTTACCTCTGAAAAGTATACGTAATTAGGTGCCAAATATTCCAATCCCTTATTAGAAATATTTTTTTTTTTATTAAGAAAATAAAGGGATAAGTGTAATTAGTCCATCTCTGTATTTAAATAATGGTATTTCCGCATTCCAGTGTGGTGCTTTGTAGAAAACATTTGATAAGTAATTTATATTCTATCAGGTTAGCAATGTTGCCAAATTACACTATATATTTACTTAACAACAATCTGGACAAGCACTATGAGATATACAGGTATCTATTGACTCATCACGATATCTCTGGAACTATAAGGCGTAGACTTGAAATTTGGTAGGAATATTCCTTTTGCCGAGTAGAGGTCAGCTAAGAACGGATTTTACGAAATTCCATTCGCAACAGGGTTTGAGCGGGTGTTATATATACGTTTCTTATTTGTAAAACAATTTGCCTAAATTAATGAAAATGCTACGCAAAAAACATCCACGCAGACGAAGTCGCGGGTTCAGCTAGTAGAGATAATAAACGCTACATTGAATTTAGAAATATGTGCGAGGATGAGAAACTTCAATAGAATACATAATATCAGTGCAATCTGTGACGGGTAAAGATATTTTTGCGAACATACATATATGTATAAATATGAAACTAAGCAAAGTCTTGTAATGTGTAAATTTTGGACCTTTCTTCCTCTACTACAGCGGTCGGGGAACTTTTCTAATTATTACCCCAAAATGTTTTTGTGTAAGTTGATATTACCCCATGGCAACAAGCAAAAAAAAAAACGAAATCGCTTCTTGTTAGTATCTTTCATATTATAGATCCCATGATAATTTTGAAAAGAAAACAATCACTAAAAATTTAATTTAAACTTCATTTATTCAATGTATCAATGCAATACCTAGTAAAACACACAAAAGTTCCAATTTTACCCCGGTTCCCCGACCGCTGTTTAACTATGTAAAAACGCTTGAACAGCTTTAGTTCAATTGCATACTTTCATCTCGTTTAATAACCTCGAGTCACGATAGCTATTACCTCATACATTTATGGCAATAGATGCAGTTGTCCATCTAACAAAGATAGCTTCAGTAACCTATTAATCTATGGATTCATAAAACATTTTGCATTTCATTGAATGCTATGTTGCTAGCAAGGAGAATTTAGGAAATTCCATTTTCTAATTTGTTTGAGTCTGGACTGGTAGAAGCCTTCGGCCGTGACTAATTACCAGCAAAGACATACCAATAAGCAAGAAATTTGTCTACCGGTACGGTACTGTGTAGAAACATTAAGAGGTAAAAATGCTTCTTACCAGATCGGCGTGCTTCCATCTTAGACTATATCAACACTTACCATCAGGTGTTATCTCAGTCAAGCTCTAAAACTGTCACCAATAAAAAGGGTGTGTTTTAGACCATACCACTTAAGTATAACGTATATATATTTACGTATTTTAATATATAAATACATTTATTGTCTTCAAATATTTAAATTTATTATGATCGCCTAACCCGATCACACTTCGTAACACTCAGCTTTTGACCACCGTACTCCCCAAGTCCAGCGAAATTTTACTCCAAAAAGCCATAAACCAAGCTGATTGGGGTGGAAAAAGACCTTAGCCCTTTTAAAGGGATCTTACGTGGGAGAGTGATGGGTTTATGCTCTAGAACCCTCTCCAATAAGTGAGGTGGCCTGTCCCCAACTATGGGACGTTAATTGGCTGTTATTTACCTTACCTTCACAAACGTTTATGGGCGACGGGGTTCACTTAACATCACATCATATATCTGTTACCAATTTATTTCTACAAAAAAATAACAACATGTAGTATAAACCAGTAAGGTAGTAATTTATTCATTTCAGATTTCCAATGGCACATGGAAAGATCTCAAGACGAAATAATGAATTCAAATGACAGTGTACGAGAGTCTCAAGGTAAGTTGAGTGTATTATAGTTACACTGTTACAGGCAAGGCTTTTATTATAATCAAATGCCTGTAAAAGTGACATATTATGTACTTACGTCTTGTATTGATTAGTTTGGTTCTGAAGATAATTTAAATGTTGCTGCAATACAAGATGTCAAGTGGGATTGAGAAGGATATTTCTGGGACAATGAACTTTTTCTGTACAAATTTATAAGTGTATCAAATATTTTTCTCTACATATATATTTTAAAAAAGTTGATTGTTCCAGACATAAGGAACGGATGAAATGCGCAATGTCTTCCCATAATTTGAAAACAGACAAATAGTCATTGCTTAAATAATCTATATACTATCCTGTTATATATTGAATATTATATATCACAACAGCGGATAAGAGAGTGCTAGTGTTTTCACATGTGAAACTTCAACCTTTTTAATAAATATTTTAATAATTACTATCTCATAATAATATTATAAACTACTAATCATATTGCAATTTTATATTTCCTGTATTATATAAACTTTGAGATATTTCAGACGGACAGGTAAAGGTAATTGGTAAAAGGTATTTGGTTTTTTTTATGTAGCCTTATTTAAGGTGAGGTAATATATTCTAAAGGTAAGTAAAACTTTTTGTTTATATATATAAAGCGTTAAACCACTAGATTGGATGTGTATTTGCTTTTTGTTATATGGGTTTCCTATAGTAAATCATTGCATGCTTTTTTGATATTACCATGATATAAAAATCCACCTATTTGTAGTAGTTCCCTTAACGAGTGCTAACTCTATTAATTTATAACAAATTAACATGGAATGTATATTTCACACAGGTAAGTATATTTAATTTCCACGCATTTGATTATATTGACATATAAAAGATTATATATTGGTCTACACTACTCGCAGCCTGATGCAAAGTAAATTATATCTAGGTATTTTGTAAACAATTGTAAGTAGTGTTTGACTGTCGTTGGCTACAAAGAGTATAGTGTTCTATGCCAAATGTGTGTTGTCTTCATCGAATAATTTGTTCTAGAAGAATTTTGGAGTGACCTCAACCTATGCCCGAACAATTTAAGGTAAACCTATTTCAATATTTTTATTGTTTTGTTGTAGTTTGTTGGTTATGTGGCTTATTTATTTATTATTTATTACTTTTTATTTGCATTCACATGTGATTTCACTGCAGATGTCTTAGCAATTCATGTTTTAAAAGTTAAGTTTCTTGTTCAGTACGCATGATCACTAGACCAAATACTGTATTGAAGGATACTACCATTCAGGGCATGACGGCGTTCATAGTGGATGCGCATTTCATTTAGGACATTTTACACTGAATTATTTGGGAGGCGACAAATTAAATAGGAATAAAATTACAACGATCCATCCTTTGCAATTGACATCATCATCACTATCCCACTTTTTCTAAACTTCTATTATTTCATATGTGTATACCTTTTATGCATTTCTATTGCTATAGTATTACATTAAGACTTTTCTATAATGTTTTTATGCTTGTTAACCTTCCAACCTTGCTTTTTCATTCTTTTCACCTTCCAGAACCATCCACAGATCTAACTCGCATCCTGAATTACACTAAAACCCCTTTTCCCATAACTCGCGGGTACCTTAAGACATATAATATAAGCATTGAAAACCAAGGTGAGGGCTTCACTGTAACCCGTGGGTACCTAAACACCGACACTGTGATTGACATTAAACCAGAAGTCGACATCCTCGATGAAAGAGCAAAGGAAAGGCGCAGAAAGCCATACAAAAAGAAAAGACAATCAAGTCTGAAAAAATGCAAACAACATAACAAGTGCAAGGACAAGAGTGACAAAAAAATGAATGGAAAATATCTTTGCTCTATTTGTAAGAAAAAACAATACAAATATAGAAGGAATAAGTTGAGACATGAAAAATACGAGTGCAATAAGAGTCCGCAGTTCGCTTGCGGAGACTGTGGAAAGAAATATTCTCAAAAAAAAACCCTGATTATGCATGTTAATCAAAAACATGTTAAACCAGAAAGTGCATCTATTACACCATAAAGTTTTTTTTACTTTCACTTTATTTTGTTAATTTTTATTTATTGAAACATGAATTGTTAAGTTTAGACGTTCATGTGCAATCATATTGATCTCTCATATGGGTGCCATTTATTCACTTCTAAAGTTCTAAACTTAGATTAAGTTTGTTTTCAATTTTTTGATTACTTTTGTTTTAAAAATCATGTTTTAATTATGAAGAGCTTTACGACTTAATCGTGTGTCGTAAACGTTCCGCTGATTATTCTTTAGTTTTTGTTAAGTTTAGAAGTACTATTTCGTTCCTTTCTTTATTTTGTAGTTTATCTGCTTTTGTTGGAATATATCCATCCGAGCCATACGATGTTTTTTTTTTCGCCGGCTTATTGTCACAGTCTAACATAGACTGGCAATCGCCCAACACTTTTAACGGGGAACGCGACCTCATGCCAAAATTTGGACTGTATTTGCTTTTCCATTTCAGGTAAAAAAACTACACCGCGACACAGTATCATGACACGGAGTAAAAAAGTGAGCGAAGAAACGTTCGCGACGACGCTGGCGATCTTGAAAAACGTACGGGCACCCACTGCCGAAGACACCAAGGAGAACAAGAAGGCGCCTCCGCCGCCCCCGCCGCCCGAACCCGAGCCGGAACCGGCGCCCGAGCCGCGCCGCGAGGCCCGCCCCGACCCGCGCTACCACATCTTCCCACGCGGACCCGACTCGCTGCCGTGCGCGCAGTACAAGACTGAGAAGGGCTACCGCTGCCCCAACTGCCAGCGCTGCTATAACGCGCGCAAGAACCTCGTGCGACACGTGACCCTGGAGTGTGGGCGCGAGCCCCAGTACAAATGCCCGCACTGCTCCTACAGCAAGCATCGGCGCAACGAGCTCAAAAAGCATATTGAGAAGAAGCACCCCGAGCACGCGCCGCCGCCCGCCGCTTCGCCGGCCACGCCGCTCGCGCTCAAGTGATCCGTCCGGCCCGCGCCGACCGTAACCTAGTGCCTTAACCGCGCCCCGCGCTCTTCCTTTTAGATGGTATTCGAATTATGAATTTTTATAAGAGCCTCTTATACTTATTTTATGTATTCAATGAATCGATATTCGATATATTTTTCAATATTAAACGATGTATTACGTCATCGGTGTTTGATTTTGTCCCGCGTCCCGTTCTCCTCTCTTTATGGGAAGATGAGTCAACAGACGAGACGTTCGGTTTGTGCATGTCTGCATGAATTAGAAGCTTCGCCTTTTTTATGATTTTTCTAACAGAAATATTTTTATTATTATAACGCATTTCTTTGGTTCCTTAATTTTATTTTGGCCTCCGGTAGTATTAACAAATACTCAGTGCGTAGACCCGCCCAAGTCATTATCTGCCATACCGCTAATGTGTCATCTTTCAGAGCTGCACAAGGACGGCCAGCTGCCATCGGCGCTGCTAACGCTACTGTCGGCGCAGCGCCAGTCGCAGTCGCTGGCCGCGCTCGTGCCGCCCTGCATCCAAGTCACCAACATCCTCAAACCGCTCGCCGGCCCCTTGCACCTGCCCAAGTTGCCCATGGACACCCTCAATGCCATACCCGAGAATCTGAAAGCGCATCTTCTCCAGCAGGCCTTCTTGCAGAACAACAACTCTGCATTAGATTTCAAAACGAACAAACAAGACGAGCCGGACTCCGACGGGGAGTACGACGACACCGACGATATCGTTCTCCCGGAGGAGACTGACGCGTTCTATGAGAGCGCCTATTCGCATAATCCCGGGGGTCTCGGACCCGGCGGCGACGTTTTTGAATCAAAACACGACATCAAAGGGCTGGTGAAGAGAGATGGGAACAGCTCTGACGACGCGAGCAGGCAGTTCGAGTGCAGACACTGTGGGAAAAGATATCGTTGGAAATCGACTCTGAGACGCCACGAAAATGTGGAGTGCGGCGGAAAAGCGCCCTCGCATCAGTGTCCCTACTGCTCTTACAAAGCCAAACAGAGAGGCAACTTAGGAGTCCATATCCGAAAGCACCACAACACCGAGTGGTACATGTACGCTAGCAACAAAGTGAGG
Organism: Elymnias hypermnestra; assembly: GCA_015832385.1. Taxonomy (NCBI): domain Eukaryota; kingdom Metazoa; phylum Arthropoda; class Insecta; order Lepidoptera; family Nymphalidae; genus Elymnias; species Elymnias hypermnestra. The sequence continues at coordinate 2,817,444 of JACTOM010000891.1, forward strand.
CGAAATAAAAAAACTTCGATATAGATTTACGTAGACAAAAAAACCATTAGACCAAAGTAGATACCTAACCAAATCGGTACTGCAATAATATTATTTATATTTACATATTATTTTTGTTAAAGACATTTTAATATACACTAAAGATAAATAGATGTAATATGCACATTCCCTAACGGCATTAGCATTAATTTGTTGATTTTCTTTTTTTTTTAGAGTTTATTATCTTAGTTAAGACTGACCCAAAGTATTTCGTTCAAAGGAACAGTTTAAATGGTATTTATAGTTTGACAATAAAAAGTCTCCCTCTGCGAAAAATTTTCAATAATTGAAAAAAAATCATTACACTCGAATTTTTTATAGTTTTAGTGCCTTAACATTCCCGACGTGGAATAATTCCATAATAACTTTCACTTAGTGCAATGATATTATTATTATAGAGTGAATATTTATTTTCAGTTGCTTGTAAAGTGTTTATAATTATATCTGTAGTGTAGCATCACGGGTAAAGTTTTCAGCCTTCAAAAAATTATTTGTTTTGCTTGTTCTTGTTATATATATATTTTTTATTATTATCAGTTTCTCTGGGACCATGTATTTGTCTTCCCATTAGTAGACAATCCAAAGTTTTAAATTAAATAGTTGTATTATTATTTAAATAGGTTAATGTTTGCGGACTGGAATGTCCTTAGCTATTTGGTAGCCTCTAACAATGGCAAGGTTAACAATTTGATACAAATTATTATAAATCAAATCAAACCTTAACTCATTGACCTAAAGTGCATTTGTAAAATAAAAAAGATATCTGTTGTTAGAATTTTGCAACATATCAATTATTAGTTATTGTTATTTTGCTGTTTTTAAGGTTTTAAAATGTACTTTAGAACAATGATATAAGTTTCAAATTAACTGACAATGTGTACGAAATTATTAACCCTGCCATCTTGAGTAGCCTCAGATGTTGGGAAATATGTTTCACAGAACCCCTGTTGAAACGAGGCGATTTAGTTAATAAGTAAAAGCTCATCGATTATGTGCCTACAATGTTACCTGTAGATAATATTAAATATTTATTATGGTGTAATAATTCGGTTAACTGGGATAAAAGTGTGTTCAAAATTAGTAAAAAAATATATTTGATATTAACTGATATTTTATTGGCAATATTCGAGTTTCGTTTAGCATATTGACTGTTGATATTTTTTTGTTGTTAACTTAGGATAACAGAGCTATTTGACCAAAGTCAGTATTAGTTTATTAACGTTGGTGTAACTAATAACGTGTTATTTGTTATTAATTTCAAGTCATCGCTATGGATTGAGTAATAAACTAGGAATGCAAGTTTTCTTCATATTAAGGCTAGTTGAGAGGTTTTTGATACTGATGTATCGAGTGAATTAAATTTGACGTTACGAAGTCCATATTGTTAATGTTATTGGATTTATTTAGAGTGATTTTATATGAATATATTGGGGTTTACTTGGTAGAAGTTTAATAAAATATAAATATAGTATACCATGTTAGATTTTTTTTATTTTTTTTCGATTCCTCTAGTTTTCATTACAATTTTTTTTATGATTTATTTATTTTAGTTTCGGTATTAGGTAAGTTTTGATTATTTTTTTATGTGCAAATTGCATGCGTGCATGATGTTCACTGCTTACTTTGCGATAATTGTTTTCTTTTCCTGTTCGTTCATACTAATATAATTAATAATTTCAGGTGTACAAGAAAGCCCAAGGGTCGGGAGACTGCATTTAAATTAACAAAAGTTTTGTTTGAATAGCACAAAGTGACTAAAACCTATATCAGAGAGTAAAACCGCGCCACTCCCCTTGGTACACGTTTAACTAATAACGTGTATATTGGAGGAGACCCTTAGACAGTTTCATTTCAAATAAACATATATAATTTTCTTTTTTTTTTGTTTCTTTATTTACTTTCCTTCGCAAAGCTTAATCATCACAGCACTCGGTGGACACTCACAGTAGTTGTATCTTCAGTCTATGTACATATAATATTTACGTATCGTTATGTAGTATATGTATGACACCGTATATATTATAACAGTGATGCGCTTGTATGTCGTTAACTTGCGGGAGCAGTGTGCGCTCGCGGGCGTCTAGTGACGGTGTCGCTGTTGCAGGGGCCGAGGACGCGTCGTTCCCGCGGCTGGGCGGGCTGTCGTGGGAGCAGTGGTCGGCGCGGCTGGCGCTGCCTCTCGTGGCCGGTATGCGCGCCGCGCCCGCGCTGCCCCCCGCGCCCGGTGAGCCCAGCTTCACCTGCCCCGACTGCGGCCGCGTCTACAAGCTCAAGTCCTCGCTGCGCAACCACCAGAAGTGGGAGTGCGGAAAGGAACCCCAGTTCCAGTGCCCCTATTGCGTCTACCGCGCCAAGCAAAAGATGCACATCGCGCGACACATGGAACGCATGCACCGCGAAGTGCACATGAAACCCGAACAGTACATTAAGCAGGACAACGTCGACGCGTGCACATAGGGGTCATAACCTGCCCAAAACCGATATGAAAAAAATATTCTTAAGTCGGTTTACGGACGACAATCTTACGTGATAACGTCATAAAAAAACATTGATGAAAAATTGTAATAACCAATGGAGGCCACATTAACTTTTCACATCACTTTTTAAACAGGTCAAGTGTAGAATGTATGCTGCCGCTGTCTATCTTTTATTCGGACGGATCGACCGATAGAGTGGAATAGATATAGGTGCCTCACAATTCGAACGCTTAGGCCGATCGCGTCTCTTTAACGCTTGATCCACACGCTCGGGTTGGGCAGAACGTGACAGTGACTTTTTCATGCGTGCAGCCGGCGTTCATCGAATTAAAGACGTTATCGCGTCAAAAAGTAGTTTTTGATATTTTTTACCACTGTTAAATGTTTGCAGATTCCTCGAGTTTATTGCCTATTGTGATAAATGTGATGAAATCTCTTTTGTGATAGTGACGCGAGAAGGTCACGTTAGATGTAATCGCCTTTCTCGACGTAGCACTATATGTGTTATGTTTGCCGTCGAGTTAATCTCGAGCCCGAATTTCACTTAGTATTCACACTGGTTGCAGTTATTTGCAACGGTGTAAGCAACTGTTGCATTTATCGAGTATATTAAGGAAAGTGATTTGTATAGTTACGCTTTTATATATTTTTTATGTACAGCATTTATTGTGTAAATTATCATTCCCGGTTATGATGGACGTTAGGCGTGTAGCTTCGCTAGATTGTTATTTAGTGAAGAGTAATTTCTTGTTACCAGTTACAGTTACTATGGATTTCGAATGAATGAACGATAACTAATCACGGTTGAATTTAAAGTTATTGTTTAAAATTATTATAATTAGACGAGATTAATATACCGCTCCGGGTAGGTCCTTTTTAGTGGTCACGTGAAAGATTGACTGCTTTTGATCTATACTTTAGATCTAATTTTAGTTGTTAACGAAATGAAGCTATTTGTCGCTTAGTATGCAAGTTCTAGATCTTTGCCATAATGCATGTTCCATTATATTTGTAATACTCATGTAAGTTAATTTTTATATAATTTTTTTTTTCAATTATTTTTAGATCTCTTTACGTATAATGCATTTATTTTACTTTAATCTAGTGTTTAGTTTGAAGGAGTTTCATGTAAGTGGTATTAAGTGTAAGTTCCTGATGTTAAGGTCGATGTTATATTTGGGGCCAATTATTTTAAGGCTAGGTCTGACCAGTGGTAATGAGTGCCTTATTTTACGAGTCGATTACTAGAGTATACTGTTTGTATAGACACTGCCATTGAGGGGATTATTGGGTTCGCGGACCCGCACAAACCATGTCATATTTGGACAAGATCAAAATCTTCCAGTTAGTTTGTAAGTATTTTCTAAACATTACCATTTAGAGGTTATAAGTGCGACGATATCGCGATGAGCAAAATTGTTCGCGTATCCACTTTCACCGTAGTTTTCAACGTATGAATAATTTTGTTTTCGGGATACCCGGTTAGAATTATCAGCAGGAGTTACCAGCGTACAATCAATATGTAGAGCTCATTAAGTACAACATTACACATGCAGGGTCGGATTTAGAGGTCTGGCATTTTTTGTGAAGCCCAGTAATAGATTTTCTTAACATATTGCAAAAATATCATTAAAAACAAGAATTATCTAAATCAAACGCCGAGACAGTTTGTATGATTCACAGATACCAAAACAGGGGACAGACAGGATTCAATGCAATAACATCCATGATCTTATGCCCTCCTTTGAGATATCCGAATGAATGTCATAGTTTATTTTGTTTGAAAATGTAATGGCAAGAAAACCTCCAGCTCAGTGCGTAAAGATAACGGTTTAAATTTTTTCGATGTCTATTATGGAGAGGGCCCAGGATGTCCCGCCCCCCCTTAATCCGGCCCTGTATACAGTCATTTCAATGTAACTTTAAGTGCCTTCAAAATGTTAGTCATTAGGGTTTAAAATATTTCTCAATAAAAAAGTTTGGTCAATACGATTTTTATATTGAAAATAAGTAACTTGTTATTGCGAAATTCTCGGTTGTGATTTCTGACAATAACACTCCGCTAAGCCTCGTGCAGAGCCACTAACTAAACTAACTTTAGCCGAGTACAACATAGCTGTGATAAGGATATTCTCAAATAAATTGAAATTTACATGACAATGTGTCTAGATCCAAGTGATTGCATACCTAGTTGCTAAATGTAAGAATATTTTACGTTCTGTAGCGCGTAATATGACAATAAGAAGTTACAGTGATTAAACGCATTTGATTGTATTTTATAACCATTTTTGTATTTTAAAATAAAGTTGCTATTCTTGATACAATATAGTTTTAATTCAAGTATTTTATATACCCATATTTATTTTACGACGTGGTATCGATTAACATTTGCATTAATAAAAATGAATGTATTTTAACATTGCATGTTTTTAACCTTTTACTAAACTTGGACTTTCATTTAAATTGGTAATTTTCATTGATTGCAATTTAAATGGATCTTTTTTCCTATCTCTGTCACATTAGTATTCGAAACGGTCGCATGTTATATTGAAAGGGTTTTATGACGAGTAGTTTTAGTATAACTTATAAATAAACGAAACAAATTAATGGGAGACACGGTGCATCATCCTACGCTTTTCAGGGCAGCACATTATATATTGAGGTGGCCTGGCTTTCATGATATATTATGGTGGTAGCTTTTTATGGTTTGCACGTATTCATTTTTTATTTGCATTTAATTTCAGTTGCACAGTTGTACACACCTTATATATTGGGTTACGGGACACCCGGGCTGAGCAGCGGTAAGGCCGGGTGGACGCTGTATGAGTGCGTGGATTGTGGAAACAAATACAAGCACAAGGGCTCTCTACAGCGACATATAAAGTATGAGTGTAGGAAACAGCCGAGTTTCAAGTGCCCCTACTGCGTGTATCGCGCCTACCAGAAACATAACTTGCTTCTACACGAGCGGCATCTGCACAAAGATTTACCGGAGAAGGTGGATTTCGTATCGGAATGACCGCCGCTCATCTGGTCGCCAATGTCAGTAAACATCCAAAAAATATTAATTTACCCACTAAAACCAGGGCGTGTCACGGTGTGATAACTATTGAGGCTGCTAATTATACTAATAAATTGGACGCTATTCATTACATTAACGAATTCACACATTAAATCTTAGGGTAAAATAATACCAAACATTAAACCGACGGCAGCTATGTATAAGAAGTCACGTGTAAAATGCTAATTTTGTAAAAGTGATTCGCTTTTGAACTAATGATATATTTCCTGAACATCATCTTATGATTGTGTTATGATTCAAAGAAACGAAGACCTGGGATGATATAATCATCGAAATTGCAAACCCGTCAAAATGTTTAATATGAAAGTTGACCGTTTGTACGTAGGGGCCGTCGAAACCAAAACATTCGTGTTTAGTTCTGAAATAATAGGTTCCACACTACATACGGTTTTAAATAGTAGAATCATTTGCTTTATCGGAGTGTGCTCGTGTAATAAATTTTGATTTCACAATATTTAGTTTATTAGTTGTGATTTCACTTAATGTTGATTTTTTTTTATTATATTATATTTATTAATTATCATTTTCAATTTTCTGTTACAGCCAAAGAAACACATATTTAAAGAAAAAGAAGATCGCCGAAAAGCAATTTGCGACCTTAAGGCCCAATAAGTGGCGTTCATTTATAGAAAATGTATTTGATAAAATTATCTTCTATAGTTTAATATATTTTGATATTTTTAGATATATTTGAATCTAGAATAACTGAATAAATATTAATATTTCAGTATTATAGTTCGATACACTTTGTAATGTTTGAAAAATAGCAAAGAAATGCATTTTCTATATGGAGATTATAGGTTCGGAAGATATATGTTACCACATAAATAGATAAATGGCAGTTAATTAAATTATTCATAAATATTACGATAAAACTATATTACCTATTTGTAGTTACCACCGATACTAATGTAAAAAATGTTTCGATTTTGTTTTTGGTGGCAAAGTTGACTTTTATTATTAAAACAAATAATATAGACGTACGTAAGACATTTGTTTGAAATAATTTTACTATTAATTATTATTGTTAAATTTTCTTGTTCTTGTTATTAATTTTTATTAAGTGTGTGTTCCTTGTTGCCAAAGAAATTTATCAATATAAATTATTATCAAAACTGATATGTGTATTATAGTTTCAGTATTTTTGTTGAATTGTATAATACGATTATTTGCATTTGTTACTGTTAATTAAGTTACCTCTAAAGTTCAAATGAAAACGCGCAATATTTCAAAACCAAAGAATCTTCCAGTCGATTCTAGCCTTTGTAAGTGCCTTAAATATTTATATACATTATTATAATATAAGTAATATTGAATAAAGTTTTAGTTAAGATTTGTAAAAAATTATATGCATTAAAATTTATAACTATTTCGAGTGACCGTTTGCTATACTTTACTAGAAATTGTTCTTCAGAGAAAATATATCTATTTGTTTTTCATTATTTCATGATATAGTTTAAAAAAAAAATTATATCTATCTGCGTCAAATTTAAAGACAATTCTCACGTCAAATTTAAAAAACACATCTAAATAATATTTGGAGACTAATGTCGTGATTAAATCTTTAAAGAATCTTTTGAACGCTTAAAGCCTCAAGAGAAAAAAAATTGATTTACTTAAAAAAAAATATTATATACCTAGATCAAGCTTATAAACTTGAAAGTTAAGATTCTAATTATCCGTTTAAAAAATTGTTTATATAGTGTACACAATTGTGAAATACAAAATCGGTCTATTTTTTAATTGTGATTTTATTGTACTTGTCAGTATTCTGAACAAAATACTCTTTTGTCAATAATTCTATATTAACCTTTGCGACCTTAAGTAACAAAAAATAACGGGTGCTCCGAACGGGGGTACCTAAAAGACCCCAGGTCATCTGTATGAAATCAGACATACGCGGTCGTACAATTCTTTGTGACACTGTTTTCTTACGGTAGTGTTCTATTTTTTGAATAAGAAACAACGCTTATAAACTATCTGAGTGTTTGTTATCAAAATTTATCAATTTTAAACGATTTCAACAATACAAAAACCAGTAAAGATTTTGTTTACAAAATATATGAGTATTCTAGTACTCAATTTAAATTAAAACTCATACATGATTTCCAAGCCCCCGCTTCGGGCCTGCCAGGTTAACAGAGCTATTGAGCCAACCTCATCACCGTAAACAAGTCAATATTACCGTTTGTATTGAGTTCATTCTCTTGTAATCTAAAAAATATAGATATGACGTATATAATTATATTCTCTTAATAAAATAAATCTAATTTCAAAATAATTCCAAGCAATTCTGTTGTAAACAAATATATCAATTTTCATTTAATTGGCCGGCATTATCTAATATCTAATTTTATGAGATAAGCAAAGCAATAAGATGTTTCTGATTTCTATTACTTTCTAGTATATATAACAAACAAATTGGTGCCAAAATTCAAAAATAAACATCTCGAAGACAGATATTTTCCTAGTCCACGAGTGCATACCACCGGTTGTGAAATAGCTAAAATATATGACGTTTTAACTTTAATTCACCATCTTTGTATTATGAATTAGAATAATAAATGAAAGCATAATAACGCTGATATTTTTTATATTCCTAACATTAGGTTTACTCAAAAAAAGCAAGAAGCCTTGCAATAATTTTGACAATTGAAATCTTAACTATAGTTTAACTCAAACTGAACTATTAATTTTAGGCAGAATCTGAACAAAAACGCATAATATTATATCGACTATAATAAGTATAGTGGGTCAACTGCAATATCCATATTTTAACGCTAAATGACTACTAAAACCGTTTTGGTTATAAAAACATGATTTTACGAATATTATGTAACGTTTAATACCTAGTTTTGTGTTTTGACATATGACTTGAAACTGATAAATGGTTGCAAGCACTAAATATCTAAAATTTAAGTTGTCTCATTATACTTAAATTAATTCGAAATGTGTAACTTATAATTAACTTTTTTATAACCTAAAAATTTACACTTAGTTGGTATTAAATTTTACGTTATGAGTCATTGTTTCATATTCAACGCAGTGTTACGGTAAATATATAGTTTTTAGTTATTCCTTTTTTATTACATTCAATAAAAAATGTCGTAAGAATTTGTATATTACGACTATTGTCCAAAGGTATATTCTGAATTCTTTGCCAAATTACATTGGCATTTTAAAATGTAAAGCTCAACACCTAATTGATAATTGTTAATATGGTGTTAAATACATAGGTTGTTCTTGCAATAATATTTCTACAAAAAGGCAGCACATAATTCTTTAAGCCGCATATGTAATTGGTGTACTTTATATTTCTTTAAAGTGGAGTGTTTGGTTTGTTTTATTAAAATGTGCATGAGAATAAATGTTCATAATTTAATAAACTATTTGTATTAATTACAGAACCTTCCAATCGCCACCAATGTGATAGATAAATTGGTAAATATTAGATGAAGAGAAAAAGAATTCTCCATAAACAGTTAGAAATTAATTTAATTGTTTCAGGTGAACTGGATATCTTTAAGACGATGATGCAAACTATGTTGCCCATCGTGCCTATGAAAACTAAAAACTATTGGTCACACCTTGAAAGGAGTTACGAATGTGAAAAATGCAAGAGAAAATACCGACATAAAAGTACATACAGAAGACATGTTACCTACGAGTGTGGAAAGGAGCCGATGTTTCGCTGCCCGTTCTTGGATTGTTCTTACAAGGCGTATCAAAAAACACATACAGATGCACACATCAAGACAAAACACAAAATCATGACCGTTGACTATAAAGGATGATGTATGGCTAAGAGACAAAAACAAAAATTGTGATACTAAATTTAAATACATTAAATATAACGGTAAAACTGGTGTAATTTTATTTTTAAAAGCTATTTCTATTATTACGTTGCTAAATCGATAATATTTAAAGGTCCTTCACAAGCTCCGCATATTACAATTAAAATCACGATTGTGCATGTTTTATTGAAAACTTACGAGTACAATTTGAATATGCCGCTAAACGTAGTTGACATTTCGGTGTCCGTTGCTATGCCTTAGATGTATATTGTAGTGAATCAAATAAGATGTATAAATAATTGCATTTTAATTGAAACCACACAAACTTTAATAGAAAAGTCTATTTTAAAATCATTGTTTACATGACGTCCTATTAAGTCAAAGCGTACAATTCTCTTTACATTTTAATTTACTGGGAATAACTACTAATATAAAGCAATATTGACTGACACCTATATGACTATCCGTAGTAAAATATTAAATATTGTCGTTAAATATAATTAATAAACTAAATTTAAACCAAAAATAATAGTTTGTTTTTGAACGAAAGTCATTCGTATAAAACTTTTGCGTTTCCCATTACAGAAAAAAAAACAAATGTGACTATCATAACAATGTACTGTACTGTCATGGAAAATGGCATGTTTTCTATTCAAGAAAAATAAAAATGTTTTGACTTAAAGTATAACCTACAGTATAAGATAATTTTAGAAAAATGAACAGATTAGCGTGTATGAATAGACTTTATTTTAATCTATATAAGAGAAATGTTTCTCCAAATTCTACGCTTTTATTATATCCTAAAAATACTTCACTGGAAATTAATTTCACCCGAATGATGCATGAGCGTAAAAAAATTCGATCTACTATGAACTATATGATAGCGCTCGGTGTTATGACTGTTGGACTAAGTTATGCGGCAGTGCCTCTGTATAGGATATTTTGTCAGGTGAGGGATAACCTTTAAAAATTATAGGCTATATGAATTCTTTCAGTGCAGTATTTGTAGTTCATTGATCCTAATATGTATCTGAATTTCGACTGGCTGGACCGATTTTGATGAAGTTCGATTTTTTTGTATGTGCTTGGCTGGATGAGCTCAATGTTATAGATTATTTGATCATACAAATAATCCCTTTACCTGTATAAACACAGTTGCGACCAGCTTATAATTTGTATTGTTTCAAAATGTTTTACAAAACATACTAGCACTGAAAGATGTTTATACACCCCAGAGGCAATATATGACTAATAATTATATAGCTTCATTGACAAATATATTGAAATATAGAAGTTACAATCAACCTTTTTGGCAGGCACTTCAGGAAATTAAGTACACTAGTATCTTGCAATATCTGAATATTTTAATTCAAAATCTTACTTTTGCATAGGCATACAGTTATGGTGGTACTGTAGGTCAGTTGGATGAAGATGAATCTGTCAGCAAAATGAAAGCAGTAAAAGATAGGCCTCTCAAGATACGCTTTAATGCAGATGTTGCATCATCAATGCAGTGGAATTTTAAGCCACAACAAGGTGATATTACTGTAAGTCTAAAAAGTTTTACTATTTTAAATATAAGTTTTAGATACAAGATTTATAGACAATTTAGAGATTTAGAGAGGTAAATTTAGCCTATTCTGTATTTTGGTGTGTTCTTAAGAAAAAATTTTGAATTGTATAATATGTGAAACAACCAAATTTTTTTACATAACACATACATGCACCATAGTAAACAAAACACTCTATAGGCAATAGCCTATAGAGTGTTTTGTTGGTAGGATGGCAAATCACCAAACTGAGTGTGGAAAAAGAAAAAGGTGGCTTGGTTAGAATACATTTTTTACATTGAGAGGGTTTTCTATTTTTGACATAATTATAGTTGTAAACTATAGTACATTTGGTGTTATCCGCATAGTTCTTAATTCCATTATCTTGTTATTAGTATAAGTTTACATCATGAAAGGAACATGTATGGCAAATATGAAACCAAAGGGTTAATGATAAAGGAAATCCCTCGGTAAGTTTCACTTATATCTAGACATATTCTTAGTAAGAGACTATGTCACAAGAGGATAATAATTCTGAATTTCAAATGAATCTGGTGAATATTTAAGGATATCTTGCACTAAGTGATTATTTTTCGCTTATATTTCTGGATTCTGTGTTAATATAGGGAACTCTGTTTGATGTGAATATCTACATTGTCTATGTTAAAAGGTGGCCTATATCAGGCTCTAGACAGACTGAGTTACTTGCACGTTTATAATATTAATAGGGATTGATTTGATTGAATTACATTTATAGTTTTTGTCTGTTCAGGTGGTGCCGGGTGAAACTGCCCTAGCTTTTTACACAGCACGCAATCCGACACCTAAACCAGTGATAGGTATAAGCACATACAATGTAATTCCTTTTGAGGCTGGACAGTACTTCAATAAGATCCAGTGCTTTTGTTTTGAAGAACAGCAACTTAATCCACATGAGCAGGTCTTATAACCATTTAATAGCATTGTTGTATATCGGAAAAATGTGAATAAGGTGTCACTCAATTATGAAAGGCATTTAATTGATTTTTGAAACAATTTAAGCTCCTTCTCCAACTTATCAAAATCAACAGCCCCTGTGTATAAGGAGTCAAGATTAAAATCTTAATTTTTGTAAATCAGTGTTTCAAAGATAAATTATTTATCATTTTTGTACGAATTATATGTTTTTAAGCATTTTGTTTGAATACCTACATGATTTAAAAGAATGATTGAGGTTGATAAATGTTTCAAATGCAAGTTGACTTTTTGTACATAGGGACCATCGAAAGGTGTCAAAAATTAATGACAGTTTGGTAACTTAAAAAATGATTCAGAATAAGGAGGGAATTTCCCAAATGCAATAATTACAATAAAAATTGTTTGTCTGTTTCCAGATGATAACTTAACGTGATAACATCATAAGAAATCATTGATGTAAAATAGCTGTTGTAATAAATAATGATATAAGGCCGATCGCACCTTTCTATCGCTTGTTCCTCGCTCTCGCTTGCCCGGTCGGCTCAGGCGGAACGTGACAATTAGCCATGATATATATATTGATAAAGAAGTCAATTTACTATATTTGAATTAAAACATGTGACAAGTTGAGTTTAGCGTTCTAAAACCATCTACGCATTATTGATTTAATAATGTGTCCGGTTTAAAAAACATTGGTTAAATGGTTTCAAAGGGACTACGCTAAAACCATTTTGGTACTTACGTTACATACATTATGATTTTAAAGGTTAGGTTAGTTTTTTTACGATGGAGTTTCCCATCGACAAAATGGTTGAAAAAACTAACCTAACCGAACCTAATTTTAAAGACATGAGTTACGTATCAACGGCTTCAGACGTGATTTTTAAGGTTAGGGTAGTTTGGTTTTGCTGTGATGGTGTTTCCAATCGACAAAAACGGCTACTAGAAACTAACCTAATCTTAAAAACCGTAAGCTACTTACGTATCAACGCTACCGCAGTTACAGACATTACGATTTTTATGGTTAGGTTACTTTTTTGTTTTTGCTGCGATGACGGTCCTTAGTGACAAAAATAAGGATATAAAACTAACTTAACCTGACCATACAGAGACCGTAAGCTACTTACGTATCAACATCGCCATCACAGTTACAGGCATTGCGATTTTTAAAGTTAGGTTAGTTTTTGTTTTTGCTGCGATGACGTTCTCACCAACAAAAAAGACTAACCTAACCTTAAAAACGTAAGAGAGAGAGAGAGAAAACACTTTATTGCATAGAAGATACAAATAAAAAGACATATAAACTAAGATACTTACTACTATAATAAAGCGTGCAATTATACTTAAGTATTAACTCCACCTCAGTTATAGATATTACGATTTTTAAGTCGTTAGGTTAGGTTTTTTTTTGCTGCTATGGTGTTACTTAATGACAAAAATAAGGCTACAAAAAAGAAACCTAAAGTAATCCTAAAAAACGTCACTTACGTATCAACGCCACCGCAACTACAGACGTGTCAATATTTAAGGTTAGGTTAGTTAAGGTTTTTGCTGCGATGGCGTTTCCCAGCGACATAAAAGTCTAAAAAGACTAACCTAACCCAACTTTAAAAACCGTAAGCTACTAACTAAAACTAACCTAACCTTACAAATCGTCATATCTGTAGCTGCGGTGAAGTTAATACGTAAATAAATTAGGTTTTTAAGGTACGGTTAGTTTTTTATGCTGCGGTGGCGTTAAAACATAAATATCGAAGCTTTTTATGTTTCTATATGTAAATTGAAAATATAGTATTTGTTTTGTATTACAGGTTGATATGCCAGTATTCTTTTATATAGACCCAGAGTTCATGGATGATCCCAAGATGGAGTTTGTTGATGAAATAGTATTATCATATACATTCTTTGAAGCTAAAGAAGGATTGAAATTGCCTGTACCTTATTACGCCAAATAATATAATATCTAAAGCATGTTGAATATAATGTGAAGTGGATAAAGTTTGATCATAACATTACTAGGTCATTTCATATTATTTATATCATGCTTACGTGACAAATAATGTTTTAATGAATTTAATGTACAAAAATTAGTGTAGTTGTTAATTTGTTTTGTTAATTAAATTATTTAAAAAAAAATTATGTTTTAATAATTAAAGTGAAACAGTCACAATTTTACTTAAAACCCATTTTCGTAGAGTCAAAATTAAATTTCTGACATTGCAGTTGAATAAGGATTGTTACATTGCATTAATTGTTAGTCGCAATTTTTCTTCGGAAATAATTGATTAGAGTTTCCATTTATCACGTAAAATTGTAATACAGAGTTTTTAATAAATAAAAAATTACCTCCACTTATGTCTTAATCGAAAAATATTGGGGAAAAATTGATAAAGACGAAAATTGTAGCACATTTAATCCCGGACAAATTTGGTTACAATAATTTTTCGCGTAAAATTGAATAATAAGCAAGTTTTTTATTAAATAAAAAATTATGTCAACTTTTGTCTTAATCGAAAAATGTTAACCCTGGGGAAAAATTGTTATGGTCGAAAATTGTAGAAAATTTAATCCCGGACAAAGGAGATGGCCCACTCCCCATACATTATTTGCCCCAGAAAGGTACATGCGTCACGATGAAACTTTCACTGTTGGGCGAGTTTTATTGTCTAAATTAATAATAAATAGTACTTTTAACCCTAGATAGCGGGGTTACTGCGTATTGTGTACCTCAAAATTTACTCAAAATACCTACCTAAAAGATTACGTCACTAAAAATATTCTATTACAGACAATTTAACGAACATGGGCGGGAGTTTTCGGGGTATGCTTTCCCGAAAACTCCCTCACACCAGGATTAATGCAATGTCAGCCACTTTTTTGAGCTAATTCTACTTAACTATTCATATAACATCGGCTATACACTATAGAAATATACTTATGTGTGAAAAGCTGGATAAAACGACATGGTGGAAAATGTAATACTTAAATTGTATAATACAAGAAAAGGAAGAATATTGTAAAATGGTATGAGTGAAGAATAAAAACAACAGTCATTATGTATAAGAGTAAGAACAAAATTACAAAATTGTATCAAACACTAAAAAAGAAGTAAATATAGTCACAAATGTATAATGTTATAAAATGTTAGCAATAAGGAAACAGTTTAAAACTGATGTAATGTAACGATTATCATTATTACAAATTAGCTAACGATTTATATAATAAATATACACTCACACCATTTTAATATGCGGAATGTTTAAACAAACCATGTTGTAAATTATCTAACCAATATACAATTAAGTTACTAATAGAATTGTAACCATGTTCTTAAGAACCAAAAACTCTTATAATAAAGATAACAATAGAAAAGGTCTCCGACCACCATGTCGGGGGAAAATCGAAAAAAAAAAACATTGGCTATACAAAAGAGATACAGAATGAAGAAAGCTCAGAAGGCATTAGTCGAGTTGAACATAGGTATTTTTAATAAGATACCCGATGACTGCCTCATTGGTCTAGTGGTTAGTATGTTCGACTACAGACATGAGGACTCTTGGGTTCGAGTACCGGGTCGGGCCAATTCAAATATCAATATTGAGTTTTCTATTAAGATTCTCTCCACCACACCCGTGCCTCGGAGAGCACGTTAAGGCGTCGGTCCTACGCCTGATCTCTCTCCGGTCGTGTCGGATTCCCGTCAATGAGAGTGCACTTGTGTGTATTATGCCTGCCAATCCGCCCTGGAACAGCGTGGTGGGTCTACGCTCTAAAAAAACCCTCGCTCCTCGGAGTGAGGAGGCCTGTGCCCAGCAGTGGGACGTTAATGGGCTGCTTCTTACTTTTGTACCCGAATCACTTACACTTATATACCACAAACATCCTTTTACAGGCATATTATTTAAGCGATAAAAACGCGTATATGGTAACCTACAAAACTATACTTAAAAGTGCAATCTCCGAGATTTTTTGCCGATTTCTTCTCAGTGGAATCAACTTTCTTAGCCGCTGGTAGATTTGTTACCAACGGACAGAGAGACCCGACGATACGATAATTATCGACAATCTACCATACCAGGTAAGGACAAACACGTACACAAACGTTACACAGCGACTCCGCCGGCGGAGTCGAGGTCCCCGATTTCTGACGTCTCTCGGACGTGGACTTCACTCACGTTCCCGGGGGCGCTTCTGATTCTTCCTTTTCAGGTGATGTTTCAGCGATAACGTCGCTCCAAGCCGAGGCTCGGTCTCGCAGGAGACGCCCTTGGAGCGGCGTTTCCCCGGAGAGCGAGCCCTTTTCAGGGCTCGCACTCGAAATGTGGCGGCCTCCATAAGAGCCCGTCCTCCTTCCGGTTACGCTGTAAAAGCCAGTAGGGCTAACAGCTAAACACAGTTCGAAAAAAAAAAAAAAAGAAACGTACAGAGTACGAATGATATATAGTTTCTACACAGCATCGTTACGAAACACAAATTTTTTTTTACGTCTGTGCTGGTAGGGTGGTAACTAGCCACGGCCAAAGCCTCCCACCAGACCAGACTCACACAAATTAGAAAATACAACGTACCGGGGATCGAACCGCGGGCCTCTGCTAGCAAGGATCGCATCACTGCGCCACTGCGCATTAACTCTAAACTCTTGCCATGCATTAAACTACACCATGGCCTGTACTAGATAAAATAAAAGCACTTAATTGTAGACTCAGATTTATTTCAGCTTCCAAACAATTAACATATAATTTAACATGGTCAAATGTGAGCTTAAGGTTAAGCCTTAATAGCAGCTGTTACTGGGTATCCCCTACGCAGTCCCATGCACTGGTCGCGATCAATGAACAACGTAGTACTCTTGTTCCTCAGGTCGGCTTCAAGTCCCGCACGTACTCCAAGCAAAGTCTGATGTGTTCCTTCAGCAGTCGCTATTTTGGACCTCAGAGTCTCCATTGTCTCTTGCAAATCACAAACCTCCTTTACCAACCTGTCAATAAATACAATATATGTAATTAAAGTCAATTACTTTCAACTCCTACCATTCACAAATACTTTTACTATGTTGTTTGAAGTGTAATTAAACAAGGTAACATGTCTCGGGGTTTTTAGTGACTAAAGTGTGATTAATTAAGGTAACATGTCTCATATTTTTAGTGATCCAAATGTAATTAATTAAGGTAGCATGTTTCTGGTTTTTAGTGACTGAAGTGTGATTAATTGAGTTAACATGTCTAATATTTTTAGTAATTGAAATGTGATTAATCAAGATAACAGGTCTCAGGGTTTTACTAACCAAAGTGTGATTAAGTTAACATATCTCATGTTTTTAGTGATCCAAGTGTATTTTTTTTATTGCTGACAGATTAGTGCTTGACTGTGATCTCACCTGATGGTAAGTAATGTAACAGTCTAAGATGGAAATGCGCTAATGTGTTAAGAGGCGATATACCCCTTACGGTTTCTACACAGCATCGTACCGGAACACAAATCTCTTTGTTTGGCGGTATGTTTTTGCTGGTAGGGTGGTAACTAGCCACGGCCGAAGTCTCCCACCAGTCCAGACTCATTAGAAAATACAATGTCCTAAATTCGTCCCACCGGGGATCGAACCCGGGACCTCCACAAGCAAAGCGAATACTCGCACCACTGCGCCAGCGAGGCCGTCTGAACGTAATTAAATAAGGTAGCATGTTTCAGGGTTTTTCGTGACTGAAGTGTGATTAATTGAGTTAACATGCCTAAGATTGTTAGAAACTAAAGTGTGATTTATACATAACACGTCTCAAGTGTTTTAGTAACTGAAATGTGGTTAATTAAGGTAACATGTTTCATGTTTTTAGTGACGGAAGTGTAATTTATTAAGGTAACATTTCTCAGAATTTTAGTAACTGAAATGTGCTTAATTAAGGTAACAATGACTGACCTGTTTTGCGCTTCATCGCGACACTTTTCCAAATGAGGCCTATTAGTGCGAGCTTGAAGTCTAGTGTGCGCCACTTTCATGGGCTGCAGTTTGTCTTCAATGGCCTTGTTCAAGAGCTCCAACGTCTTCTCCACGTCGAACATCTCTTGTTGAATCTAAAATAATTAATACTTATTTCAAATAGCATTGAATCTCGATGGTGATAACACATGTACTTTGAGATCGTCGTAACCGTATCGATGCATTTTAAAAGTGGTGGAAGAAGAAATTACTTTGTAAACTCTGGACAGCACATTGATGTCCAAATTATATTGTTTATATAAGAATTTACGAATTATGATGTCCAAGATTCGATATCTGACCTTATGCAAATGTAGTTGCAACTTGTTCTTGATCTCGATGGTTTCTGCGATGCGGCGCGTGAATGCACTGTTCGTGTTACTCCATTGGTCCCAAATCTCCGTTGCTGATACGTTTATCAAATTTTCAGCATCTAAAGTAATTTAAAATAAACGTGAGAAATACGAGGCGATGGCGCGATCTCTTTAGGAAGATTTATTCTGAGTGTCAGAAAAAACTTTCAGTACAATTCTTCCAAAAGTGTCCCAATAATACCATTACATTAAACGATGGATTAATTATTATTTGTCACATATAGTCATAGATAGTTAAAACTGCACATATTTTTTCCCAATGAACATTCCAAATTCTGGACGTGATTTGTATTGTCTATGGCATAAACGAAATGTAGCGAACGAGCATCTTTGATGTGACGTAATAATACTCCAAACGCAGTTAATGACTATCTTTGGGGAGTATATACACCATAGTTACACACCAACCACAGTGAACGAACATCTTTGGTAACACATGTTATTACACCATCCGCAGGAAACGAACATCTTTAGTGAAACAGTACTACGCCATCAGTAGAGAACGAACATCTTCTGTGAGATGTAATAAAACACCAACCGCAGAGAAGCAACATCTTTTGTGAGATATAATAATACGCCAACCACACAGAACGAACATCTTTTGTGAGACGTAATAATACGCCAACCACAGGGAGCGACTATCTTTGGTAATACATTATTACACCAACCGTAGGAGTGAGACGTAATAATACGCCAACCACAGGGAGCGACTATCTTTGGTAACACATTATTACACCAACGGCAGGAGTGAGACGAAATAATACGCCAACCGTATGGAGCGACTATGTTTGGTAATATATTATTACACCAACCGTAGGAGTGAGACGTAAAAATACGCCAACCGTAGGGAGCGACTATCTTTGGTAACACATTATTACACCACCCGTAGGAAACGAACATCTTTTGTGAGATGTAATAATACGACAACCGCAGAGAACGAACATCTTTGGTGAGACAGTACTACGCCAACCACAGGGAATGAATATCTTCGTTGAGACATTATATCTCGCCCATCATAACACTAAACAGTTGGCGTAACAATTCACCCACACAGAGAGAGCACATATAAAAAAATGAACATTTAACGTGCGACTTACCGGAAAGCATTTGCACAGCCTTGGCTCGCTCCGACTGTGAGCGCTGTAGAGTAGCGGCGCTGGCAGCCGCCCAACGCTCAGTATCACATACTGTGGGATCGTACCGCTCTATACCCGCATAGAATTGTAAACCCTAAAACCCGTATTACAAGTCTTAACATAATATTTAAAAATATTAAGAACTCTATGCATAAAAGCATCAAAATTACAAAAATATATCAAACGTTTATACGTAGCACCGTTCGGTATTTAATACTTGGATCAATTTTTGTAGTTTTATAACCGTAGTGGAACGAATCTTTATTTTTAACATATTAGTTTCGCCTGTAACTGTACTGTATGTATGTAAGTAACGGAATCTTTGAACAGGTTTCTGAAATACTTGCAAACGCCTGATTACTTTCTATATTTTACAATTTTTTCCCATGACCTTTATCAGGATTTTTAAGACCACCTCCCCGATCGTGGCAGCTTAATTTGTACTCATACTGTCTTTCCTGAATAAAGCAGCGGTTTTTTAACAAGGAATAATGAATAAACTAATAAAAATTTTACTATATCACTAATAAATCTACTGAAGTAAATCAAACCGAAAAATGAAAAATAAATAATAGCGTAAGGAACTTTCAGTTAATTTATTAATAAAACCATAAAATGTATGTTTACTAAGGATTCATCTATTGACATGTGTACTTTGTAAACACGCAGTGTAGTAGCTGTTAGCCCTATTGGGTTTTACAGTGTAAACGACGGGGGTGGCTAGCGCAGAAGCTCCGCAGAGGATAGTCCCTGCAGCGTCGTGGGGTAAACGTTGCTCAAAGAGCGCCTCCTGTGAGGCTCGGACCTTGGCTTAGAGCAAAGTTGCGGCTGCTGAAATAGATAGAAATGACTGGCCGCGGCCAGGGTGCGTCAGATAGCAGGTATATCGTCTTCGCCGGCAAAGACGCTGTGTATGTGTGATGTGTGTAAGGTCCATTATCAATCGTCATCTGGTCGTGAGGTCGTTAAAGACGTGTTTGGGTCGCCTCTTATTGGTTAGGATCTTTAGCCAATACCCAGAAGATGCAGCGATGAGGGGGTTGGGGTGACCGATGACTCATTCGAAGTAGTCTTCTAAGATCGTTTGTTGACCTTTTGCGTATGAATCAGCGGGCTCCCATGACTATGCGCATGAATTTGTTCTGCAGCGTCTGAAGTTTCACCAGCTGGTGTGCAGGAATGTGAGCGAACATTACGCTCGCATAGGAGAATATGGGAAGGACGCAATTTTTGTAGAGCGTCACCTTGTGGCGCAGTTACTGTTTACTTATCTTGCTAATTATAGGATAAAGACGACCTCGCACAAGAGCTGTGCTACCACGGACGGTATGGATGTGTTCGATGATTTTTCATAAAGCTATCCAATGACTGCTTTATAGAATACGACGATGATAGACACGGCAGGTTACACAATATAATATTTAAGACAGACAAGAATAGTGTCATGCGCTTGCCTTGGAAAAGTTGTTGAGCTGATGGCACATCGAGTCAATGCCGAGAGCGTATTCCTTATTGCGCATATCGGTCTCCAGCTCATGTTGCGTCGCACGGCAGTTCTTCGACTGTTGCCGAACCTGTGTACACATAAATTATTATTAGCTTGTGTGACTTCACTTATTTTGGAAGGTGCTATAAGAAATCTTAAACTATAAATTACAATGTAATAATGTACGAGTTCATAGGGAGTCCAGTTCTCCTCGAGAAAACGTAATAGTTCAAACTGCTATAAAACTAACAGCCAAAGTTTATACATTTGGCAAATGCCAACATGGCATTTGTATGAATACGCTGAAATATTACAATAATGCTGGTAGCATTGTAACGGTAAAGCAATCTATTTTTAATTTATTCATTCATCGAATTTGGAGAATACATGAAATTAAATTTACTAAGGTCCCATAATACTCGATCTTATCGCTTTGAAGCGATTATTACTAACAATCTTAATTAAGGAGACAAAGTAAAGAGTGTATAGGTAGGTGGTGTAAAGGAGAGAAAAAAAGTGTAATTTTACATATACATAAATCTAAGAAAAGAGTATAGTGATGCAGACTGACGCGATTGAAAAAGGATGGACGACTATAGATACTATTGCTGCTAATTATTAATTTCAAACAGTGCCATATTAAAGCGACATACACATTTTGCAATAATATTTAAAAAGCGTACCTTTTCGAGCATATTTCGAAATTTGTCTTGAGACTCTCTAAGAATAGCAACCTCTTTCAGAAGTGACTGCTCCACTGCATCGTGAACTTGTTCCAAGCCTAGTTACATATGAAGATTCTTTAAGAAACCCATTAAAATGAATACCCCAATGTGTTAAGCTGGATTAATTAATGATAGTCGTAGTAAAATCCGAAAAACCTGCTGTACCGCTCTCTTAAATACCAATCAAATTTTACAGACTAAAGCAAAAAAGACAAAGCCGGTTTAGAAGAATATTGACAAAATTCCTAACACCAAATCTTACACAAGACTCGTTTGAAAAATAAACAGAATGACATGGTGTAAAATTATAGTTTTTAGCAAAAGTATTGTTTCTGAAATAAGAAAATATGTATTGTTCTCGATTCTTTAGAAGATTAAGAGACAATTCTCAATTTACAGGAAAAATAAGTAAAATATTTAAATCAACCAATGACAACTTTATTATTACATTTTATGATGCTATAATGTCATGTTTGATACATTAATATGTAGATGAAGTTAAATTCTTCGTTCTGCTGTCTTTACAAAAAAAATATGATTTTGGATTATTCATCCAAAGCAGAGATAAATACGCGCCAACTGGACGGTGCCATATTGGTCTTGGCTGCTCTGCCGAGTGCCTGTCACTTTATTCCCACTCTGCGGCCAATATCACAGAAAATGTAAAAGATGTTGAACCTACAGCTATAAAGGGATGATTGAAGTCATATTACCTTGTCTCTTTTCTCTATGGTAGAGGCACTCCTGTACGATATGCAGAGGACCTTCGATACCTGCAATAGCTCGTTCTAGCTGTCGTCTAGTATCGTTTAGCTTCTCACACGTGGCTACTAGCCGCTCCATTTCAATCGAAACCTGAATTGGACCGCTTTAGTACAATTGCGTGTCCAGTTGGATATAATATTCTACATTTCGGAATTAAACCTTCTGTTCTGTTTAAAGTATGTTATCGAAAAAGACTGCGCCTGCCTGCTATGTAATGCGAATTCGAGTGGAGTAGACTCTCATCGACTAAGGATCAGTGAGAGTAGTAGAGAAAACGACTCTATTTTAGTTCGATTCGACACGTAAGATAGAGTCATTCCATGGCGATACGCCGCCACGGCATGCGTCTTCTCTATTACCAATCATTTCGACAATCTTTCTCGTATTAAGCTCTAATACCTATAATATAATAATTTCGATGTATCACATCAGCCAATCGTTCCATGACGCTTCTTTTTTTAATATTAATTATTTACGATTTTAAAAAATACTTGCAAAAGTTTCCCCGGAAACGAAAAATTCTAGACTTATAAATAATATCAGGCTAAGCAACAACAAAATTCACAATATTGGCGAATTAAAAAAAATATATATATTCATTGTAAAAAAAACTGCTCACTTGCATGTAATCATTAGATAAAAATTACAAGGATAAGATAACACTCTCACCTCATTCCGCCAGAATGTGGTATCAGTTATTCTCTCTCCTATTCTCCTTCCGGAATCTCTTTGCCCTTGCGTACCGATCTCATCGGTCTCTCTGGAGAGTATTGTCACTTTTATTATTTAGAAATGGCAACACCAATTTGTTAAAATATTTTTAAATAAAATTAAACCTTTTAAATCTTGACTTAAACTTCAAAATGACAAAAGCAATAAAATAATATTGGCAATTATTAATATTCATGTTATATTTAAATATACTTTAAATAGAAGTTTGGGAAGTTTGAATTTAACTGTAATTTGTAAACATTATGAATCTTGCCTATTATTATTTAGATTTTGATTACACTTTTACTGGTGATTTTAATTATATTTAATGGTGTAACAAACGTTGCTGAATTTTTATATATTGAAACAAAACATTCTCGCTTTTTATTTAATTTAATGTGAGCGTTTTATGTTAAAATCGAGTCAGTCCTACCAACCAAAATATTTTATTCTTTTCGTAATATTATGTTGGTAATATATGTCGCATTTTGTTTTCAATTTAAAACTAATTAGAAAAGCATATACGCTTTAACAGGTATACTAAGCATAAGGTATACCTAAGCATCCGCATAATATCATTGCGCACTCTTTCGGAGAAGTTCCTCTTGGCATCAGACTCATTATAATTCTTGATGCTGTTCTGGTTCCATTCATATTGTGTGTAGCGTGTGTAGAGAGCCGCACGTGCAGCGTGTTCTGGACTCCGGTCGAACCCAGTCACCAAGTTGGGGAACCGCAGTGGCTCTGCCGCCATGCCCGCAGGTGTATAGCAAGGATCCACCATCGTATTAGTTATTGGCTGCGATG
Organism: Elymnias hypermnestra; assembly: GCA_015832385.1. Classification (NCBI taxonomy): domain Eukaryota; kingdom Metazoa; phylum Arthropoda; class Insecta; order Lepidoptera; family Nymphalidae; genus Elymnias; species Elymnias hypermnestra. The sequence continues at coordinate 2,841,321 of JACTOM010000891.1, forward strand.
GCCTGACAAAACAGTTCATTTAGAGAAACGTTTTACGTTATGACAATCTTAATTTCACTGTCAGATGATTCATAAATATAATTAACAAAATACTTTTTTTTTTTTGCATTTTTACTTCAAAATAGCTTAACATTATACATAGCAAAATAGCTTAATATTTGACAGCCTCGGTGACGTAATGGTGCTAGTATACGTTCCGCTAGGTATCGGATTCGATTCCCAGCTGGGAAAATTTTCTAATCTCACGAAAACTTGGATGCATTGGTGGTATATGTCGACCTACCAACATAGATAATATAATATTTATTTTCCTGTACAATTCTTTGTAGAAATCATTAAGAAGTCAGTTAACTCCTACCAGGCTTGCGCGCTTATATCAGAAAACGTATCATCATTTATCATCAATATGAAAAAGGAAAGAGGCGTCACCCATCACTGGATAGATATGAAACATCGTAATTATTTTTGGGCTCAGTGCGGTAAGAGAGATGGCGGATGACTGAACTGCCTGGAAAGAGAGGCGACGCTCCACTCCATACATACATACATACATAGCATCACGCCTCATTCCCATAGGGGTACGCAGAGACCACGTCCTTCCACTTGCCACGATCCTTGCATATCTCCTTCGCTTCTTTCATTCTCATTAAACCTTTCATACAAGTTCGTCGGTTTAGAGTACTCTTGACCTGGCCGTTATTTAAAATGTCCTGGATTTGGTCCAGGAACGTTCGCCTTGGTCTTCCCCTTCCAACTTTCGCATTCACTCTTGACTCATAAATCCTTTTTGTCAGTCTCCTTTCATTCATTCTCTCTACATGCCCAAACCATCTAAGCATACCTTTCTCAATTTTAGTCACTACGTCTTCTTTTATACCACAACGTTCTCTTATCACACTATTTCTCACTCTGTCACTCAGTTTTAATCCACTCATGCTTCTCAACGCTCTCATCTCTACCGCATTTATTTTACTTTTGTGATTCTTCTGCCATACCCAACTTTCACTACCATACATAAGTGTTGGCACCAACACTCCAGCATGCACTGCCAGTCTAGCCCTTTGAGACACCATCTGGCTATTCATAAAGGCGTGCAGAGCACCATTTACCATATTCCCTGCATTCACTCTCCTTTCAATATCACTTTCACATGTTCCATCTTTTGTAAATTTAGATCCCAAGTATACAAATTCTTTCACCTCTTCCACTTGTTCCCCATCTATCAAAAAATAGCCAGTCATCATAGATTCATCTCTTTCAAAAAGCATAACTTTCGTTTTGTTTACATTCACTTTCATTCCTTTCTCTTTCAAAGTTTTATTCATAATATATACAATCTCCTGTAACTCATTAGCGGATGACGCAAGTATTACTTGATCATCAGCGTAGAGTAATAATTTGATGAGTAATTCATTCATTCTTAACCCATACATACTTTCTTTTAAATCTGTCAAACAGTTATCCATGAAGGTTGAAACAGCCATGGTGACGCAACACATCCCTGTCGAACACCTCTTTCGACAGGAAACCACTCCGTGTACGCCCCGTTTATTATGACACAAGCACTAGAACCCTCATAGAGAGACTTCAATGCATGAATATGAATGCATGAATGTGAATGAGTGCTCCACTCCAGATGTTTAAAAAGTTATGCTTTTTATTTAGAAGAAGAAGAAGCTTAAACATAATAATTCCAACGAATGCCTTATCAACGGGTATGTGGTGGCGCTATCTTGCAACTGACGTACAGATTTACTTAAGATCTAAAAAGATATGACGAATTGTATACTAAGTTATATATAAAGTAATATTGTTTTCGACGAATAGTAACTGGCGACTAGTATTTAGAATAATCTAGATAAGTAACATATCATGCAATATGGAAGTTATAATTAATAGACAAGACTTATTACGAAAACAATTATTTAAAAAATTAAATCAATTAATATAGTAATATTAACAGTTTAAAGGAAAGTTCGTTTCTTCTTATCAATTTCCACAAGTCAACTTGCAAGGTGTGGCGATCCTGTTAATTTGTATACCATACTCTGTACACAAAACCCTACGTCACAGAATGTGTAGCTAGTCTGTAAGACGTTGCGTCATCCAGCTACCCTGTACTGCACGTAGATGCCAACACAGGTGGTAAATAAAAAATCTCAAGTGGACGGCTTGGCTTGGGTAGACTTTAATCGAGTCCGTATTTTAATTAACTCCAACGAGTTAGCGGCCAAAAAGGTTGAAGATAGTTTTAGCTTACATGGGTGTGACCTCAATTTCTTCATAGCCCATTATAGGTCTCCAAGGATGCTTTTTAGGTGAATGGAAACAGTATCCAACTTGCGGTGGAACGCTCGGAGCACCCGCGGTTTCTTTTACAGGACTCCATTGTTGCAATTGCTGGAATTAATGACATTCTTGTAAAATGTTTGGCAATTTAAAAAATAGGCTCAACATCTAACTATTAGTAGAAGATACGTGTTTTCGCCAGATCTATGTCCTTCAAGATGTTTCCGAAGGATATAACACCTAATATAAATATTTACCGTGCACATAGAAACTTCTTTAGCCATCTTTAATTAGTTAAAATTTTGTAATGCCTAATATTTTCAAAAATAAACGCTTAACCTAAAAAATCTAAAAATAATAGAAAAAATTCAAAATTGAATTCAGCCTCGTTATTCTCCATGGTAGCCAAAATTAAAAATAAAATAAAAAAATTAGATACCTGCTGTTCTATTAATTTTATTTTTTTGTGTAATCTTTTAAGAAAATTGTACATTTTAGAAAACATATAATTTAGTTTTTTAAATAACTATGATGAATATCTTCGTTAACTAATTGTAATTTCCCAACGATATCAAACCATTATATAATGTGTTCAATAAAATGCGGCTGAAACTTTTGCCTTTCCCTTTATAAAGCACTAAATAAAAACCATCAATGTCAAGTTCAGATGTTTTGACGTAAACTGTCAACAATTATTTGTCTGTCAGAGTACATTATTATTGTAAATTTTCAATGCAGAGGTTGTGCACGAGCACAGCTTTTATAAAAAATAAATATCTTAAAATTGAATAATAATAGAATTATTCAGCACCATGAGTAGTGTTCCTGATAATGCGCCACACCGTAAGTAAATTAAATGTAGTGTATATCATTAGTGTTTTATAATTCTCACTTTCTTGAATGGAAATATGTTTCTTAGAATGCCCCGGCACCCAAAGTGAGGATGCAGGCAAAGCCTCTGCATGTGCAGGTTGTCCGAATCAAAATATTTGTGCTTCAGGTAAGTGACCATTTTAAATACGAAAATTATATAAATGTTCGTTTTAAATTAACCTTATAAGAATTTAATTGTAATATTTTAAACTTATTGGTACTATTAAATTGAGAAATCTCTTTAAGAATATAATTTACTATGTGTTAATTATTTTTCTTCTATAAAGGTGTACCAGCAGGGCCGGATCCAGCGATTGAAATAATCAAAAATCGTTTAGCAAATGTAAAGCACAAAATTATTATATTGTCTGGAAAAGGAGGTGTAGGAAAGAGCACAGTCACATCTTTATTGGGACATGCTTTAGCTAAATTGAATCCTGATATTAATGTAAGTAACTTTTAAATTAAAAAATGCATACAATACACAAAGCACATAAAATCAACAGAGGGTATAAGAAGTATTAAATTTGTAGTTCTTTTATCATTAATTATGTCCTTGTAGATATGATTTAATTGTCATATCATTTAAACTAAGTCATCTTGGTCTGTGATCCCACATAATTGTAAGATATTGTGATTATGATATAAATTATTGTGGTACCACACTCATTGTTTGACTTAAAAACTTTTTACAATATAGTCCAAACTAGAACTAAATTTATTACTTTCACAAAAGGATTATAACTACCCAGTACTAAAGTAACCAAATCAGGAAAATATAGGTATTTTCCAAAGGTTTCTCCTAACAGAAATATGTATATTTAACCATTATATTCAACTTTAATGCCTCACACATGTGAAATGTAAATAAATTTATCTCAGATATTCATACATGTTATAAAATCTAAATATGTATATATTCATATTTACCTAGCTCAGACAACAGATGTGTTACGATTTGTGTGATGTAAGTAATACTTTATGGATTATATTTAATAGAGTATAATTTACTTTATTTAAAAATTGCTTTATATTTATTACAAATATTTCTTTTTAGCTATACTGTCAAATAGTTTATTTTCAAGTTTGTTTGGTATGTTAAGGTTTTTTTAATACATATTTTGAGATATAATGCCATATTTGTAATCTGAATACAGTGTACATTTAAAGATCTACTAGAACATTAACTAAGAGGTTTTAATTTCTTCAAATCTTATCAGTACCAAAAGAAGACACAACTTGTCTTGGGTAGTTATTATTTTAGCCAAGAACTTGGTTTGTACATTAAATTGTATATTAAAGAGGGTAAACAGTATGAGGGTGTTTGTAATATATGTCTTCAAAGATACACTTTTCTAATTATAACACTTACTAATCATTTAAGATTGGTTAATTATGCATTTGGGATATAGCACTCATTTTCTGAATATTTGACTGAAGTTCAGAAGTTGGTGGTGTGATCCACCCCTGTGCCTCTGAGAGCACTTCTAGATGTGGGGGGTCTATGTTCTAAAAACTCTTACTCCTATGAGTGTGAAGCCCTGTGCCCAGCAGTGGAATGTCAATGGGCTCCTAATACCTTACATACAAATTAATTAATAACACAATATAATTCTTGTTGTAAGAAAAGTTTGAGTAAATAGCATTAAATTACATATTTATGTCAATTCTAATGGACTATTGTAATTAAAATTGTAAAAAAACAATTCTCAAATTTTAATGACCGTAATTACTTCTCTAAATTTAGTTTTGCGCAATATCTACAATCCTGCTGTTAGTCAGAAATATATAATTGCAGTGTAGCAGAAAATATTGTTAGAGTATTAAAAGATTACAAATAGAGTTTTGTAATAAAACTAGATTAGAAAATGGTATACTATAAGGTGTGTGTAATTTAAATCTTGCAAACAAGCTCACACCTACTAACCTATATATGTATATAGTGTCACTTATTAGACTTAGAAATCTAACTGATGTATACCAAACAGAGAACATAGACTCACTCATTATGTAATCTACGATCGCGATTGATTTGAAATTTTTCAAAAAGACTATAGCAATGCAGGTTCTCTCTATATACGTATTTCCTCAAAATTCCTCGGGATACGTAAATAAGCTGATGACCGTAACATTCCCAATTTGCTTAGGATTAGAGCTGTTAATTTAGGCTTTACGATAAATTTGATTTTCTACTATCGACCGATAAGTTAATAAAATGCATTACCCGGTTATATCGCGATCGTCTTTCATGAGAATTGCCAAACTCCATTATTATGCTACTTATACAAGTCAAAAGTGATACACTAGACACGTCTATCGATCCTGGAGGCTCGACCAAAGATTTCGCAAGATGGGTTACGTTGGGCGGCACCGGCTGGTACAGGATTTAAGTACACGTTTTAAAGTAGGCCATCGGGCAATGCAATTTTCTCAATAAAATCAAAAGAACTTCAAATCAGTTACACTATTAAAAAATTCTGTGTTAATTTTATAAGAAACAAGTTGGACCCGGCGATATCACCCGCGTAGTTCCCAATGCTGCGAAAAGATAGGGAAATCCGGATTTATTTCTCAATCTAAACCAATATTTAACATGTACTTCCATGCTTTTTAATATTAACGATAGTGATTTTTGGTCGACTGAAATGGAAGAACAATATATACTGGTTATTTAGTTTGAACCCACCGAGGAAGGTAAAACCGGCTTTCGTATAAGTAGACAAATTATTAAATCACTGGAATTAATAGTAATTTGTCTCTGTAATTTTATAAAACTAAATATTTTTGTGTATTTTATAATCAAATTACCTATATTAGTAGTTAATGTATCAAATGTTTATTGTAAAATTACAAGGCATTAAAATACCATGACTTATAAATAACTTTACGAAAAACGTATTTTTAACAAAGTCTAACAGTACTTTCAAAATTCTACATGCCATATCTAACCGTAGGTTATCGTGAATATTGATTTTTTGATAATACTGTACTGGTAATAAAGAACTTGGTGACCAAAGCCAATATATTTGTACTGAACACGATATTGGTATAAAATGAAAGTGATCTAATTAAAAGTAAATTAAGCGTTAATTGTCAATTATCATTAACGATCTTACGATTTACAAATTCATAGAGGTTTCAACTTAGGAGTATGTAAATTATATAATAAATCGAATATTTATTACGTAAATCAACAATTTCATATGTATGTATATAGAAGAATCATTTGATCCGTAGTTATCTATCACGAAGGCCTTACAAATATTGACTTAGTGAAGTCAGATAAAGGAAATCATATTATCCATGAGAACTTAGATATAAATGAAGAAGATTTTAATCTACGTCTATATGTGTCCAGAATAATATATTTTTTATTCAATTTAATATTAAAACAGTTCATTTTCTTGTACGATAAGTAATATGTATGTTAAGGACAATGGCGTCTAACGTACTTTGACCCCAAACCTCATTTCTTTATATTATGCACTTCTAACGAAACTTCCTTCTTCTTTCTAGAAGAAATGAAATGTAAAAAAGAAAGTTACATTTCAAAATATTTACGATTTCCATTCATACCTAATGAACAGAGTATTTTTAACTTACAGAAATGTAATCCATCTCTCTATTTTGTCTTTGACTACTGAATGTACCAGGCATATTAGTACCTTGTTTTTTGTTATTGAAGTGAAACTTCTTTAGGCGCATGATGGTAAAATTGAGGGATGAATCGCGTGATTAGCGTCACGAACATGTGCAGCGGTTTTTATGATTCGTTTGAAGGTTAGATAGTTTTAATATTTACAAATAACGCATTGCATTCGCATTTTAATTTGCTACTCGTCATTTAATAATTTAGTATAATATTTTTTGTAAAATATAAAATAAAAATAATTCATAAATTATGTTTTCTAAATTTTACATTAAAAACAAAATTTAATTAATAAATTTTAATATTTAAAATTAAACACGTGACATTTTTATTTACAATTAGTCATTTCAGATTTTAATAAATTATTTGTATTAAATTCCTAACATATCTTCCCTTTTCCCTAACACATTGAACTTAGAGGGCTAAGTCTCGGAAATCTAATGTGTTAGATTTGTATAAATATGAACAAGATGATTAAAAATTAGTTTGCCAGAAGAGTTTCACTTCTGACATGTGTACTTTGTACGAACGCACTTTTTTAATAAATACAGAGGCAAATACCTTTATAAATGAATATTAATAAATTTGTGTGTATAGCAGAGGATGTTAGCCAGTTGGGATATCAATTATAATACAAAATTATAGGTTGGTATTTTGGACGCTGACATATGTGGTCCCAGTCAACCGCGGGTACTTGGCGTTCGCGGCGAACAAGTACACAATTCGGGGTCCGGCTGGTCACCTGTGGTAAGGAGTCACTTAACTGAAATACCGTGTAGCAGCTTAAGAAACACTTTTTCTAATGCACAATCAAGACTCTAGAGTTAAATCATAAACACAGGAATCTAGTTAAGAGTCAGATATTCTCTCATTTGACGTGTGGTCCAATGACAACTTTGTATGGATATTTATAAGCAATTTGTGATGAAAAATACTAAGCCTTAACGACCTATTTAATATGATTGAGCATGTTTTTGGAACGCTTTGGAAATTAGACATGTACCTTTTTTATATCCAAAAATGTACGAAATTCATCTACTTGTATGAATAAGTTTTATTTTTAAAGTTAAACGATTATGCATCTTATAACCTTTTTGAAAGTCCTCGTTATTTAGACTGGGTCTCATGCTAGATAAACCAGCTAGGTAGACCAACCAAATTCAATTAATTTAGACGTTGTTGTTAAATTGAGCCTTGCTACATAGGTCCTGTGTAAATATACTTAAGAGAAATACTGCTCATTGTTTGATCGACGACTGTCCATGACCTCCATCCAACTAACGATTGGATAGAAATGTACTAGTCACTCCTTTCACGACGCTGAATGAAAACTGATTTCTACATATTACCATGGAATTTGAAAGTATACGGATCATTCCAGATCATAGATGATACTAAAAGATGATACATTCTCATATGGAACCACGCTAGTCTGGTGAGAGGTACACTCTCTCTCTTATGGTTTCTCCACAGTTTATATCGGAACTGGGCATTTTGTCTTTGCTTATAGAACCCGGGACTTCTGCTATCAAAGCGAGTACTTTACATTATTCTTTATGGAATAATAAGTAAACCACGCAAGCTTTCTGGATTTCCGATTCACTCACTATAAATTTATGTTTTTCAGTACGTTTCGGACAATCTTTCGTTGATGTCTATCGGTTTCCTACTCGGCAGTCCCGATGATGCAGTTATTTGGAGGGGGCCAAAGAAAAACGGTATTTTGTACTAATGACTACATAAAAAACCTAGTGTGTGCTTATGACGGCGAAATTAATAACACAAAAATAACTTTTTTTTTATCTATGTTCATTATCATTATATATAAATATTATTTTGTGTAAATTTTCAATGATGTATTGTTAATAATGTTATCTTAAATAATGAAAGACGCGTTGAATATAACTCTCTCATCTAGTCGACGATACCCAACTTTACAGGAACGCATAAACGAGCGTGACGACTTAATCTCATTTCAAATCCACAAAATAAAGTGCAGAGCGCTGTTAAAGAAGTTTTCATTTTAAAAAATATTGTATGCCCATATAAAAATAAATAAATATTGTATGTCGTATGTAAATTCTTATTTAACAGACATAACATAATGTTTAATATATGTTTTTTATTCTTGTATACTTAAATATATTAATTTTCTTCCTCTTGGCATTTATTTCCTTAAGGTTGTCTGGAAGAAAACGCTTCAAAGCGATAAGACCGCCTATTGTGCGACACTAATTGATCTAGTTTGTTTCCATTTTATGTATTTATTATTTTTAAGTGTGGTGTGGTTCAAGAAATAAATAATATCGGTCATAATAAATATAATTACATATTAAATTTCTTTGTATACTAACTTTAGCTGGATGTTTATTTTCAGGTATGATCAAGCAGTTCCTCAGTGAAGTGGACTGGGGAGATTTAGACTATTTACTAATTGATACACCGCCAGGTAAAAGTCTTAATGTATCAGTTTTGTATTACTGTGGTCAAAATTGAGAAATGAATCATTGCGAAAATTCAAGTATATAGTTTTGAAGATGATATATTTTATAACTGACATTATTTTAAATGCTCTTTTCAATTCAATTCAAAGAATGCTTCATTTTAGGAACTTCGGACGAACACTTGTCCTTAGTACAATATTTGTCAGAGGCTGGGGTTAGTGGGGCGGTAGTGGTCACCACACCGCAGGAAGTTGCTTTATTAGATGTGAGAAAGGAAATACAATTTTGCCTTAAAGTCGGCTTGCCAATCATCGGAGTGGTGGAGAACATGTCGCTCTTCGTGTGCCCCAATTGCAAGGTACACTATCTACTAATATTAAAGTAGGCCCGAAGTTTCAAAAAATTTCGCATGACCAAAAAAACCCCAGTAAGACGACTGAACAAAAAATGCGGCCGTACAAATTGGCGAAAAGGAAAACGATGTCGTTAGTTTGTCTCGCTCTTTCCTTACTGCAGCACCGCATTTGAGTGAGCGAGAGAAATAACACGTATCAACTACTGCGGTTTTTTGTAATCAAAAACAATATTTTAAAACTATATGCGCTTTCGGCAATAAAGAAAAACGCGAAAAGGTTTCTTTATAATGCTTTTGTGTCTACGAAAAATATGATGAAAGTAGCTCTCCTATATCTCAAGTTATTAAAACTCGGGCTGACTAGGTTAATAAATAATTATCAGGATGCTTGTATTGGAACAGTGGCTTTATACAACTGCCAAAGAATATTTATTTATTTATTAGGCAAACACAACAGGTTACAATTATTTTCTTACATATAAAAAACAAACAATGTTCTAACCTTAATCGTAACCCTAAGCGTGTAAGCACATCATGAAATTGTTGTCTTATATGCTCCCCTCCCCTCCCCCCGGATACCCCCCATCTAGTCATAGACTAATCACAAAGTTCACAGATGTATAACACTTTGTGGTATCTAGAACCACCCGGATTGAATGAATAACAATGTACAAAAGGGAGAAAATGTGCAAAGTCCGACATAATTACTAAATTTTTGCTAAGAATTTATATATTGCTATACATGAAATTACAATTTATATTATAAAGACATGCCACGTTTTTTCGAAACTGTAATAAAGAGTTTGTAGCGTAATCGTAAGCAATTGTAATATATATTTTAAATGAAAAGTTGAAATATATGTGAACAGTTATGATTAACTTTATTGCTAACTAGCAATGCCCCGCAGTTTCACCCACGTATATACCGATCTCGTGGCAGTGGAAAGTCTATTAAATCGGACTTATTTTCTTATATTTCAGTTTTTAATTAGTTCCTTTCAAATTATTAGATACACGCCTAAATTCGTATTCTAATCAATATACAGATTTTATTTTACAATGAATATATATCTAACTAATACACTTTTAAATTCGTAACATCGTTTACGTAGAATGTCCGACATTACTCAATTTAAGAATACTCTATAGGTATTACAAGAATTATGTAAATCTGTCCAGTAATTTTTGGTTTAACGGTAAAAAGGTAAGTAGCAGCCCATTAACGTCCCACTGCTGGGCACAGGCCTTTCATTCATATGAGAGAGGGTTTTTAGAGCATAGACCCATAACGCTGCTCCACTGCGGCTTGGCAGGCATAGTATACAAGTGTACTCTCTATTCCTTCACTCTCATAGTCCGACGTGACTGCAATCCGACACGACCGCAAAGAGATCAGGCGCAGAACCGACGGCTTAACGTGCGCTCTTGGGCAAATATTGAGAAAATCTTAATAGAAAACTTAATATCGATTTCGAACTGGCCCGACTCGGGACTCGAACCCAGAACCTCATGTCTGTAGTCGAACATGCTAACCACTAGACCAATGAGGCAGTCATTTTTAGTTTAATTATTATAAATTGTTAAAAATGAAAATTCAAAGTTCAAAGCTTTCTTATTTAATGTTAGAGAAAAGATTTATTAGTAATACTTATATATTGTCTCAGAACTTCCCTATACACAAAACTTGACGCAGTTTTGTTTTGTTCTGAAGTTCGGCTCGGGGTATGTTATTCTCTATTAGATTGCGATTTTAAAATTCGTTATATCTTTTGAATGGCATGTTCGATTTTATTAATTTAATCGGATAAGGATTAACTACTGTAAGTATATATACTTCTGTAAGTATGAATAATATGGTTTGATTATTGTTAGCACTTTTATTAACTTACAAAATGTAAAAAAGTAGTTATAGTGGCATAACTACAGCAATTGGACATATGGAATCGCGGACTTTTTTGTAGATATTAATACGTTCTATAATATTGTAGAACATTTTTTTGTTCTATCATTAACAGATTCCGCAGCGCACGCGATACATATTTTTTGTTTCACACCTTCTGTTACATTTATGCATTTTTCTTATACAAAAGTTTCCTGTTTCTTATATAAGTTTAGATACATTGACACTTGATTTCACGTCATTGTAAATGATGGTACAGTCTAAGCTCTAACCTATTCAAGATTAGGTCAGTAAAGCTTAACTAACTTATTATCTCATCAGTAATCACGTGTATAAAATAATGGGAGAATTAAAAAAATTGCAGTCCCGCAACGAGATATTCCCCGCACGCACTGGAGGCGCAGCCCAAATGTGCTCGGATTTGAAAGTGAAAATGCTGGGGGAATTACCTCTGGATCCTTTACTAGCTCGGTGCTGTGACTCAGGCCAAGACTTCCTCAGCGAAGTACCCAACTCACCAGCTGTAGGTGTACTACGAGAAATAGTTACACGTGAGTACGACTGACGTATTATTCCGTCTTAATAAAATCCCACCCATATACGAGTATCCTTCTCGTATACGGGAGGCTTTGTAAGACGCTCTATGAAAGGCAACAAAAATAACTAGTAGATATTTAAGAATGGCAACATGGCAATAACAGTTATTAAAGAGGATTTGAAGATTAGGTAGTTTTAATACTTACAAATAACATGAGATATTTTAATTTGCCTCTCATCTTTTAATAATTTAATATACTATTTCTCCTAAAATAAAAATATTTCGTATATTCTTTCATATCATTCTTTCATATAAATCATTTGTATTAATTTTCAACACTTAATATTTTAATGACAATAAATTCGTTAATTTCCTAACATATTTTAATTTTTCCCATTCTCTAAGTCTCGGAAATCAAATGTTGCAGATTTGTATAAATATAAACAAGACTTAAAAATCAGTTTGCCAATGAAGTTTCATTAACTGACATGTGTACTTTGTATGCACGCACTTTTATTTAACAGAAATTATTTTGTATTGTCTATGGTCTATGTAACACCGATCGGTGACTTTGAATACAGTACGCTAACCGAAGTGAACAAACTTATTTGTTGGAAAAGCAATCCTATCATACTATAGAAAGGTTTTAGTAAGAAACCGTCCGTAAAGAGATAGCAACACTAAAAAAATGGCACCGCAGTGAAGTGGTTTATTTGTTAATCGAGTATGGCGTCTATATACGTCAAACGTATCAAGTATTCGTAAAATTCTAGTAAAGTGTTTAAAATATCTGCAATTAAAAAAAATTAAAGCCAGAAAAATGCAGTGTTTATTATTTTAAAAAAATTTGTATAAACCTTTTCTTCAAATGTTGGTTAAGACGTCCTTGTTAATCTAATATTTTAATATCGCTTTTAGTATATACATAGTACCTCGAATTAAAAGGAAAATATGTTTTATTGTATTTAAATCTTTTTTTTAGCAACAAGGAAATTAAACAGTTTTGCTAATGCATATACTGGTTCATCGATATATTTTTTGTAAAAAAATATAGACACATGAATTTTACATTTAATGTAATTGTCATTTATTTCCTTCAATGAATAACATCTTATGTAACGTTTTGTTTCAGAAATTGTATCTGCTTGTGAAAACTAAGAAGCATAAAAAAGTAATTGAAGAACCGTGAAATTTAACATTGATTAACAAATAGTTTGACAATATTGTGATAATCATAATAAATAGAATATACATATAATCAATTTAATATAAGTATTTAATTTTAAAAAATGAAGTTACGTTTATTTATGCAAATGTATGAGGTTTTTATATATAAGATAAATATATATAAATTTGTGAATGAATGCCATTTTATTTATTGTGTAACTCAATGTTATTCTTCGTACGCCGTACGCGACTGAATTTTTCCGTTTTTGCAGAACTTCGGGATAAAAAGAAAGTTATATATATCCTTATAAGTAATCTACAGGTAAATATGCATTTTTGTTAAGTATTCGGAATAATAGTTGCCTGGCTTACTATGTTATAATAGTATGGCCGCATTGGGTGAATAATAGACTAGTTGATTGAAGACCATTTATTAACAGATATATTACATCGCAATGTTTATATACATTCATAATAGTAACTGTCCGCCAAAGAAATTATATTTTTTTCAGTTATGTATCTTGGACTTAACTAGCCTTAAAGTTTATAGGATTTAGTTTCCGATATCATTGAATTACCTCTATCTACATTATAAGACTTCCAGTTTCGTTCATAAGATTTTGTCTATTGTATTATTAAAAAATCAGTCATGTTATGGAATTCCTGGCAGATGTGAAACATTGAAATTGTTTAAGTAAGATACACGTTACGCGTACCGTAGTAAACAAAACTGTATACGCTATAGTTCAGTGTTGCGAGGGAGATGACCGATCGCCGAAGTGATTTTGTTTCGCCTCGTCGTGGGATAATATATTCTACAGGCTTTTCAAAGCCATACTATAATTATTCAAACTCATAACTTAGTAAAGTAGGTAGGTACTTAAACCAGTCATATGTATTCTACAAGTAACATAAAAACTTAATTATAAGTCTGTTATTCATCACTGAATTCTCTATCTATTATAGTCTGGTCTGTAGTCATAGGTAATCTGTAGCAGTAATGTCTTGTCACATGTATAAGTTCTAACAACAGTTCAAACTCTAAAAATTGTGTAATCTTATCAAATATTTCGTAAAAATTGTAAAATATTACACTATGACTAATTGACACTAAGTATTGTGGAAGCTTATTATATATAAGTGAACATTCACTGAATCGTATTCATTACAATGTTTAATTAAATTTAGTTATGTCAAAAAAAGTAAATGATATATTATTATTGAATTGAAAGTTATTAATAAGGCGGTTATGATATTAAATAACTATTGAAAATGCCTTCACACTCTCATGAAGAGGAAGATAAACCGTGTAGAGCATGTTCGGATTTTAAAAGTTGGACAAAAACACAGAATAGGACTAAAATTATGACACCGACAAAACCGGTAAGATAATCTTCTGATTTCGTAACCTAGTAGATTTTAAGATACTATTCACGAGATTATAAATATAGGCTTTAAATTTATAACTATAAAGTATTCTTCGTAATATTGGCTCATTAAAATACACTATAATATTTCATTCCTACTGTTCTATTCCTCTCCCTATCATTTGTTTTACGACGAATCATTCAGCATCATACATTGAAAAGTAAACATGGTTCTTTCTATGCCATCACTTTAAGAAATCCATGCTAGATAGTGTAGGAATTATCTTTCTTTAAATACTACTTTTTATTTCGAGATCATGATGCAATAATTGTGTAACGCAAATTGGAAAAATATTGGCTGTGTTCACACTGTATATACTATAATGGTGAATCATTTTAATATACTGCAAAGCTGGTCCTTTAAAGTTAGCTGTTCTGGTCATAGTAAAAAAGGATACATAGATGGTATACAGTATTCTTTTTTTGTTCAATGAAGTTATTCTTTAATTGATCATCTGATCAAAGCACTTGGAGCACCTTACGTCAAAAACAATAACACAGTACAAAAATGGTGATGCAAAAATCATCATATTTCCCTGGGATACTGTGACAGCATACTGTCAGAACAAATTTCTCCCCGGCAAGGCCATTGTATGTAACAAAATATTGATTAATGTATTATATAATATACTATCTTACCTTTCAGCCTCCAAAACCGCCTAAAGATTGTCCCTTGGACAAAGATGAAATGGGTAGATCCACATGGGGTTTTTTACATTCAATGGCCTCATACTTTCCTGAGAAACCCACAAAACAGCAGTCTGCTGATATGACAAAGTTTTTTAATATTTTTGCACAGTTCTACCCATGTGAGCCATGTGCATTGGATTTTCAAGATGAGTAAGTATAAACTTTGCAACAGACTGTTTTTAACTAAAATAATTCAATTACATTATTTGTAAGTAAAATTCTGTACAAAATAAATAATGGGTTAGAAATTTTATAAATAATACACTGTTATTAGATCACACAATAGAATTACATTTGTTTTTGGTTTCTTGAGGTTTTTTTTAATTATTCTATTGTCATAAGTTTTTGTAAGTGCAAATTATCAAGTTAAACTGTTTTAAAGTTTTTGCAAATTAATTACATATTGTTACATACATGCATAAAATAAGTTGTACTGTGTTGCTGTGTGCAATGGTATGAGTATTTGGTTCACTAAAAGATAATCTGGGTTCGATTCCCTGCAGGGAAAATGTAGAAAACTACATTTTCTTATATATCCAAGTCTGAACTAGTGGAGAGCTTTGGCAGTATCTAGTTATCATCTTAACAGCATAGATGTGCCTCAAGCAAAGAATTTATGATGTGGAACTCTTACTAGGTATGCTTCAATCTTAAACTGTATCAGTTGCAATTCATGATGATATTAATAAACTGATAAAATGTTTTCACTTACAGCATTAAAAAGAACCCACCACAGACTAAATCAAGAGATGAACTTGCCAAGTGGCTGTGTGAGAGACATAATACTGTAAATGTTAAAGTTGGTAAACCTGTTTTTGACTGTAGTAAAATACATGAAAGATGGAGGGATGGTTGGTTGGATGGATCATGTGATTGATTACAGTTATTTTGCAGTATAAATATTACCATTGAAATAAGTCTAATTCTATCTGAAACCTTATTAATTGAAACTTCATTCTAAAATGAATTGCCCGTTGACATATAAGAACTTTGTCAAATGTTCTTTACCTGGTCCATATCTGCCTATGATACATGGATTAATGATTATAGTAAACTTTCGAATTTCATGATTCATATATAAAATCATATGCTATTTTAGATAATGCATGATTTGTTGCTAAAATAAGTTGGGCATAATAAACAGTAATCAGGGAACAGGAACCCTGTTAAAATATCCAACTAAATTCATTTAGCTTCATTACCTTTTCTATTTTTGACAGATTAAGTCTTATGGATCATGTGATTAATTACAGTTGTTTTATAGAATAAATATTACCAATGAAATCTAGCTCTGGACTAAAACCTTATTAATTGAAACTCCATTTTAAAATGAATGTTCAGTTGACATATTTATGTTATTAAGAACTTTGGCAAATGTAACAATGTTGTTTATCTTGTCCATATATGTCTAACAGATTCTGTGTCATATCAAACACATATGATACATGGATCAATGAGTAAAGTTTCCAATTTCATGATTCACACACATAAAATCATGCTATTTTAGGTAATGTATGACTAAAATAAGTGTGTCAAAATTAATTTGGCTTTGTTACTTTTTTATTGTTGACAGATTAAAGGTTGACTGTATTTTCACCTGATGTTAAGTAATGATACAATCTAAGATACTACATATTTATGACATGTACATCACACTACACACACATCATACAGAAAATTCTTTGCTGGATGGAACCTAGGACCCCTACTAGTGAATCTAATGCATTTTTGCAGCAACAAGGCCTTCGAAATATACTATAAAATATAATACCATAGTATATGCAAAGGTATTGAACTAGACTCATAAAAAAATTACATAAGTAATATTTAAGCTGTAAATTATCTGTAATCCTATACCAATGTTTTGTAATGTATAATGGTGTTTTATAAATGTGAAAATAACTTATATATAGTTTGTAATTACTAATGTGATAATGCATATAATGTACAGAATTTATATGAGTTCCTACCTGTTGGTTTCAATTCTATTTGAAGAATAAAAACATATAATAATGTATTTTTAGAAGATTTTCCTGAGTTAAACAAAATTACAAATTGGATTGGAACAAGGTAATTCATAGGACTGTTGTTATTGTTATAAACTAGTTGTTTTATATGTATTCTGATGTTTTACTTATTCCCTCCATTTGACTTGTTTTAAAACTCATTAACCAGCTTCATTACATGACCTACAATATTAAGGTATTTTTCCATTAGGCTTTTAATAATAAATATATTAATGGTACTTTAACACAGCAGAAAAAATGTTTGAATACCATGTACACATTTTGTATCCTGAAAACTCTATAACATTTGATAATGTTTTTATTATAAAATATGATCTGAAATAATTTACCAGTACTACAGATTAGTTTTAGTGAAGCCCTCCATTTCTTTCTAGTTAGCACTTGAATGTGATCTCACTTTTTAATGATACTGTCTAAGATGGAAATGAGCAAACTTGGCAAGTGTTGCCTGGTAGAAATAAATGAAATAAAAGTAGTTTTTTCCGTAGGAATTTATTACTTAACACATCTAGGCTGAGATCTTCTAGTAAGTATTTTGGTGTAAATAAAAATTTTAACAAAAAAGAACCACCTTCAAAACAAACCTCCAAATATATGATCTAAAAAAAAGAAAAAAATAATTACGTATTCTTTTTTATGATTTGTAGTGAATCTGAAGTAAACTAACAAATTTGTCTGTATTTGGGTACACCTAAAAATCGTGTTGCTCAGATGAGATAGTACCGTTTAAATAAAAAAAATTTACAGTGGTACCGCCACACTCGGGATCGAACCCGCAACCTCATTCCCCGCCACAAACACACTGCTACCACTGCTTCACACCTAATACAGCCTTTAAATATTGTAATGCAGCAACAAACGTAAGTTCATTGCCATTTCATACAGACAGGTATATAATCTGCCTTAAATCGCACCCGTACTGTAAACCGTTGATCATCGTATTTAAGTAAGACGTTCTATTGACCATACCGACGTTACGGGAGGTGAATGAAATATCCGGATAGCCTATAAAATAGAGCCTCCAGATAACATATAAAAGATTCTGCCGAGTATCGTTAATTTGCTTCTAAGAATTGAAGAGTTCCGTTACTTTGTGCCATGATCAATACCTAACGAAACTATCATCACACAACCCTTGAAATATATCCTTCCTTTTTTGAAGTCGTTAAAAAAGGCATTCTATACAGCATTGTACCAGAACGCAATTTATTTTTGTTTGGTGGTAGGGTGGTAATTCGCCTTGGCCAAAGCTCCCACTAGGCCAGATTCAGATAGAAAATGCCATTTTCTAAAATTTCCCGGTTGTGAAACCTGGGACCTCAGCAAAGCGAGTTTTCACTGCAAACCCTACAAAATTGTTTAATTTTGTTACAAATTAATAACAATGAAGAATACATATGTAAAAACTTATCCATATTTTGCTTTAATAGAATGTGAGCTAACAAATGTTAAATATATTTTAACAGTTATAAAGTTTAAAAATTCACGTGTTCTTTGTGCTTTTATGTTGAACTAATATATTATTTAAAGAGAATGTAAAGAAAAGAAACCAAATGCTGTGATACAAAAATGTATTATTTAATAGTCACATTTAGTACTGAATCTACCAGAGACTATTTTCTACAGATACTGTCACCTTAAATGCTTGAATTATATTTTGCACTAAATTATATAATACTATTATTCCATTGAAATGTGACATGAGCTTTGCATTTTTTAGAGGACACAATTTTGTTTTTGGGACAAGGGTGGGGTGACAATAGAAGCTTAATCTGAAACTTTTAGGGTTGCCGTCCTTTTCCCCTGGCCAACTTGTTCCCTTATTTTAAAATTAAAGAAGGTAAAGCAAAAAAAAAGTGAGAAAATTTCTATAAAAATTTTCTATTTTATCGGACGTCTAATTTCAGAGACATCGTGGAAAATCTGTTCGCACCTCTTTGTTTCAAGATGATGGCCGGGGAGAAGGGTGGCTACCCCAAAAACTTGGGGTTAAGCTTCTAATGACCCTCCCAGACATGTCCTAAAAACAAAATTGTATCTTCTAACAAAGGCACTATTCGGTCCTTAAATTATAATATTTCAATGGATAAAATACCTTGTTTAATTACTGAGTCAATGTATAATTGTAATCATATTATTATTTTTATAAAAAATCTGGAGAAAATTTCCATACATTAGTTCCATATTTCATATTTTATTCGCTAAGGAATTTCAATGAGTTTATCATTTTCAATTAGGTCAAGTAACATTATTCGTATTCTTATACTAGCGACAGTTTGGTTTCCTATTGATTCAATGTCTTTTGATCACAAGGATTTCAGCAAGTCAACATTCACAACGTAGAGGGATTGGCGTGACTGCTGCTTGGGTTCCTCTCTCATAAGAATTCCATTTCCCTCTCGATACCGACAAACTTCAGCTGCTCTGTAGGCCCATATCTGTAAAAGTTGAAATATAATAAAATATACAAATCGTGAAATATATAAATTAGAATCTTGTGTATCTTAAAGAGAAAAATTCAAGGAAACATCAATTCTCATAGTACCGTCGTAATATATATTGAATATCATTTTATATATCCATAAAAATATTCACTTTTACAGTAAAAAAGCGAAATACACCATTTTAAAACAAGAAATAAAAGTAAACTTGAAATGCCATATTTTTGGGTGAAGAAGGTTCAGAAATCCCTTGTCGGATTGACCGTACGCATTTTAAAAGAACTAAGCGATCAAACAGCAGAAACAATTTCATTTTATACTATGTAAAGATTTTATCTACCAATATCCAAGATTTTTAAAAATACCTGTAGTCGAAGAACAGTTCCTCTCCAGGCTGGATAGCGCGTTGGGCGAAGATACCAATGCGATGATCACCATTCACCATCATCACCTTGGCGTAGCAGTTGGGGTTGATGGAGTGGTTCGCAAAGCGGATTTTGTTGCCCTTACGCGTCGCGTCCACCACAAAATCTGTCATGATTTTTTTATAAAAAATAAATAGATATCTTGTCAGATCATTACTTAGCAGATTTTGGTAGAATCATCATTTGGGTGTTTCGCTGAATGCAAAATTTGATAGCTAAGAAAAGGCTAGCCAAAATATACTATTCCTTAAAAGGTTAGGTAGTTTTAATATCTAAAAATAACATTTAATTTGCCATTCTCCTTTTAATATAATAGTGTTCATAAATTATAAATATTTCATAAATTCTCTTTTCTAAATTTTAAATTTAAAAACATAATTTCATTAATTTCTGATATTGACAAAAACACAAATAGTCATTTGAGATTTCAATAAATTATTTGTATTCATTTTCCACAGTTTTAATATTTCAATGACAATTAAATTCCTTGGATATCTAAAGTTTTACATTTCTATAAATATTAACGCACTTTTTTTGTTTGTCAGTTTATTTCTATAAAAAATCTCATAATAAGAGATTAAACAATTAATAGCGATCTTAGGAAATATTGATCCGAAAGAAAAATTTATAAGGATCAAACTTGTAGGAAAATTAATTTCGAACAATTTTAGTTATTAACACTTCGCGTAAAGTTTAATAAACAAATAATTAAACCAAGCTTAAATCCAGAAAACCGAAAGTGCTATCGGTGCTACTTGCTATTATTGCAATATAAGCCCCGTTTTTTTCAAGTAATTCGAAAGGGCTTAAAGGTTTTAGTTTAATAATACTGACCGTTGTTAAGGTTAAAGAGGAAGGAGCACATGTACTTGTCGTACACCTTCCCGCGGCGGTCTGCCTCGTCCTGTGATATGATCTCGCCGCAATACTCTGAGATGAATTCATTCTTGTGGGCAGCTTCCTTTAAGAAGATACCCCAACCGGCCACATCCGACGGCGCTAGCAGGAGGTGCTTGTGCAAACCTCTATTATCACAAACAATAAATGTATTATTTACTAGCTCACTTAGGTCTTTCAAAAGTGCTACTCGAAAATGTAATATAACAATTTCTAAGGAACACACACAATTGTCGATATTGTATTCAAAAACATAATTGCAAAAGGATGTTAATAAAACTTATTTATGTACCTATGTGTAAAGAGTTATAATAAATATATTTTAATTTAAGACTAGAAATGGTTGAGAAGCGTCTTTTAGTCGAAGTGATAAAGTAACGTCAAGTAACAATGAATTAAAGAATATAAGGGAGTGTATCTCTACAGAAAGAAGGAATAGTACTGATACAGTGCAGATGGTATAGAAATAATTTTTGTCTTGCAGTCAGGTAATATCAGTATTTTTTTGTTACATATAGTTTAAGTAGTGAATTATAATGTAAAAGAAATATATGCATCTTTGCCATCTGTTTTCTCCTCACTAATGGCTGTCTGCGAGAGATCGCTATAGGCGATCAGACCGCTTTTGCGCATTATATTATGTACCTTCTATAGTTTTTGTAGCAATTATAATCTTTATGTGTGCCAGAAAGAATAAATAAATGATGAATTCTCATCAACAGACTTTACAACTTAACGATTTGAAAAGCTTGTTAGGTGTAGTTGAATAAAAAACTACAAAATAAAAGATACCTCTGTACAGAGACGTTCCTGCAGTACACAGGGTGTCGCGAAGCGGTGGACAGCGTAGATGAGGTGCCGGGGGGCGTGACGTCAGCACCGCAAGCCGTGCACAAGTCTGGGTCGCACTCGCGGACGCCGAGATAGCAGGGACACTGTTTCGTGTTGCACTGCGCCTTGCAACGACACCCCGGGAACCGGTTCTGACCTGCACAACGTTAATACAGTCAAATTATCGACAGCCCCAACTTATTTTTTTTTTTTTTGAAGTGTGTAGTTGCTGTTAGCCCTACTGGCTTTGACAGCGTAACCGAGAGGGGTGGCGAGCGCAGAAGCTCTGCCGAGGGGTGGGCCCGTAGAAGGGCCCTGCTGCGTCGGGGAAAAAGGTTGCTCTAAGGGCGCCTCCTGCGAGGCTCGGACCTAGGCTTAGAGCAACGTTTGCTGCTGCTGAAAAGGACAATCGGACAGGTGCCCCTACTTATAAAGAGTCAAGTATATTTAGGCAGGGTTTTATTTTAAAATATGTTTAATTATTTAACAGTTATTCATGATACTATATGTCATTATACCATGACATTTGGTTTAGTTCTTATCTTGTAATTATACCTGCATCATGGTACTTTTACTATTATATTGTTGAATATTGCAATTATATCGGATGTAGCAAGTGCAAGCTAATAAATAGGCTGATTCTCAGTTAATAAGATGATTCTTATAGAGCATTCGGTAGATCATTCTGTTGCATGTTGTTCAATTGTATAAGTGTTTTAAATAATTGTTGTGACATTGTTATTATGAAATAGTGAATTTTGAGAAAGTTACTTTAAATATAATTATTAAATGTGTTTATGAGAGTAATTTGGTGTATTGATTGCCTCCGGTTGGTGCCGCGCGCCGACTTATACATTTTTATTTTTGTATGACATACTGCCTTATTGGTATAGTGGCCAGCTTGTTCGAGTACAAACTTGAGGTCCTGGATTCGACTTCCGGGCGGGACGCATTCAAAAATTGATATCGAGTTAATACAATATAATATTACAATAACTTACAATCACTGCTACATTGACAGAATTTTTCGCAGAAGTTCTGGGATTGTAGACATGGACACATATTATCACAAGGCTGGTTGGGATGGTCGCATGGTGTGTAGTTGTAACTGAAAAAAAAATTCTTCTTCTGTATTAAAAAAAGCAAACAGACAAAGACCAACAAACCACTTGCATAAAATACAAATTATTACTATTTAACTAGGTGACCCGGTAAACTTCGTACCACCTCAAAATCTATAATTAAAAGAAACTGAATGGTAATTCGAGAATGTATCAAAACTTAACAAAACCAATTCGTAATAAAAAAAAACGCGAACTTTACGCCCAGATTCCCTCCAAATTTCGTAATAGTTGCGTTCAGAAATTGTTGGTTGTCAATTTCAGATGTTAAATACAAATTAAAAAAAAAATCAAAAGGATTCTTTGAAATGTCATTTCACTTGTAAACGACTTTTATATTTTACAAATTTCTAAACGACGAGACGAATATCGGATTATGACTGAGGCTTGGTTTAGGCACGTGTCAGTGAAAATTTTATTTGTTATTTTGACCCTTTTTAACAATTTTAAAGTGAAAAATAGCTGTTATATCATTATTTAGGTTATAACTAACATTTTTGGTGTCGGTAAGGTTATTTGTATCATATAATATTTATAGTATAATTCGTAAGTAAGCAGTGTCATAGTTTAAAAAAATGGAGTGTGACACTCCGCCTGAGCCGCCAGATCCAGGCATTGGGAAAAATAGTAGGAAACGCCATGGAGAGTCTGTGCCTGAGAATTCAGACGCACAGTCTAAAAAACCAATGTCTGATGCGACTTCCTCAAACCCATCCATTCAGACCATATACACCCAT